>VDFB02086081.1:243554302-243697869 GCA_007258455.2 Sequoia sempervirens
GAGAGGGGGTAGGTGGGAGAGACTTGAGAGATAGAGAGACAAAGAGAGAAAGATAACGACCTAAGAGAGGGAGATGGGGTAGGAGGGAGAGACTTGAGAGACAGAGAGACAGAGAGAGAAAGATAATGACCTAAGAGAGGGAGATGAAGTGAGAGACAAAAAGACCAAAGCAGGAGAGAGAGAGAGTGACAAAGGGGTTGGAGTGAGATAGATTTATTTAGGTACCTAGGTGGGAGGGAAAGAGACCTGAGAGAGGGGATTAGATTGAGAGAGAGTAGTCTAGGTCATGTGGGAGGGAGTGAGACCTGAGAGAGATAGACTTCAGAGGGATAAAGAGTTATCAAATTAGGGTAGTGAGTTAGAGAGTGTATGAAAGGTAAAACCTCAACTATCTAGATCTATGATCATAAACTATGCACTCTAAGCATTATCAAAGTTGTTGACCAAAGATGGGAAATTAAGGTTTTGTTCAAAGATGGTCATTTGGCGAGCGCCAAATTTGACGCTCGCCAAATGACCTACTTTGGGCATGTTAATTGATAGGATTTTCCAAATTTCCTCATATTTTTTACCATACTCCCCATCTCATTTGCACGTATTTCAATGCAAGTTTATAAAAAAAATGTGATAGCGTTAACCTCTCTCTTAGATATCTAAATACATAATTATTTTTTCATTTTGATTTAGTTAAGGTTTTGATCCATGGCTTATATTGTAAATGCCTCCATTTTTGGTAAAAAACCAACATGTGCTAGTTTTAGGATAGATTTTCAATCATTTATCTAAACATGAAACAAATTAAATTTTTTGAAACTAGACTCCATTATACACATGATGAAAAAAATCAATTTTTGATTAGTTTTCAAAAAAATTAGGGGGGAGCACACTCAAATTTTAGCTTTTCAGGATGTGTCCACTTTGAAAATTCATAAAATATTATATATTCATTAAAAAAATTATCCAAAAGAATGAGGATAAACTACATGGTGTTAGTTAATTTCTCACCATTGGGATTTTTGAAATTCTAAAAAAAAGTTAATCAAAAAGGGGGGAGCCCTCAGGTGCTATGCTATTTTTTTTATTTAAAAAGGACCTGTTTTGGGCCCCCCCTTTTTGAGACCCTTAATCTTCATTAATTTTAAAAAAATAGTAGCTTAGAAACTAGACTCAGAGAACTTCAACTTTTGTTCTTACTGCATCTTGAAATTTTCAGCGTAACTATCTTCATTTTCTCATGCAAATCATATTTTGTTGATTCCAGAAAAAAAAAATGTCTCCAAGTATATTTTCTCCAACCTTTGGAGAGAAAATGAGAAGCTAGTTATATACATTCATAAGGAGATAGTAAAAACTCCTACATATACACACAAGGTTGCATATTGAAACTACATCAATCTAATCCATGAAAATTGATTAACAAACTTCATTTATGGAGAATTTTTGCATTAAAAAAAATTTCTAGTTTGTAATTTAATTATGTTTTAAATTTTTTGAGTTCTTACAATTTTATAAATTTACTTTACTTTAGTTTTTTTAGATTAATTTTGTTAGTTAAAAAATTAATAATAATAGTTTTTCTTGTGAACAATCTTAATATTAAAATTTGATGGGTCTTTTTATAGTGCTATTTTTTTTCATGTGTTTTGACATACCAACATGTTTGAATTGAAAAGGTTCCCCTACTTGATGGTGGATAGACTCAAGATTCTTCATTTGAACAAGCATCAACTCCTTGATGAACATCATATCAATGCTCGCAACTACCTCAAAGCATACCAAACTTAATTGCACCACAACTATAATAAATTCATTTAAACTAGAGAATTATAGAATGGAGATATTTTCCCCATGGAAAATTAGAAGAGTATGAAAAAAGTGAAAAGAGAAGATTTGTGCCATCATTTTTAAGTTCGGATATAGATAATTCAAGATGGAAACACCAAAAGGCCATGAGTCGATAGATGAACCTATGAATATTGTACATCTTAACCATTTCTATTATTGGGAACATAGCAACCACCTTTCACAATTGAGATTTTTTCTTAAATAGTAAAGAGATATAAATTCATCCAATGGTGAAAACCACCTAGATAGTGGTACCTTGGAAAATTAACATGAATAAAATACATAAATAAGCATCATATATAGCAAGAAATCCCTCTTATCCATGCACACTCATCACCTCATCATTCATCACTTCACCTCCATTTCAATACCCATTTTTCCCCTAATCCCATTCACCTTGGATGGTTTACTCAAGTTCACTTTCATCCTTCACCATACATATATTACACACCCACATTCCACTCATCTCATTTTTTCCCTTAATAAATACACTCAATCATCCACCATATTTCTCATTCAATGATCCTCCATCCATATTCCACATCCCATCCACACCTTCCACTCATAAATCCATTCATTCACTATTCACTTCATTTGCATTTCCTTTCACTAATGAATATTCTCCTTTCCTTATTTTTATGTTTAATTATGTTAATCCCCTCGACTAACATTCTCAAAATATTTTACATATATATTCCACCACTCACTCTATGACCTTCCATTTCATCCCTACCCCTTGCATCCTTTAACCATTCAGGACATAAAGACACTACGCATTTCATGTTTGCTCCTTGTTTGGATCATGCCACTATCCCCCTACCATATTCTTATCTATTTCACCCTTATCCCCCCATCTATCTCCTCTGCCTCGCTTCAAATGTCACATTGGTTTCTACTTCATGTATTTTCTACATGACTATTTGATCATCTACATTTATTTATATTTAGGCATTACCCATAGTCCTATTTCACCATACAACACATCATCATGGTCACCATAATCTTTTATATCATCGTGTGCCATGAAAAAGTTCATTTGGAATTACTATGATATTTGTAACTTACGTGTTTTCATTCCCATCCTTATGCACATGATTCCCATCATATCGATCCATTATATCATGGTGCACAGTGTTAGTGTTATAGCCAATAATAGGTTGCTCTTTGCACAACATATTACTTAGAAAACATTCATCATTTCCAATCCTTCCATTATCCTCATTTCCCCTATCTCATTCTTGAATAATCCGTTCATATCATCATCCCTCTTTTTATATTCTAATCCACTTATCTAGACTCCTCATTCATCTCATCTATCTTTTATCCCCAAATCACATACCATCATATCTCTATAATCAATGATCACCAGACATCATTGTCAAACATGTACACTCATGGAGTCTAACATCATCTAATCAGATCAATGACATCAATTAACAAGCCCAATCCTTATCCATCATCTATCCTCTCACCATTATGTGTAAATCATCTCAACTTATTCATCTCAAATGATCTTTTGTTCAACATTACCCATCTCCTTATCATCCATCTAATCCTAATTTGGATTTTCAAGGGAACCCCCAAGGCTTATTTAGCCCCACAACTCTCTTAAGGGGGAATCAAATCTATTTTCATCATCCTCATTCTTCTAAGCAAGCAGACAAACCTACCAAAAAATCTTTATTTTGTCCTACCTTTTATTTTCTTTGAAACTATGCCACTTCTCTTAGTCACAAATTATATAAAAGAGAATAAATGTAGACACTCCAAATTCACTCATAATTTTTTCATACTAACTTGAACTGCAAATTAATTAAATAAACTATTAGTTTATTAATTTTCCCTATAATTAATCCTTCTTCACTAATTAATCTGATCAACTAATCAATTATTTTCCCCTTTTTTTGCTAAAATTAATTAATTACATCAATCTAATTGGTTAACATCAGCTCCCAATTCCTCCAACTAAATTAGTTAATTAATTCATAATTAGTTAACTAATTAGGTTAATTAAATACTCCTTATCATTTTCTTATAACTTTTAATTTCACAATAGTACATATGGATAATATATTTTTTCGCTTAATATAATCATCCAATCCATGTTTCATGGATCAAGATCTCAATTGTTCTCCTTATTACATGTATCCTTAGCCACATCATGCCCACAAATGTGTGAGTATATATGAACTCATCCCACTCCTTACTCATACATGTATGAGCATACCATCTTGGAAGCATCTTTGAATTCCAACTCATCCCTTAAACACTCACACATGTGTGAATGTTCTCACACATATGTGAGCATGCTTGGTATTCTACCTCACTTTCCACTTGGTCTCTTCTCATTGTATCTCTCATTTTTTTTATCAAACCCCCTCCATTGATCAGTGGTCTTCTTCCATCTCTTAACCTTTTTCAAGAGACTGTTTTGATGAAAAGTGGATCCTAGGTCCAATGCATAAAACACTAACATCAATACTTTTTCAAGGGAACATTAAGATGCAAATCAATAAGGAGATAAGGTTGAATTTCAACCATGAAGGTGATTCAATCAACCCTAGATCTGATCCTTTTGTGCCTTGGAAATTGATTGGAATTTAGTTGCTCTAATTAACCCAATTAAACTATGTTCCCTAATCTATAAATGTAATATTTCTATAATAGATAAATTGTAATAGAAAATTCTAACAATAAATCTGAAAAAGGAAAAGTTATGTGCACATTTCTTGCAAGCTTGAAGTTGATTTGGTAGGACTAAGTCACCCTACATGACTTTTTCCTTGTAGGGTTGTTTTGAATCTAATAACTTGGACCTATAACTCCATGTCTACCCTTTGATTCCTACTCTACAATTTTTTGTCTTAAGATTTGAAACTACAATAAATTTGTAAACAAAATGGTGGGGGTGTCTATAAAGGATTTTTCCTCATTCAAGCCCCTTTTTTGGTATTTATACCTCCATAAATAGCCAATGAATTGATTGATAAAAGTGTATGCTCTCTAACCTTAAGTGCATCTAAGGTTGTTATGAGCTTAAATGCATAAAAAACCTACACAAGTGCATAAGAGAAGGATTCCTATATGAAAACAGACAAGATCTACCTAAGAGAAAGTCAAATAACCTTAGTAAATCTGAAACATAATGATACCTCACCTTGGGCAACAAGTAGTATGAAGGTTGAAGATTAGAATACTTAGAAAGCAAGTCATTAGGTTGTAGTAAATGGCCAAGAGCACTTTCCAAACCTATAATCCATCATGCCCTTTGTAATGACGGAAAAATCATGCCTTTTCCTTGCTTGATTTTAGAATGATTAATCATAAATTGGACATAATATCACCTTGATCTAGTGTCGTAGTGTGTTTTGCACATTCACATTAGGTCTTGGGCCCTTTTTAAGCTAAATAAACCTAACTTTTCCATAATTTAGTGTTGTAAAGTGTATTTATTTACACCTTCACATTAAATCTAGGAGGCTTGTAAATTAAGTGGACCTAATCTAGTGTTGTAACGTGTTTCACACATTCATGTATGGGATTTAGGGCCCTTTTGAGCTAAATAGACCCAATTGATTTTACCTTAATTTATTGTTGTAAAGTATATTTATTTACACTTTCACATTGAATTTTAGGCCCCCTTGCATTTATGACCTTTATATCATCTTTAATAGGCCCCTTATACCCTATATTGTGCATCCCAAGGAATATTTCAATCAAAATCCTAACAATATCAATAAATAAACTTAATTTCTTCACTCCCTGACATTTTCTCTCTCTAAAAAGTCCCTATGGGACCCATACACTACCTTGGGAATATGAGTCCCACCAGGTGGGACCCATATGCCACAAGTGGCATGTGAGTCCCACTAGGTGGGACCCATACACCGCAAGTGGCGTATGAGTCCCATTTGGCTCCTTCTTTGAGTTTTGAGCGAGAAATCAGGGTTTTAAATTCAAATTTCGTGAATGTCGGCCTTTGGGATCTAATAAACGGTCATTTGGATGCTATACCTATATAAGTGAGGTCTCAAATCATTATTTCATATAAGCATTCATGATACCAAGTCAAGCACTCAAGAGTTTAGCATTACAAGACTTTACAAGATCATCAAGAGAGCATTCAAGATCATTTCTAAGGCATTCAAGGGAATATTCTTCATCATTTGTTGCAGCAATTCAAGATCCATCATCATGTCAAGGATATCAAGCATTAACCATGTTATTGAGTTAGTGTTGTGATGTTACATTCAAGATCCAAGCTCAAGAATTGTTCTACACTTATCTCAAGACCTAGATCTACATCCTTCATAGCCATTTCATGTTAGATTGCAAATTTACAAGACATCACTCAAGGTATCATTGTTCATGTCTCATGTTCCATGTTCCATGTTTCATGTTTCATGTCCTTATTTCATTATCTCATCTTAGGTTTAATTACCTCAAAGGGGTTTGACCAAGGAAAACCCCTTTCCACTAACAAAACAACATTTCCCCCTCTCTTTAGTGTGTGATTTGCAAATTTAGGTTGAAGACACATTGAAGAGAAATTTTGGAGAAAGTTGTCAAAGTCTTCAAAGTTGTCAAAGTTGTCACCTTGCATTGGAGATATTTGGAAGACTTCTGCAAGTTACAAATTAGGGTTTTAGATCTAAAAATCAATTGGAAATGATAGAGTAGACATTAAAGAGAAGATTTAGGCTTTGAAGTTTTAGAAAACCTTGACTGGACTGATATTTTACTTCTGGCATATGAGTCCCATTTTAGGTCATTTTTCAAGTTCTTGTAGTTTTAGACACCCATTTGCTAGATTCCAGTTTCTACACAGAACCCCAGATCTTTGACCAAATCGCCCAAACCGGCGTATGAGTCCTGGAAGGCTTTAAAATTAGCATTTCCAACATTTCAGGCCTTCATTCAATCTTCAAATTTCTAGGTGCACACATTTTTAGGTCATTTGGTGAAAGGTTGCATTGCATTAGGTTTTATCATTACATATTGCATTTCATTTATCTTTCCAAGCCCTAGCTTGGTGGTGAACCCCTCATTAGTTTACAATCAGACCTTAGGGTAGCCCTATTACAAGATCTCTTTCTCCTTGGCATACTTTAGATTGAGATCTCTAGGGTTTCCCTTCAATGAAATAATCGGAAAGTGGGTTTCACTCTATGTTCTAAACCATATGAAAGCAACCCCATTTTCCATTGTTTCACCCTTCTATTGGCATCAAATTCCAATCACTAAATGAGACCTGATCAAATCTCAAAATATGCTTGAAAACATGCAAATTCAAATTTATTTGGTGGAATGTAATGATCTCTTGCTTCTTCTAACTCTCCTAATTTTTCAATTAGTTTCAAATAATGAAAATACTAGGTATTTATAAGCATTTAATCTAATTTCTTGAAAATTAGATCTCAATAGTCAACTTTCAAAATCTGAAATTTAATTGATAAATTATTGTCCTCAACATATTCAATTTTGGAGGCTAAATATGGGGACTGATTTTCCCTATGTGACTAGGTCCCAACCCTATTTTACGGAGTTTAAGGTGTTGAGAGAAAAGTATTAAATATTCCCTTGGATTTTGTACGTGTAATTTTTCAGTAAATGATTAAATGGGCCACAAAATGCATAACTTTTGAAATTAGGGCCTAATTAAGGAATGTTGAAATGCATTAATGCAAGGGTCACTCAAGTAGGTCTGAAATAAAGAGTGAAATTATACTTTCACCTAAAAAGGGACTACAATTTCTGATGCTACAAAGATTATGAATCCTCTCCATTCAACTCAACATTGACCTTCCATTCCATCTCTCCATCTTATCCCTCCATTTCTCTCTTAGGAAATCTATTTAATTGAGGCTTTCCATCCTCATTTCATCTCTTTTTTACATTTTATCCTTATGCTATCATTTTTAGTATCAAATCACTTGTATATTGCACCCTTATGCTATCAAAATAGAGACATTATCAAAGGACATCCACATTAAATAAATTGGAACACAATCACACATCATAATGAAGGTATAATGCATTCCATTTACTTTGTATTTTTAGTTATTTATCTTCCATGTTTTCTCTATCACAAGTGTGACCATTTATTTGAGACGTTGGGTTAGTTATGTTTATTGATCCATTGCATGTAGGTAAAACAAGAGGTCCATAGCTACTTCTAAGGGGTTGACCAAGGAGAATTTGACCTTAGTGATCCAACAACCTTCCCAAGAAATTTCTA
Source organism: Sequoia sempervirens (assembly GCA_007258455.2). Lineage (NCBI taxonomy): Eukaryota > Viridiplantae > Streptophyta > Pinopsida > Cupressales > Cupressaceae > Sequoia > Sequoia sempervirens. The sequence goes on from VDFB02086081.1 coordinate 243,562,386, forward strand.
AATCAACCCTTAATATTTAGTGAAGAGTAAAATTTGAGAAGAATTGAGGGACATAAATGTGGAATTTCTCATAACAAATCCACATGACATAGGGTAGATCTATGCTCGTGTAAGTGACCCAAGCCTACAAAAATGATTTCAAAATAGTCATAATTTGACACAAAATCTAAGATAAATGATTACCACACTATTTATTTTTCAATTATGGAACAACAAAGTTCAATGCCACATTAAATTCACTCACCCATATCAATTCTAAAATTAATTAAATTCAAATCCATTACATTTAATTTCCTAACTTAACATTCAATTCTCAATTATTCCATCTCTCATTCTAAATTAATTTGATGACTTTTTCTTACACTATAATACTATATTCTAGTCCCTTGGAAGTATAAGTACCTAGAACTTTGATCTATTGAAAAAGGAAATTGTCATAGGTGTTGAATCATCCAAAGAGCTCAAATGTAGATACAAGTTTTTCTCACTACAATACAAAAAAGAAAAAGAAAAATAGACCTTATGACATGACTCAAAATTTTAATATATTGGAAGAGGAAATAACAAGATGCAAATAACTACCTACAATTAATGTAGGTGAAGGATACGTGAGCTGCAAAAATTGGTTTCCTCAAGAAAATACAGATTCAGAGGATTTTGACTGTCATATACATATATATAAAAATAATGCATATATTTGGCTGTTCTACATTTAATAATGTACATGTTGGACAGTGACAATGCACATGTTGGATTATCATATATGAACTTCCGGACGTATGGCGTGAGCTTAAGGATGCCTCCAAGAAATTTCCATATTGCCCTCATGTCGAAACCTAATTTTCAAAGAAAACGTTTGAATGATTTTCATCCTACTTTCGCTTGACATGACTTTATAGGTGGACAAATGTTTCTGGCAAGTGCCACAAGGCTTTGTTTTTAGAGTGGAAAGTGGACCCTTCTCTTAAACACCAACATAGATTCGTTTGTGAATGAGAATATCCCAGACAATACGCCGAAATTTGACGGTCGGCCCTCTTTTTGTGATAGTTGTTCATTCAAAATTGTCTTTCAAATGTTTTGATTTTAGAATTTTTCACATTTTATATAAAATCTGTTTTCGCGTAATAGTCTTTTCAAAAGTTTAATTATCTTTGATGATAAAAAGAAATTAAATACTGTCATCAAATTTGGGTCTTCATTATGGAAGGAAGAGTGGAATAATTAATACTCTGGCCACATAGTCAATATTCCAGTGTGTGAAATAGACTTTTTTATGACAATTGTTCACTGAAAGATACTTTTCTTATAATTTTTCACATTTTAAATAATATTCTTTGATTTCATTTTATTGAAGAAGGAAGAGTTGACTAAACAATTGCCTGGCCGCGTGGTCAATATTCATAGGAAATATATGCCATGGACCACCGGCAAGTATGCTATAAAATGGCCCGCGCATTTTGCATGCAGTCCTACATATTGGGAAAGCACCTATACATTCTTCTCAGTCCATAACTGGTCCAACTTGAGGGTTTACAACTTACTAGCTATATTTTTATACTAGTTGTTTGGGATTTGTGGGGACAATGGCATCCACAGAGGAGGTAGTTGTTAAAGAAACTGGTGAGAGAGAATTGGTTGATGGGGATGAGGGAACAGTTAGAGCAGAGCAGGAGGCTTCTCATGGCAGACTCAAAGAGAGCCGCTTCTCTCGGGTGGACTCGTTGGATGTGGAATCCAGCAGAGTTCCAGGAATGGGCCATGCTCAGGTAGCCATAAAATTTTCTCAAATTAGAGTTTGAAATTTGTGTTGTAGTAGAATCTGTTTCTATTGACTTCTGGTCCTTTTTGTCGGCTCATTTGATAACCGATTAGTTGCACTGTAGAATTCACCTACCAAGTAACGTCCTTGTGGGTATACACTATAGAATTCAGGCGGGGGTGGCAGGTTTTAGAATTCGAAAGAGTTTTGTTATGATATTTGTGATTGTGGCGTTTCTCAGATGTTGAGCATGGCCGCACTTGTTCAACTGGCGTTTCAGAGTATTGGTGTGGTTTATGGAGACATAGGAACGTCGCCGCTTTATGTCTATGCGACTACTTTTCCGAATGGCATCCATCATCCCGATGACGTTCTTGGAGCTTTGTCTTTGATCATATATTCTCTCACTCTTTTTCCCCTCATCAAATACGTTTTCATTGTACTGTGGGCCAATGATAATGGAGATGGTAAGAAAGTAACAACTTTAGGTTCCATTTTGGGTCTAAATTATACCTTCTTTTTGGTACAAATTATCTGTGCTCCAACTATGAAGGGATGATTGCTGTTGCAGGTGGAACGTTTGCTCTTTAATCGTTGATATGCCGCCATGAAAAAGTTAGCATGATAACCAATCACCAAGACGAAGACCGGAAACTCTCTTCATATACGCTTGAAGTTGGAAGCAGACAACCCAACAGAGCCATGAAGATAAAGGAAGCTCTGGAACAAAGCAAGTTTGCCAAGAGAAGTTTGTTAGTACTAGCCCTTGTGGGAACCTGCATGGTTATTGGAGATGGCATCCTCACCCCTTGCATATCTGGTACTCTACTTAATCCGGCATAAATCCATCAGATTGTACAAAATTACATAACTTTTTTCCCCTCATCTGTTCAAGTAATCTCACTAACACTTATTTGTTTATATATTTTAGTTCTCTCAGCAGTGGGAGGAATCAAGAAGGTCGACAAGTCGCTCAACCAGGGTGAGTATATAACGTCTCCACACATATAATCTTTTGAAAATGACAAGGGTCATCCATGGGTAGCTGACTTTATGATTTTTTTGTCATCCATGGGTATCTGACTTTCTGATTTCTTTGCAGATGTAGTGGTGATCATCTCTGTGATTATTTTAGTTCTTCTCTTCTCCGTCCAGAGCTTCGGAACCAATAATGTTGGGTATATGTTCGGCCCTGCGATATTACTATGGTTTTTGCTTATTGGGTCGATCGGCGTCTACAACTTGGCCAAACATGACACGGCTGTCCTTCGTGCCTTCAATCCCATGTACGTCATCAACTACTTTAGAAGAAATCCTAAAGAAGGCTGGATTTCCCTGGGAGGAATTGTTCTTTGCATTACAGGTATGTAATATCATACCCACTTTTTCTTTCCTCAGTAACCTCGATCGTGCAATCAAAGTAAATTGATTGCATATTTATCGTGCAGGAACTGAGGCCATGTTTGCAGACCTGGGTCATTTTTCAGTTCGATCTATTCAGGTGAGCTCCACTCTTGACAGACATAGAAGCTTTGTTCAAGCATTGAATTTGAAGTTAACATAAACTAACTTACACTTGTGATAAAATTGTTCAGATTGCATTTACCGGAATAGTTTATCCCTGTTTGATCTGTGCCTATGTGGGGCAAGCTGCATACCTTCGAAGGTTTCCAGAAAATGTATCAGACTGTTTTTACAAGTCAATTCCAGGTAAAGTATTGCATAATTGCTTTTACTCACGAATGTCGGAAAACCAAAATGATAGAAGAAGAAACTTTGAACTATGATGAATGAGGTATTGAACATATGTTTTTTAATGATTCAGATCCTCTGTACATCCCCATGTTTGTTGTCGCCGTTTTGTCTTCGATTATTGCGAGTCAAGCAATGATATCGGCCACATTTTCCATAATAAAGCAATCCATGTCCATGGGATGCTTTCCTCGAGTTACAATTGTCCACACATCTCCAAAATATGAAGGGCAGGTGTACATCCCTGAGATCAACTACATTTTAATGGTTGCATGTGTAATTGTCACCGCTTCTTTCAAAGACACAACCAACATCGGCAATGCTTACGGTATACAGCGACTTTTCAGGATATAATGAAGATAAGATCATTTTCCTACTGCATAGAAATATTTTAAAATGTTTCTAATTTGGCATGTTGATGCAGGCATAGCTGTGGTCGCAGTGATGATAGTGACCTCAGCCTTCCTCGCCCTTATAATGCTTATGATATGGCAGACACGGCTGTTAGTGGTGGGCGCCTACTTGGTCGTATTTGGAGCAATAGAGTTTGTCTTCTTCTCATCAGTGTTGTGGAAGTTCGGAGAAGGAGGGTACCTGCCTTTATCTTTTGCAGCTGTATTATTGTTTGTAATGTACGTATGGCATTATGTGCATGCAAGGAGATACGCATACGAGGTGGAGCAAAAGATGTCGGCGGATTACGTGACGAGCCTTGGTCGAAGTGTGGGCGTGACTAGAGTTGCAGGGATGGGGCTTCTCTACACAGAATTAGCACAAGGGGTCCCCGCTATATTTTCACACTTCATAACAAACCTCCCAGCTTTGCATTCTGCAGTTGTATTCATTTGTTTCAAGTGTCTACCCGTGAACACCGTTCCAGCAGAGGAACGCTTTTTGTTTCGACAGGTGGGTGATAGAAAGTCCAAGATGTACCGGAGTTTTGTAAGGTATGGCTACACCGACACTCCGACCGGTAGTCTGGAATTTGAAAATCTGTTGTTAGAATCGCTGAAGGAGTTTATAAGGACAGAGAGCTTGTGGGTTGATACGCCTGCTTATTCTAAATTTTGCGAGGAAGATGAAAGCATGGAGCATTCTAGTACAGAGAGCGTAGAGGAGGAATTGGATTTTGTAGAAAAGGCCAGAGCAGCTGGCGTGGTGTACTTGCTTGGACACAGCGAGGTGAGGGCAAGCAAGGATTCTTCATTGCTCAAGAGATTTATGGTTAACTATGCATATGATTTCCTCAAGAGAAATTCAAGGCAGATGACGTCAGCTTTAGAGATTCCAAACAAGAATTTGTTACAAGTCGGAATAACCTACTACATCTGATTTGATCTCATCTACATAATATCTTCCTTGACTTGAATTCTTTTCCATATTCAAAGAAAATGATGAGAACATGTTTGTATAACCAGCAATCAAGGTGTTTTTAACTGGTGGTGACGAGTTGGCGCTAATTTAGGAGAGCATTGTTATAACATCTTGCTTGGGTGAAATGGCTGAATTTAGGGAATTATTGTTATAACACCTTACATCACATGTCCATTGGTATGTCTCTATTTCAAGCTCTCTATGTCCTTGCAGCAAGTGGCTTTGTAGATCCTTAGGTCATTCAAAAGACAAATTACATCATGCACAATATCAACAAAAAATGTATATAGATAGGAAGATAAGGGAGAGAGTCTTTGAGGTTGGTGATTTGTTTCTCGTAAGGTTGTAGTCATAGTGGAAAAGATCAATGGACCATACAAAGTTATTAGGAGGGAAGGAGAAATAGCTCATGAGTTAGATGTGCCATCATATTGTAAAATACACAATGTCTTTCATGTTTCATGTCTCCAGAGAGTGGTGAGATAGAAAATTGTTCATGTCTCTAGAGAGTGGTGAGATAGAAAATTGTGATTTCTCCTAACTTTCCATCTTTAGATGATGAAGGAATATTTATTTTGATTCTTAAAGAGGTATTGGAAGCAAGGGAGAAAAAGCTAAGGAATAGGGACATAACAAAGCACTTGTTCAAATGGAAAGATTTGCCTATTGAAGATGAATCTTGGGAAGGACCAGAGATTCTTGACCATCCAAAACTCCTTTGCTTGAGGAAAAGCAATATTTGGGAGAGAGGATTTGTCATCTACCCTTTCTAAAGTAGTATGATTATCCAAAAATAGTGAATGAGGTCTTACCGGTTTAATCGAGAAATATTATCTTTATGGTTTGTTTATTCAAATAAGATTTTTTGGGAAAATAGCAAATTAAAATTAAAAATCATATATGCTAAGGAGGGCATGGGTTTTGGAGGTTTCCCAAGATTGCTATTGTTTTCCTTTTTGAAATTCAATTACTTGAAAGGAAATTGGAACATTTTCTTGAAAGTTCATTGTAGGATTTTGACAACTGGAAAAGCAATTACTAAGTGTAAGTTCCAAGATAATTTCCTTCTTGGTGTGGGAGTTTCTTTGGTGCCCAAATCTATCTTATAATTTATTTATTTATTTTTTAAATATTAGTTGGGATTCATTTTGGAAATATTATAGATTATTGTTGCAAGTGCATTTGTTGTTCTTCAGTGGCTATTAAACCTATGGAGAGGGAGGCTGGAGAATGGGATGTTTGAGGGTTTAGATGAACTAAGGATAGGATTCAGAGGTTCATCATGGTGTTATCTCACAAAAATTTTACCATGGTGTAGATTTGAGTTGTTGCATTTCATTTCTAGAAATTGTGTGTTGTAGGACAGTTGCAGTTTGAATAGTTTGGGTTTATTTTTCCTTTCTAGGTTGTGCAAACCATTGGAAACTTGGATTCTTTAATTTTTTTCTGGAATATATTGTTGAATAGGACAACTTAGAGGGGGGGTGAATCAGTTGTCACATAATTAAACCTTTAATTCAATCACCAGAACTAATACTTAATATTGCTTAAATGATTAATCATCAAATGCCAATGCAAAATATCAAATCTAACACATATACACAATAACACCAGATTACGTGGAAAATACAATGAGGGAAAAACCAAGGTGAGGATTAACTCACACTATAGAGAATATCAAAACTAATTACAAAAGGCTCACTACCTAAAATAAAGACCCACTGTCTGGAATAAGGGCTCACTATCCACCAGGGCTACAACTTGGAGAGCTCACTACCACAAAGATATAAAGAAGACAAATAAGACTTGTTACAAAGAGACTACAATCCCAATGCAACAAAGGATTCCACCACAGTCACTCGATCAACTTACATGAATGATAATTTTTTCCTTCTACTCACTGCATCTAGAAACTCAACATTAAGCTTCGCACTAATCTCCCACACTCTCAACACACACACTTACTGAGTAGAATCAATATCACACCAAATTGCACTTTCTCTTTTCTCTTATCACGCTTCTTCTTCGCTCTTATATGTTTTTCATTACTAACTCATCTTGTATTTATGACATCTTCAACTTTGAAAGATATCCAAAGTCGGCTATCCAAATCCAAATTTAAATTAGGTCAGCAACAAAACATCCTAGGGTGGAAATAGAATGAGGGAAACCCAAACACATGCTTCATAGGGACCCAAATAGATCCAACATGCTTTATCATTCTTGAAAGTAGTATTTCACACAAGATTGGTCACACCAGTGTAAAACGCATAAAACCATCAAACATGAACTTCCAAATGTTGAAATTAACTTCAATACAATCAGGGAAACTCAACTTTAGAACCACTCATCATAAGACTTCATTAAAGAGAAATTTGGACCACCAACATTTCTCCTAGACCTCAACCAAAAACATAGAAAACCACAGTTCACAACCAATGAACACAACTTGCACTGTACAATGAACCAACAACCAAAAATATGAATATAGCACCTTCTAACAACCATGAACAACATATCTGAATTGCACAACCATAGGAGCAAATATGGACCAAAATCTAGAGCAACCACTGAACATCTCTTTGTTACAATTTTCTCAATATCCTCGACATATACAACCAACAACAACTAGTAGATAACCAACTAACCAGTTGACATCAATGAAAACACCTTCAATCTTTCCATTCTTGCAACATATATTTTAATGATTTTTTCTATTGAATATTTTTTGTGAAGTTTGGAGAGTTGGTGTGAAGTTTGCTATAGTTTCAGTGTATATTTGAGTTTCTAGTTTGAAGATTTCTTGGTCTAAATTACAGAAGATTTCAATTGTTGTTACCTCCAGTGTATTTAGCAAAAAAAAATGATGCAAAACCATGTCAAAATATGAAATGAAACATTCTACATTAGATGCATAATATTCAATCTCAATTTGGAGTATTTTGGTGCATATTCATTCTACTCAATTTTCTCTATTTCAAGTTTGATAGAAATTAAGAAATTTCAGATTTGTATTTAAATTTATTGTGGGATATTACATAAATTTAGCTCATAAACCCATTCATTTACCACTAACTTTGTTTGTATCTCCTTTCACAAATTCATATTCTCTTCCTTATTTTTTATGTTTGAATAGTGTCATCCCCTTGCTAACATTCTTTGAATGGCTTACACATATATTCCCCCACTCATGGTGTGAACTTCAATTTTATCCACACCCCTTGCATCCTTTGAACATTTAGGGTATATGACACTATTTCTTTCAAGTATGTTGGACTTATTTGCACCATTCCCCTATCTCCTCTACCATCTTCCCATCTATTTCACCTTGATCCTCCCATCCATCTCCTCCCCTAGCTTCAAATGTCATATTGGTTACTACTTCATGTGTTTTCTACATATCTATTTGATCATCTACATTTATTTATGTGTAGTTATTACCTATAGTTCTAGTGCTCAATACAACACACCATCATGGTCACTGTAATCCTTTATATCATGATGTGCCATGAAAATGTTCCTTTGGAATGATTATACTATTTATATAACTTACATTTTTTCATATCTATCCTTATGCACATGGTTCCTATCATCATGATTCATTATATCATGGTACATGATGTTAGTGTTATAGCCAATAATAGGTTTCTCTTTGCACAATATATTACTTTGATAACATTCATCATTTCATATCATTCCATTATCCTCATTTCCCATCTCTCATTCATCACTAATTCATTATATTACCGCCCTTATTTTTATATTCTAATCAACTTCTCTAGCCTCCTCATTCATCTCATCTATCTTTTATCCCAAAATCATGTGCCTTCATAACTCTATAATCAAACTTCACTAGAAATCATCATCAAACATGTATAGTCATGCAATCAACATCATCTAATCAAATCAATGGAATCAATTATCATGTCTAATCCTTGTGCATCACCTATCCTCTCATCATAATGTGTACATAATCTCAACTTATTCATATCAAGTGATCTTTTATTCAACATTACCCATCTCCTCATGATCCATCTAATCCTACTTTGTCTTTTTAAGAGATCCCCCAAGCTTTATTTATCCCCACAACTCTCTTGAAGGGGCATCACCTCTATTATCATCATCCTCATTCTCCTTACCAACTAGGGAAACCTACCATGGAAGCTTCATTTTATCCTACCTTGCATTTTTCTTTGAAACAGTGCCACTTCTCTTAGCCACAATTCTATATCAAGAGAGAAAAATGTACACACCAAATTCACTCCTAATTTTTCATACTAACTTGAGCTAAAAATAAATTAAATAAACTATTATTTTATTAACTATCATTCCAATTTACCCTTCTACACTAATTAATTTAATCAATTAATTTCCCCTCCGTTTTCTCTAATTAATAAATTAAATCAATCTAATTAGTTAATCTTAGCTCCCAATTCCTCCAACTAAATCAATTAATGAATCCATGATTAGTTAAGTGATTAGGCTAATTAAATCATGCTTATCATTTTCTTCTAATTTTTAATTTCACATCACTACATATGGAAAATAAAATGTGTCCCTTAATCCTGATCATCTAATCCATTTACATGGATAAAGACCTCAATCATTCTTCTTGCATGTGTCCATAGCCACCTCATGCCCACACATGTTAGTGAGCATACTAACTCATCTGACTCCTTCCTCATACATGTGTGAGCATGCCATCTTGAAAAAATAATTGACTTCCAACTCATCACTTAAACGCTCACAAATGTGTGAGTGTGCTCACACATATGTATGAATTCTTGGTCTTCCACCTTACCTTTCACTTTGTCTCTTATTATTCTATCTCCCATTTTTATATCAAACTCCCTCCATTGATCAAATATCTTCTTCCATCTATTGACCATTGTGAAGAGACTATGAATCCTCTCCATGCAACTCAATCTTAGCATTCCATTCCATCTCTCCATCTTAGTACTCAATTCTCCTCTTAGTAAGTCTATTTAATGGAGGCTTTCCATCCTCATTTCATCTCTTGTCTACATTGTAATCCTCATGTTGTTATTTTTACTACCAAATCACTCATATTTCACCTTTATTTTATCATAATAGTGGCATATTATCAAAGGACATCCACATTCAATCAATTGGAGCACATCCACTCTGTTAGCAAATAATGTATCATGTATCACATTGTTAGCAGTTAATTTTTTCACATTCACTCATAGTTTCTCACTAATGTTTGTTTCAACTATTCTTTTTGTCCTATATATTGTTTTCATGCCCATTGGTAATGCAAGACATTCAGATTTCTCCCTTCATATGGTATCAGAGTTGTTATTATTCCTAGGTCTGTGCATCGAATTTTGGAGGAAAGAAAATGGCATAAGGAAGTAGTGATTGACCTGTCTTTTGTACCTTTCCTAAGCACATAATTGTTTGGATTTCCATTCATGCTTGTCAAGCATGGAAGGAGAGTGAAGAGTCAAGCGTGTAGTCCACAACACCTGCGAAGAAGGTGATGGTTGATCCTATGTATGAGAAGCGACTAAAGTAGTTTGAGATTAGAGAAGTGTTTCCACCTGAGAAGGATCTGTAGAGAAGGTTTGGCTACCTAATACAAAGTTAGGCCATGGTTATGGTTTCCAGAGTATAGATAATGTGTTGAAGATCAATCTACATATTTTAGTGATCTACACAGTTTGATAGCTTGTGCAAATCATGCCTAGAATAGATCCGTTGAATGGTGAAGTGTTCAACGTTAGTGATAACTTTAAGAAACACCCCTCAAAAAAAGATATAAAAAATTGGTGAATCTTTCATTTTTTTAGGAAAAATATTAATTTCTATTGGTGAATCTTTCAATTTTTTTTGAAAAAATATTAATTTTATTAGCAATTTTTTTACATCACTAAAATTTTGTAGAAAGTTTTTGTGAATCTTGAAAAATAATAGGAAAACGCATTCATCAAGATGGAAAATTCATCCAATATATAAATAATTCTCATGGAAAAGTAAGGTCCCAAGGGTGGAAATTATTAATGGATTTAAGGGGTAGACAATAATATTCACTTGATGACATTGTTTTAAAATATAATATAGTAGCCCTCATTGTATTCTACAAGGTAAAATGTACCCACGATCTGTAACTCTCATGGGGCTCAAGATTGCATTTAGATCATTGATCTAATAACCCTCATTGTATTCTCTGAGGTAAAATGTACCCACATTCTATAATGCTCATAAGACCCAAAATTGTGGGCCCCTAGAGCATTACAAATCGTGGGTACATTTTACATCATACAATACAAAAGGGCCATTAGATTATACTATAAATCAATGGTAGAAACTAAATATTAGAAATATATTCCTAAAGCAACTAATAATTATGATATACTATTGGCAATTTAATATAGATTTCTGCTATAATTTATAAAATTTAGGTGAATCTAATCTAATGATGTATTGAATATTGTGGTGATTTTTTTACTTAAATTTGTTAATAAAATAATTTCTTTGGAAATTTAAATAAGACTATAATAAAATTTTGTAAAAATGTGGCAATTCAAGTCATATTGTAGCTCAAACTATTGGCCAATTTTGGATTCCCAAATTTCAACTATTAGCCAATTGGCAAATATTAGCCACTAAAAAAATCACTATTCGACATGCCTGTGTAGAAAATAAGAATGGCATGAAGAGGAGATGTGGCACCATAGGTGTAGCTTGAATAAAAAGGATAATAGTCAAAGAATAAGCCGATTCTTTGCAATACTGTAAGTTGCTTGAAGGGCTTGATTTGGCATAAGTAAGGAAGTGAAGATCAACTGCATCAATTATCGGGTACTATGCTTTGTTTATTAAGATTTTATGAATAGGTAGCTTGTGATTTGATAGTATATCATGACTAAAGTTTGTTATAAAGTGGATTCAATCTTATGGAGATTCCATTAGACAAGTATTCTGGATTCAATTTTCATACTTGGAGAATGAAAATTTATATGTAACTAATGAACAAGAATTTATGGGGAATAGTGAGTGGAAAAGAAAAAGCACCTATAGAGGCCAATAAGTTATTGGATTGGAATAGTAGAGATGATAAAGCTAAGGCTATTATTGGTCTTTCTCTTTCTGACTCTAAACTACATCATGTAGATTTAGATAACTCATTAGCAAAATTTTGTGATGATCTAAATAAGTTGTTTGGAGTAAAAACACTTAATCTTGTGTGAGTAAAATATGTGTAAATGATCAACTAACACAATCTATAAGACATTATATCAAAGATTCAATCAACAATTAAACTAATTCAAAGTAAGAATCTATTGAAAGTGTCATATTGCTCTCTATCTCCAAAGATTTATTAAGTCATTGTGGTTCTAATATTTGGTAAGCATTATGACTATTAAAATGCCAATCTAGAGAATGAGATGCTGCTAAATGCAATAATCTAATCCTATATGATGATGTCTAAATGATGATGATGATGATGATACTACTGCAATCTAAACTAACATGAAACTTGATGAAAGAAGCTACAATAAACTATGATGCAGCTAAATGAAAAGCCATGATATTGATTCTATTCTAAAATGCTTGCTATTTCTATTGCTAAATGACATTGCTATTGCTAAAGATACTTGATTGCTCAATTGGTATTTCTACAGTGTAAGTTTGCACAAAGTTCAGATCCATTTCCTATAGAAAGAGGTTGTATTTATAGATTGTCGGAAACACATTTGTGAAGGGGCAGCAAAGTAAAGGTCTGGATTTGATCTGAAGAATTGAATGGTGAAGGATGAAGAAGCCTGAGCTGATTATGGAGATTGTTCCTCCCCATAAAAACATTCAGTCAAAAGATAGGAATGATCAATGGAAGAAGATGAAGCTTTCCTGCAAATTTGTCTCCAACTTGTCTCCAAATTTTCCCATGAAGGTTGAGATGAATTAAATTAGACATTTCATATCTAATTTGGTAGGTGGATATGGTTAGTTGTAGAATATATTTCAATTGGATATTTAGATTTATTCAATTTAGGAAAAGAAAATATTTAATTTAATAAAACAACTATAGAAGTCTATGTTGATTAAATAAATATAGAAGAAAATATGATGATTAAATAAAACAATGTATTAAATTCATTTATTTAATTAAGATGAAATGATGTGATAAAGATAAAAGAATTAGAAGTGAACTATATAAATAAATATTACTATTTATTTAATAGTAGAGGAATTAAAGGTTAATTAATCAAATAAATCGCATTTAATTAATTAGATTATCTAGACCATTTTTAGGTGTATACATTTTTCCCTTCTTTGAAGTGATGTGTTTATGCATTGCTTTAAAGAAAATTTTGCAACTGCCGCTAGTACTAGCGAAAAATTTTCAGTATGCCCCAGATGTTGATTTTGCTGTGATGATGGATATATGCCCCCTCAGGAGATAAATCGATGATTTTTTTGATTTATTGGATTTTTTTTGGAATTTTTCAATTTTTTTATGATTTTTGTGATAATTCGATGATGTTATGAAGATTTGATGAAGCAGCAATTTATCTCCCAATAAATATTCTATAAAATGACCCTGTGATGAAATTTGAGTTAAGTCTTCAGGAAAAGAATTAATAAAATCCCACCAAAATACCCCCTGAATTAACTTATTAAAAAGCGAAAAGGTTGATTTTGAATTCATTTGTTCATGTTGAGTTTGGAAATTTGAGAGTGAGTGATTTTTAGCCAATTTGAGCAAAATGTCAGTCCCCTACCACACTCACCATTTCGAGCACGTACGTTGACACAACCGCCCGACCGCCTACGGACCTCTAGTACATACCCATGAACCTTCTCGTAATTTATGTTTTTTTTTCTTGTGTTTATTTCAGTTTTAAATGTTTTTCATTCTTTTAGCGCATACATCGCCCGATGTAGCACATCTACTTGTTGTTTTAGTGCATCCAATGGTTTAGCGCATAGGTCATTTTTTGTAGCACATAGATAAGATGAAATAGCACAGGGCATCTGTATTTTTAGTGCATAGGTTAGATTCTATAGCGCATCCATAGGCTTAATTAGCGCATCTTTTAGTTTAACACATAGACCACCTAAAGTGGCACATTAGCCTCCTGAAATGGTGCATGCAATGTTTTAGCACATTGAAATGTTTTAATTTGGAGCATTGAATGTTGTGGTGACGCATGCAATGTTTTAGCGCATTGAAATGTTTTAATGGCGCATTGAATGTTTTGGTGCATAAAAACTCTATTTTGGCACATCTAAGTCAGAATGACTGAGTTTTTCAATTTTATCTTGGATTATGTCAATTTTTTATCGTGTTAATCGTTGATTTGATATGATTGATGATCCTGATAGATTAGATGATGGTCAACCTCCTGATAGGTGAGGTTTGATGTTTGATTGATTATAATTAACCTCATGATAGGTGAGGAAATATTATAGTTTAATTGATAAACCTCATGATAGGTAAGGTACAATTTTAGATTGATGATTGACCTCATAATAGGTGAGGTTCAATGATAGTTTGATGATTGTCCTCATGATAGGTGAGGTTCAATGATAGTTTGATGATTTTCCTCATGATAGGTGAGGTACAATTGATAGTTACTCATGAGATTTGATCAAAACCTCACCAAAGATAATTAGATTTGATAAGCTAATTGATGTTTGATAAATTGACAATGATTATTGACTTTTAATATTTCATGATGATAGGAGTCATTTACGAACCTATAGATTCAAGAGTAGTTTCCTAGGACATTTGATTTGATACCACAGCTAGTGCAGCCTGACACAACAGTCATCACATGTTGTGGTTTGTCCTCTCTCTTAGATATTCCCCAGATTAGGATTAATCGGGGTCTCCTGACAACCCTAGCAGAGAGGTGGAATAGTGAGTATAATACCTTCCTCCTTCCTATCGGTGAGATGACAGTCACTCCTTAAGATGTTTGGAAGATTTTGAGGATACCCGTTGTTGGTGATATAGTAGTTTATGATTCCTCAGAGCAAGGTGGGACTGATGCTCTACGTAGAGTGTTCGAGGATGATACTATTTGTGGATACAAGATTTCATGGTGTGAGATGGTGGATGACTATGCCACCCTGCCTTCAGTACTTGTTGGTTATATTGGAAGGTTCCTTTGTCCTAATCACAAGTCAAAGGGACTTTCTATTGGTTGGGCCATGTTTTGGAGAGTATGATTGTTCACGGTATGAGACATGCCTAGGGCATGTGTATGCTTGCTCATCTTTACCACAATTTGCATTAGGTTTTCTACTTCTGCAGTCGTAGTTTGTCCGTAGGGGTTACATTACTTCAGGTGTGGGCGTGGGAGCATATAGCTATTATCCATGCAGTGATGGTGAGACAAGGACCCTCCATGAGATCATATGTTTATATATACTCAGGTCAACTTACTCAGCCTAGACTGGGTAAGTTGGATCATTGGAGGAGAGTCTTGGATGATGTAGAGGCCATTACATATCGACCATATTTAGATTGTGAGCACTGGGATGATGACGATATATAGTTTCCATACCTCTGTTAGTCTATGTTGATGATTGGTAGGACTTGTTTGTTGTTGTTGATATTTTTGTTCAGGAGAGTGCTCAGACAGTATGGTATTGTACAGGGCATGCCCTAGGGTGTTGCTCATTATGCCTGACACTAGATAGATTCTATTGAGTGGGGACCTTGTCTTTCATATGATTCTATAGTTCAGGAGTACCTGGCCCTATAGCCTTTGGTTTGGGAGATTCGTCTCGACATTGTTGATCCACCTGTTACAACAAATTATGCAGAGTACCTGGCCCTACATCCTTTTCCACAAATTTTTGTTCTTGATGAGCCAGTGCAACTACCTGGTGAGGAGGAGGTTGTTGTTGTCCAGGGTCGCTGATGGAGGAGAGAGGAGGGTGGGGAGGAGGAGGATGTTGAGAGGAGTGGTGATGAGGAGGATAGTAGTGATGATGAGAGAGATGGAGATGATGGAGAATATGGAGGAGGTGGTCATGATGGAGGAAGTGGTGGGGCAAGTGGATTAGGTGTAGGTGGATCAGGTGTAGCCTCAGATGTCCAGGACTATATGGTGCCTTGTAAGAGGCAATCACTGATAGCTCCCATAGAGTAGCATGTTCAAATTGGGGTACCTTCACAGCATTAGCAGACTCAAATCACAAGTTTATAGGTGTAGGTGCAAACCTTATAGAGGCAATTGATATAGGGTTGAGGTTTATTGGTGCAGAAAAAGATCCAGATGCAAAAATAGGACCAGTCTCATTCACAGACTCTTACTCAGGTACAGGGACAATTGTCAACTGCCCAGGCATAGATAGCCTCATTCATAGCAGAGAGAGATGCAGCCAGATGGACTACAGAGCATGAACAACTGACAGTTGAGAGATTGCAGAGATTGGTTGATGGTACATTTATGGAAAATTACATGAGAGAGGTTCTTTGTGTGGGTAGAGAGGCAGAGCATTGTAGAGGTCGGTACCATGATGCAGTTCCCTCTGAGTAGAGAGTCAATTATGCCCAGTCTCGATCAGGAAGGACCCATTCTAGGACTATTAGCATGGGTGTGACACAGCCTCCATGGAGAGATCTAAGAGATCCTGGTACATCTAGTGGGGGAGATACCAGTCTAGAGATTTCGGCACCATTCAAGGCTAGCAGCACATAACCCTATGATTGGATTTTCTGATACATTTTGAGACATGATGTATACTCCAATTTTTTTTATTCACAACCATTTTTTATGTTGTCTCTATTTACATTGTAGACATCATTGTATACTTGACATTATGATTTTTGAGATCTATATGATATGTGACAGATTGATCGATCTATATGTGTTTATATGATTCATGATGACATGTTATGATTTGATGATGTTTTATATATGATGGTTAAATATGATTATGTGAATAATGATGTTGTATGGATGCATGATGTGTGTAGTATTTACATGGATAATAATTGTATGATAATATATACATCCAAATGATATGAATATGTATCAATATGTATGATTTTTTAATATGATGTTTCAATGATATACAAAAATGATGTAAATGGGATATGATGCACTTTTATTTTTGGGTATTTTAAATGCACATAAATGATATAATAAATAGATGAATGAATGATGAATATAATGGTACTTCAAATGTATGATATATGATATGATGAATGAATGAATGAAAATGTAACTACACTGAGATTTGTTTTTGATATTTTCTTATGCAATTTAGATGATGTGATGATATGAAAAATATGATATGATGCAAAATATATGATGGAATGTATGAATGATGAAATGAAATGATAAATGATTTCTATTGTATGCAATGAAAATGATTATGCATTTATATGATAATGATTATTTTTTTGTTAACGTCAAGTACACTCAATTCATTAATGAGAAAAGATAACATCATTTTTTAATCCTTCACCAGCTTTTGTAATAAATACTCTGTAGACGTACAACTATCATGAATGGAATCTAATTTTACCATGCAAACCTATATGCAAGCATTGTCATCTTAACAGTCCATTTATCATGCTTTTTATCATCATTGATCTTTTAAAATGTTGAAGGTGAGTACAAACATCAATGGAATAATGTAGACCAATTATGACATGAGTACTACTTTCATAATTTTTGAAATTGCAAGTTAACACAAGCATCTAGGTATAATTGAACCAAGATGACCTGAGCACTTCTTGCATAAACAGACAAGAATCAATTGTTTTTAATATGAGAATTCTAAATGTCATCAATGATACTTTGTAGAGCATGTCTCACGACAATTCACACAAAAATAATGATCAATTCACAGACAATAGACAAATAAAATACCATTCTCCTTCCTAGCTTCTCTAGTTCAATACATCATTGAAATGCTCCAAAGAAATGATAACAAAAATCAAAGTACAACAATTGAACATTCAAGATAAAAGTGATAAAATATTATTCAAAAGAGTATCATCCATCTATAGTTGTTTCCAAATTGATATGAATTCAGCTATGTTGCTGTGGATGGTTGATTTCCTGAAATGTTTTGATGTTTGATGTATGTTTAATGTTGAGTTTCCCAATGATCAATGTGTTTTTTGCATTTTCATACAGATGTTTGTCCATTTGTTTAAGCTCAAGTTTATTTCCCCCAGTGAGTTCAAGATTTTTCCCCCAAGCTAGGGTGAGACACAACCATGTTGCTAGGATATATGATAATGGATAGAAATTATTACGAAAGTGAACAATCATGACATGTCTCCAATAGATGGAACTACTGGTTTAAATCACAAGTAGTTCCTGTTTCCAGGTTTTCACTTCACTACATTTTTTTATTGCACTTTTTCAGACTTTATGGCTTTTTTGGTATTTTTCTCTTTTTCATTTTTTTAAAATTTTTTGTATTTTTTTGTATTTTTTTGTTTTATGATTTTTTTTTGTATTTTTATGTCACCAAGACACCTGTTTTCCAGAACTTGAACCATGCACTAGGTGATTCATGTGTAGAAATTTCTGAGATGGATACTATTGATAGGTTCATTGAACATATCTCCTTTAGGTGTAGATAGTTTATAGGCTCCAGATCCATAGACTGATATGATAACAAAAATACCTAGCCAGTTAGGTTCAAATTTTCCTTTATTTTCTCTGTCCTATTGATTTATAGGGTTTTTCTTTAGGACCAAGTCACCAACCTAAAAGAAATAGGCTTTACCCTGTGATTGTAGCTTCTAGAAATTCTCTGTTGATATGCCTTTAGATGGTTCACAACTTGTTGACGACATTCATACAACAATTCCAGTTCCTGAAGTCTAGAGACTCTATAATCCTCATCTATAATAATACCCTTTAGTGATACATGGAGTGATGGTATTTCCACCTCAATAGGTAGGATGGCCTCTGATCCATATACCAAGGCATATGGTGTAGCTCCTATAGGTGTTTTGATGCTAGTTTAGTATGCCCAAAGAGCAGGATTTAATTGAACATGCCAATCATGCCCAACATTGTTGACAGTCTTTTTCAGGATTTTCAGAATTGTTTTGTTGGAAGCCTCTACTTGGCCATTTCCTTGAGGATAGTACGGTGTTGAAAAATGATGTTGTATATGAAACCTCTCACACAGTTCCTAAACATCCTGATTCTTAAAAGGTCAACCATTGTCTATGACAATGGATTGAGGAATTCCATACCTACAAATGAGGTAATTCAGTATGAAAGAAGAAATTTGTTTTCCAGTGATTGTTGTTAAGGGAATCACTTCTATCCACTTTATAAAGTACTATGTTGTTGTGATTATAAATTTGTGTCCATTGGATGAAGATAGAATAATCTTTCTTACCACGTCTAGTCCCCACTAAAAAAAGGTCATGTTGAAGTGAACGAATGTAATTCTTGCACTGGTGCATGGATTAGATTACCATGTATTTGACATTTTTCGCACTTCTTAACAAACTGAAAAAACTCCATATTTGGGCAGTAATACCCCAAACAGAGGAGTTTCTTTGCTAGGGTTAGTCCACTTGAATGAGTTCCACAAATACCTTCATGAACCTCACATAAAGTTGTCTCAAACTTGTTATGTTCTAAACATCAAAGAAGAGTACCATCTAAACCTCGATGATAAGGTATGTTAGCAATTAAGGTATGTCGTACAGTTTGGAAAATGAAGTTGTGTTTCTGGTTTCTGGAAAGATTGGGAGGAAGGATATTGTCTTTTAGGTAAGCATAGGTCTTTCCATAAATGAAGGATTCAGCGTCAACTAACTAGCATATGGTTTGAAAATCTAGATTATCATAAGCAAGGTTAAACACTTGTTCCACCATAAACTCATAATGACCTTGCTTTTCTGGAAACTGTAAGAGAGAAGCAATCATTTCCATAGCATCAACAACCTTGTTTTATACCCTTGGAATCTATTCAAACTTGATATCCACAAAGTACTTTTTGAGATCATCCACCATTTTCTTATACAGCATCAACTTCTCATATTTGGTTTGATATTCATCATTTACCTGATAAATGACTAGTTGTGAATCTCCATATACTTGTAGTACTGTGATCTTCCATTCAACTACCACTTTGATGCCAATAATTAACACCTCATACTCAACTACATTATTTGTACATGGAAACATGAGTCTATATGACTTTGGGATGGTATTTCCTTGAGGTGTAACAAACAAAATTCCCACACCAGACCCACGTTGTGTGTATGACCCATCAAAATAAAGTATCCATTGTTGTGTTGTCACAATAAGAATGTCTGCATCAAGAAACTCAATGTTCATTGCACAATCATCTGGTAATGGAGTTTCAGCTAACTAATCAGCTATTGCTTGACCCTTGATGGCTCTTCTATCCACATAGTGGATCTCAAACTCACTCAAGATCATGACGCACTTGGCTAGTCTTCTTGTTAAGGCATCCTTGTTGAGTAAATACTTGAATGGATCAATCTTTGCTATGAGTCTAACTGTGTGGGTTAACATATAATGTCGCAACTACTATGTAGCAAATACCATTACCAAACAAGCTTTCTCAATGACAGTTTAATTTATCTCATAACCATTTAGAGTCCTGGTAATATAATAGATAGCATGTTCCCTTCCTTTAGGATCTTCCTGTGCTAATAGAGCTCCTAAAGAAATGTCAATTGTTGGAATGTATAGTAACAATGGTCTATTTTTTGTAGGTGGCATCAATATAGGGGGTGACATCACATATTGCTTTATTTGGTTGAAATTTGTTTCACATCCTTGATCCCATTTGAAAGAGACAGTCTTATGTAGCAAATGATTGAAGGGATGACTTTTTTCTACTAATTGGGAGATAAACCTCCTGATTAATTGTAGCCTTCTTTGTAGAGATCATAGTTGACTGATATTCTTTGGTGGTAGCATTTCCATTATTTCCTTGACCTTGGCAGAATCCACTTCAATGCCTTTTTCTGAAACTATGTAACCTAGAAACTTTGTCGATGTAACACCGAACACAAATTTCTTAGGATTTAATCTGATATTGAACTTCTCTAGTCTTGTAAATATTTTTCCCCGAATCTCTAGATGTCCTTCTCTGGTATATGATTTTGCTAATATATCATCCACATAATCTTCCATAAAAGTATACATCATGTAATGGAAAATGGTGGTCATTTCCCGCTAATATGTGGCACATGCAATTTTCAACCCAAAGGGCATGACATTCTAGCAAAATGTTCCCCGTGGACATGTGAATGATTTTTTCTCCTAATCATCTGGTGATATTTTGATTTGGTTATACCCTGAGAATTCATCCATTAGTGATAACATGGCATGTCCTACTATTAAGTCAACAATAATGTCAATGTTTGGCAAAGGAAAATTGTCCTTTGCACATGCCTTGTTGAGATCTCTAATGTCGGTACATATTCTGATACTATTTTCCGGTTTAGAAATAGGTACAATATTAGAAATCCACTCAGCATAGTCAATAGATCTTATGAATCCTGCATCTAACAACTTTTTCAACTCAGGCTTTACCATCAAGGCAATATGTGGATGTGTTTTCCTTTGTTTTTGTTTCATGGGTTTTATCCCAGATGGTAGAGATAAATGATGCATTAGAAGATCTGGATCTAAACTTGGCATATCAGAGTATGACCAAGCAAAGTTAATGTGTCTTTCTTCAAAGAACTTGGTGAATTATGGGTTTTCCTGTTCAATCATTGACGCTGCTAGATGTAGAGTCTTTACCTTTTCTGTTGTGCCAATATTGATAGATTATGTAGGCTCCACCAACACTGATGATCTTTCATCATAGTGTTCTGGAAGGTTGTCAAATCTCCCATCCTTGGGTTCCTTAGAGAGGTTTTCACCATTAGATACGTTCTTTATTTTTACTTTTTCGAGATCTAATGATGCCATTAAATGGTTTTCATCATTAGATCCATTATTCATGTTTTCAATTTTGCAACTAAAATATTTGACACCCTCATGCCTCAAAGCATCATTATGAGATTTATGACTAGAACTCGTGTAAGGTTCATCACAACAAAGGAAATTTAGGATAGTTTCATCATTCGCAAAAATAGGAATATTGATAGGTTATGTTGGTTCCCAATCAATAAGTTATGGATGCATTAAGGGTAAAAGATCATCAGATTGGCTAAGGTCAACGGCAAGTAAGGGTTCGAATAGCAATGTTATCAAAGTTTTTAGTGGTGATGTCAAGGCCTATGATATTACTTTCTTCCAAATCATCTATCTCACTCAATATATATCAATCCTCACTTGAGTCATCAATATTTTGTGATCTAGATACAAGGGGTCTAGTTCCTAAGCTTTGTCCCTCCTCACGTGTGGGTGCATACTCTTTTATGACATCAATTGGTATGTCCTTGTATGATTCTTTAGATAAAGAATCCCACTCATATTCATTGGATTCTACAACTCTATGAGTGTTTTCTTCTTTTGTTTCCCCTGTATAACCCAGTCTTGTATTGTCCTTCAGCTGAAATGTGAAAGGTTGGATAGGTTCTACAATGCCTTCTTTTCTTTTGCCAATAGGTCCTTGTCCTTCATACCCCATTTTCTCTAATATTGTTTTTCCCTTTCCATATTGATTTGTCTTTATGTTGATAGTTGTCAATGTAGATGCTTCCTCATCTTTGTATAGCCAATTAAGGATGTCCTTATCTTCATATTCATCCTTTAAAGTACCATCCTTTACAAATCTATCATTAAAAACCATGGTAGGTTGTGATGATGGTTGTGTTGATGTTGATGGTTGTCCATATGTTCTTGGAGATGGCAATAATTGTGAAAAACATAAAGATTGCTCAATGGAATACTCTCCCATGCCCTTGTCTTTTAACTGGATCTTGTCTTTGAATTGTTGTGATAGAGAATCCAATTGAACTTAATTATTTGATGGAGTAGATCCAACAACACTTATCTCTTTTGACTGGTCCTTCTTCTCAACCCATTTAGATACAATGTTTAGTTTCCTTTTACCGTTGGATGAACTAAAAGTGTTTGCTTCTCTATTATTGGGTACAAAAGTGTCTTGAGCTATTTTAAGTGTGCTACAATATTAGGGATTTTTGTAGTAAGTTGAAATAGTGATTTCTTTTCCATCGACTAGAAACTTTAAACATTGATGATAAGTTGAAGGTACTGCTTGCATTTCATGAATCCAAGGACGTCCCAAGAGTATATTGTAAGTCATTTATTTGTCTAACACTTGGAAAACTATATTCTTCACAATTGGTCCCACTTGAATAGGAAATACAATCAATCCCTTGGAAGATCTCTCTTCTTCATAATAGGCTTTTATTGTGATTTTCCTTATGGAATCAATAGCGTTATCAGAATATCTTGGTGCACAAATCAGTTTCAAAGTGAAGATGTTTAAACCAGCTCCACCATCTATTAAGACACACTTTATACCCAATGTTTATGGATTAAAACTTCAATATGAAGGGTGTTATTATGCGGATGAGTAAGCGATACATTATCTTGTTCAAAAAATGATAGGTAGTGAGGTGTGGTTAAGTGTCCCACCATAGCCTATAATTTAAAAACATCTAGATTATTGGGTATTGTTGTGGCCACAAGAGCTTGTTCCAAAACATCCTTTTGAGATCGTGAGATTTTAAGGAGTTCCAAAATTGATATTTGCACTGGTATTTTCTAAAGTTGATAAACTATGTTGTACTAATTTGAAGGAGTAGTAATGGTTTTATATGAAACTCCTTTCAATATTATCTTGGATTTCCCCCTTGTTGTCATGTTAACTGGTTGATGATCTTGGTTTTCTCTGATTTTTATGACATTAATCTAATTGCTAGATGGGACCATGTTTGCGATCAGATTTAATGGTATGATGTCATTGATTCCAATGTTATCATATCGATTATCAATAATATCATTCTTCTTAACTATAGAAATACAATGAATCGTTTTGTCATAAATGTAATTTACAGTCTTACCTTTACTATTTGTAGAAGAAGATTCTCCCTTTTCATAATTTGTTAAAGGATTTTTATTTGCACTATGATCATTGTTCATTTGATGTCCTTCTACATATACTTTTTTGTTGTCAATCAAATATTGTACTAAATGTTTCAACTACATACAATCATTCATTTTATTTCCTTTGTTCTTATGAAAGTCACAATAGTTTGCGTCATTCCACCATGATGCTTTCACTTTTGGTTCCCAATTTCTTGCTTCAGGCAATGTGATAAGTCCATTTGCAAGAAGTTCTCTCATTGTTGATTCTAGTGTTTGTCCCAATGGTGTGAACCTTCATCGATTTGATGGTCTTTGATATGATTGTGGTTTAGATTCTCCATTGTTCAAATTTTTGTTTTGATTGATATTTTGATTGATGCTTTGTTCATTGTTTTGATCGGTCTTTGCAGTTGTTGTTGTCAAGTTAAATATTGGTTTTGCATTTTGTGTTTCATTTGTAGCATCATTGTTACCAGTATTTCTATTATTTTGCCAAAACTTGGGTTTATCATTGTTGTTGTAGTGATTGGAGGAGTTTGTATTGTTTGATCCTTCATTGTAATGTTTTATTACCCCTCTTTTGACCAAGGATTCTTCGATCTTGAGCCCATATTCAATGTCTTTTTCAAATGTTGGTGGACGTTGTAAATCAAGCTTGTAGCTCATTTTATCAATTAGATTGTTAATGAATAGTTCCATCTTTTCCTCTTTAGGTATGAAACAAGGATACCTAGCAAACATCCTTCACCATCATTTTAGAAATGAGAGGAATGTTTCACTTTTCTTTTCTTTTTTGTATTGTAAAGGTCCTTTATTGTTATCTCATGTTGAATATTATAGGAAAATTGTGAGATAAACCTGTTGACTAGTTCTTCAAAAGTTCAAATTCCTGGTTGTAATTTGGAGAACCATTCCATACATTGACCTCCTAAGCTCCTAGGAAATAACCTCATTAGATAAGTTTCCTCTTGTGCAAATTCTAAAATCATGGTTCTAAATTCCCTCACATGATCAACTAGATATGTTTTACCATTGTACTTGTCATATTTTGGGAATTCATAATGTCTAGGAAATGGTAGATCATGTCCACACTTGGATCAAAAAGATAAGGACAAATTTCCTATAATGAGTATCTTAAATTCGTGTTTCCTTTTTGCATATCTTGAAGTTGTTGTTGCAGGTTTTGCATTTGATGTGTTAGGGAAACCACTTGATTTGTGTTTTGTGGTTCAGTTTCAACTACTCTAGGTGCTTATTTTAGTCGATTGAGGTCAAAGTCCTTTGGAAGTTTTGCACCTAGTTCAACAAGCATTAAAAGGTATTTTTCCATATCTTGTTCTAAAACTTTTCCATGAATTTGTGTAGACATCTAAATTTAATCACTTCCATATGATTAAATTTACTTCCTTTCCATCTATCGTATTAATATTAATTTATTAAATTAATATTACACCTTTTGTCTCATATCGGTAAAGTATTTAATTTAATAATTAATACTTTTCTTTCACCTTATTCTCTCTAAATTAAATAAATACACTAATTTATTTAATTTAGTCATTTTTCCCTTTTGATTTAAAATCAATTTAAAATTCCTCACTTTCTCTCTCCACATCCTCCATAACCTTGCTAATCTGAATTAATTTAATTAATTCATGATTATGATGTGCATCCTCTTAATCAGAGATTAATGTCACATCCTCCTACATTTGCCACTTGCCTCTAATCTTCCATTAATTAGCCTAATCCAATGTTTGCACAACCTTAACCAAGGTCATTAGCTAGATTTAGCACCACTTTTTGGTCAATTCTTCCATTTTTCCTTTTTGGATATTGACTCTCCTTCCCATGAGAATTTTTAATTCTCATTTATTTATCCCATGTCTCTCTCCTCCCTATGTGAATTTTTAATTCACATTTTTCTTCCAAGGCTTCTAGAACCTTGGACTTGTCACAATCTCCACATGTGAACAAGTCCCACCTTTTTGGAGCCCACCTTTTACCCTCTAGATCATCCTAGGAATGTGAATTTTTAATTCACATTTATATCCCCAACCACCTTTCCTTTTCCCATGTAGATTTTTGAGGAATTCCAAAATTCCTCAAATGTCCCTTTCACTCCCACTTGGGGACAAGGAATCCCTTTTTGAAGAAATCTCCTCACTCCCCAAGGTGCTTGTCCTTCCTCCACCTCATGTACCTTCTTGACACCTCACTTGCACCTCATATCCCCTTGTCCACTTCACCCTCCACATGTCAAGATGTGAGGGCTTGTGGGTTCTCAACCCACCATAGCCCTTCATCTTGGCCTTGTTGGATGCATCTTGACCATTGAATTCTCTAGAGAATTCAAATTCTCCTATAAATACCCCCTCCTCAAGGGCATTTTAAACACTTTGTATTTTCATAACTACATGCTGCCAATTTGCATCCTTTGCCATCATTTAGCCATCTCATTTAATCATTTTGCACATCTAACCTTGCATTTAGTCACTCAAGCAATCATCTAAGGAGCACACAAATCATTCCAAGCAAGGGCCAATCAAGGAGACATCAACAGCAAGGAAGGTGAAATTGTTTCTATTTCGTTTTGTCCATTTCCTTCTTGTTTTATCACTCCTTTGGCTAATCTTGAGGTGTCTTTGGTATTTTATCATTTGCAATTTTAAGTTGTTTTGCACATTTAGAGTAGGATAAATTCCAAGGTATACATTGTGAAAATTAGGATCTTGTTGCGCAGTTTGGATATCCTCTTGGGTTATTTCATTTTCTTCATTTTGGTGGAATCTATGAAAGGGATTTTCTTCAGCCATGGTATTTGGTGTTTCAATTTTTTTCTCTAAGTTTTTATCTTTGTAACGTTTTCAAAATTGGCATACAAGTGTTGTTATCTTCACTAAACTTTGATCTTTTTGTTTGGATGAGTGCCAAATGGTATTAACTTAAGTTGAATAGAATGATATATCCTATTGATGAGACCAAGTTAAAATTTGATTATTGTGTTTCATTTTGTGATTGTAGGATGATAATCCTACTGAGGAAACTTAACGTAATAATCCATAATTTGCGTTTGATGATTTAGACACTTTAGGGTTGCAAGATCTTGGTTTAATTTGATAGAGTTTGGCTTGTAAGGTCCTATTTTTCCAAGTTTAAGACACTGTTTGGACTGTGAAAATGTTTTTTTTCTGTCAAAAACCTAAGTTCTAATGTCTACAGTCTAATAGAGGTTTCAAATAGCTCTCTATTTTCTTATTTTGTAGATGAGCTATAATAGAGGGTATATGCACTAAAACATACTGTGTGTGCGCTAAAAGGTATGGTGAATGCGCTATTAGAAAGAGTATATGTGCTAAAACATACTGTGGATGTGCCAAGATACTAGTAAATTATGATGATAGACTATGTAGATGCATTGTAAGGTAAGGAAGATGCGCTAAAATAGACTATGTATGCACTATTTAGACAACATATGCACTAAAAGATTGGGTGTATGTGCTAAACTGATAGTTTATCACAATGTTGTCTATTTGTTCTACTTTTTCTCAGTAAAAGGATTGATTTCAGGGTGTAATTTTCTGAACCATGAACATTTTGAAGGTGTGTTTTGTGTGAAAATGTTAGAAAAAATCTTAGGAGACCTCCCAATCTTTAGAACAAATATTTGGGGATGGTTATTTTACACACTTTCGTTGAATTGTGGTTTCCCCAAATTCACTTTTGATTATAGTGGGTTGGAAAACCTAGCTTTGGTTGTTCCTACTTAGGTCATTTTCGTAGGGTGAGTACTTTTTCCCACTACAACAGGCCTTCTAAAGGATTTAATAACGCATAAAAAGTGATTCTAGCATTTTGATCACCTAGTGAAGGACAGAGCATAAGCCTATTACTTCAACCATAGTAGACAAGGTGTTCAATTAATCCTTTACTTAATCTAGATGCACTATTTTAAACAAAGGAAAAACAATAATTGAAATAAAATCCCTTCAAACACCATTAGTAATTTTTGTGAATTTTGTCTTTAACCAGCGTATGTTTTTCCAACAACTATCTTTGACAAGTGTATTTCACACCTAGAACACAGAAAACAATGATTAGACTTCGGATTTTAAAAATTTTGCAAAAGTAATTAGATGTGCCACAACAATGGTTAGATGTGCCAAAACAAAATGTCAATGTGCTAAAATAACAGATCTATGCACTAAAGAATTTGATGTATGAGCTAAAAGAATAGGTCTATGCGTCGAAAGAAAACCCCCTGGCTGGTGAAATAGAAACTTCAAATGCACTAGAAAAATTGTCAAATGTGCTGGAATATTCAGTGGATGCACTGAAACAGTGCTTGGATGCGTTAAAATATTTGTTAGATGCGATGTACAATCTCTCAATCACGCTAAAAGAAAACATGTCAGAAGCTTGCAAGGACACTTTTCAGCAAAAGATGTAAAATATCATGGGTTTGTGCCCCACGGTGGGTGCCAATTTATGTGTGAATAAAATATGTGTAAATGATCAACTAACAAATCAATAAGACATTATATCAAAGATTCAATAAAAAATTAAACTAATTTAAAGTAAGAATCTACTGAAAGTGTCATATTGCTCTCTATCTCCAAAGATTTATTAAGTCATTGTGGCTCTCAGATTTGGTAAGCATTATGACTGTTAAAATGCCAATCTAGAGAATGAGATGTTGCTAAATGCAATAATCTAATCCTATATGATGATGTCTAAATGACAATGTAATCTAAACTGACATGAAACTTGATGAAAGAAGCTACAGTAAACTATGATGCAACTAAATGAAAAGCAATGATATTGATTCTATTCTAAAATGCTTGCTATTTCTATTGCTAAATGATAATGCTATTGCTAAAGATGCTTGATTGCTCAATTGGTATTTTTGTAGAGTAAGTTTGCACAAAGTTTGGATCCATTTCCTATAGAAAGAGGTTGTATTTATAGATTCCTGACAGCACGTTTGTGAAGGGGTAGAAAAGCAAAGGTCTAGATTTGATCTGAAGAATTGAATGGTGAAGGATGAAGAAGCCTAAGCTGGTTATGGAGATTGTTCCTCCCCATAAAAACATTCAGCCAGAATATAGGAATGATCAATGGAAGAAGATGAAGTTTTCCTGCAAATTTGTCTCCAATTTGTCTCCAAATTTTCCCATGAAGGTTGAGATGAATTAAATTAGACATTTCATATCTAATTTGGTAGGTGGATATGATTAGCTATAGAATATATTTCAATTGAATATTTACATTTATTCAATTTAGGAAAAGAAGATATTTAATTCAATAAAACAAACTATAGAAGTCTATGTTTATTAAATAAATATGGAAGAAAATATGATGATTAAATTAAAAAAAGTATTAAATTTATTTATTTAATTAAGATAAAAGAATTAAAAGTGAACTATATAAATAAATATTTCTATTTTTTTTTTTAATAGTAGAGGAATTAAAGGTTAATTAATCAAATAAATCATATTTAATTAATTAGATTATCCAGTTTTTAGGTGTATAAAAATGTAAAATTTTCTTTAAAACTTTAATTATTCAGTTTCAAAATGGAAGATGGAATCACAATGTCAAATCACATAGGTAATTTGAGGTCTCTCCTTAGGTAACTAGCAGAAGTCAATGCCCCAATTAATGATGATGATGCTATCTAGCAATATTGTTAAATGGTTTACCTTCAAAATACAATAATGTTATTTTTTGCATTAAGTCAAATAACTTCCCAAACTTTAGAAGATATGATTTCAACTCTTCTAGCAGAGGAAAAGATGGAGAAAGAAAATCTCAAAGATGAATCAGATATAAGAAACATTGTGTGCATTGAAGATGAGGATTCATTAGATGATGAAGTTGTTACTAACCACACTTGTGGTTATGCATTAGTACTATGAGCCTTCAATATACTAGAGGTTGGAGGCACCAGAGGATGGAGGAATTTCCATCATCTCAAGTTAGCTTCTCACTTTGAGATAATGTTTTGCATGAGAAGCATTTTTGGTTTTAATTTCTTGTTTTTTCTTGTTATTGTTGATAGATTTGAAGAATACACATATATTGTGAAGTTTGATTTTTGTAGACAACTAAGGGGTTTGGTGAAGAGCTCAATATGGATTTTTTCCCACAGAGTTCACGAGATTGTGACCAAGGATTACACCTTTACGAGGGTTGAGGAGACAACTTGGAGGATGGTTGTCTAGTAATTATGATCTAGACCAAGGTTTATACACTTACGAGGGTTGAGGAGACAACTTGGAGGATGGTTGTCCAATAACTATGGTCTATGATTTGGGAGTTCATGGGAGGAAGAACTTGAGAACTCATCTTGGAACTACACCTTTCCAAGGGTTGCGAGGCAACATGGTGGAGTTCCACCTGATTGAGGATTTGTTTCTTCAACAAAGATCTTCATAAAGATGTATATATATTTGTAATTAGCAGGTTTTGTTTTGTAAGCCTTAAGGGGGGTCCCCAGGCAAGGTGTTTTTCTAGTTTCAAGAACAATGTAATAAGGAGGGGGAGGGAATGTTAGCAAATAACTTATCACGTATCACATTGTTAGCAGTTAATTTAACCACATTCACTCACAGTTGCTCACTGACGGTTGCTCACAATTGTTTCAACTGTTCTTTTTGTCTTATATATTGTTTTCATGCCTATTGGTAATGCAAGACATTTAGATTTTCCCTTCACACTCATCATAATGGAGGTATAAATGCACTTATTATTCATTGACTTTATAATTTTAGTTATTTATCTTCCATTATTTTCTCCATCACAATTGTGATCATTTTTCTAAGTCGTTGGGTTGTTTATTGCTATTGATCTACTACATGTAGCTCAAATAGGAGATCCATAGCTACTTCTAATGGTTGACCAAGGAGAAATTAACCTTAGTGACCCAACAACCTTCCCAAGAAATTTCTAAGTCAACCCTTAGTAATTAGTGAAGAGTAAACTTTGAGATGAATTGAGGGACATAAGTGTGAAATTACTCATAACAAATCCACATATCATAGGATAGATTAATGCTTGTGTAAGTGATTAAAAATAATTTAGGAATATTCATAGTTTGACACAAAATCTATGGTAAGGATCACCACATGATTTTCTTTTTCATAATAGAACAACAAAGTTCAATACCACATCAAATTCAATCTCCCATATCAATTTTGAAACTAATTAAATTCCAATTTAATACATTTAATTTCCTAACTTGACATTTAATTCTTAATTATTATTCCATCTCATACTAAATAAATTTGAGGAATTTCCCTTACACAATAATACTATATTCTAATACTTTGAAAGCCTAAGTACCCAAAACTTTGATCTATTGAGAAAAGAAATGATAATGTTAACAACTAGCTACAATGAATGTAGGTACATTTTTTTTCCATTCTAAGAAGAAAAAAAAATCAATCTTACGCTATCACTTTGATTTATTGAAAAAGGAAATAACCAGATGTCAATAACTAGCTACCTTAAATGTCATTGTTGAATCACACAAAGAGTTCAAATATAGATACAAGCCTTTCCCATTGCAAGACACAAAAGGAAAAAGAAAAAAATGATCATAGGACATGCAATGGGAATCGAGATGCCCTCTATTTCCAACATGCTTCGGACCAGTTCGCTCTTCAAGTCAGTTCAATTCTCTATCAAGGTAGGCGGAGGATACGTGAGCTGCAAAAATTTGTTTGCTGAGGAAATGCAGATTCAGATGATCTTCGACTGCCATGATTATATAATAGTGGATATATTGGAATGTTGTATATATAATAATGTACATGTTGGACTGTCACAATGCACATGTTGTATTATTATATATGGTTCTTCCAGACGTATGGCGTGGGCTCAAAGATGCCTCCAAGAAATTTCCAGATTGCCCTCGTGGTGAAACCAAATTTTCAAAGAAAACGTTCTAATGATTTTTACTTTACTTTCGCTTGACATGACTTTATGGTTCCATTCAGAATTACAACGCATGGTAAGTCTTCATCGTACCCACGAAATACAAAAATCCAAATTTCTACGCATGGTAAGGCTTTTCTTTTCAGAGTGGAAAGTGGGCCATTCTCTTTTACACCGACATTGATTCGTTTATGGAACAAAATATTCCAGAGACTCTACACCTAAATTTGACAGTCGGCTTTCCCTGTCAAGTAAATTTTCTGTGACAATTGTTCATTCAAAACTGTCTTTCAAATGTCAAAATAATTTCATATAATCCTTCACATTTTATTTCAAATATTCAATTGTATTTTATGGTAAAAATTTCAAAAATTGTTTTTATGGAAGGAAGAGTTGAATAAACAACTGTCTGCCCACATTAATAGACTTTTTGTGATAGTTGTTCACTCAAAAGTACCTTTCATATGATTTTTCACATTTTATATATTTTTTCACATTTTATATAAAATATCTCTTTCATTTGATTGACAAAAATCTCTAAATACAACCATCAAATTAGAATCGACCGTCCATCTAAAAAGAAGAGTTGACCAAACAAGTGCCTGGCCTCGTGGTCAATATTCATGGGCGATATATGCCATGGGACCACCGGCAAGTATGCTATAAAATGGCCTGGGCATTTTGCATGCATTCCTACTTATTGGGAAAGCACCCATACATTCTTCTCTCAAACCATAACTGGTCCAAATCGGCGGTTTACAAATTAATAGCTATATTTTTATACTGGTTATTTGGGAATTGTCGGGAGTATGGCATCCACAGAGGAGGTAGTTGTTGAGGAAACTGGTGAGAGCGAATTGGTTGATGGGGATGAAGGAACAGTTAGAGCAGAGGAGGCGGCTTCTCATGGCAGACTCAAAGAGAGGCGCTTCTCTCGGGTGGACTCGTTAGATGTGGAGTCCAGCAGAGTTCCAGGAATGGGCCATGCTCAGGTAGCTATAAAATTGTCTCAAATTACAGCTTCAAATTTTTGTAATAGAAGAATCTGTTTTCTATTGACTTCTGGTCCTTTTTGCCGGCTTATTTGATTAGTTACACTGTAGAATTCACCTGCCGAGTAACGTCCTTGTAGTGGGCATAGACTGTAGAATTCAGGTGGGGGGTGGCAGGTTTTAGAATTGGAAAGCAATTTGTGATGATATTTGTGATTTCGGTGTTTCCCAGATGTTGAGCATGGCCGCAGTTGTGCAACTGGCGTTTCAGAGTATTGGTGTGGTTTATGGAGACATAGGAACATCGCCGCTGTATGTGTATGCGAGTACTTTTCCGAACGGTATCCATCATCCGGATGACGTTCTTGGGGCTCTGTCTTTGATCATATATTCTCTCACTCTTTTGCCCCTTATCAAATACGTTTTCATTGTACTATGGGCCAATGATAATGGAGATGGTAAGAAAGTAACAACTTTAGGTTCCATTTTGGGTCTAAATTATACCTTCTTTTTGGTACAAATTATCTGTGCTCTAACTATGAAGGGATGATTGCTGTTGCAGGTGGAACGTTTGCTCTTTATTCGTTGATATGCCGCCATGCAAAAGTTAGCATGATACCCAACGACCAAGAAGAAGACCGGAAACTCTCTTCATATAAGCTTGAAGTTGCAAGCAGACAACCCAACAGAGCCATGAAGATAAAGGAAGCTCTGGAACAAAGCAACGTTGCCAAGAGAAGTTTGTTAGTACTAGCCCTTGTGGGAACCTGCATGGTTATTGGAGATGGCGTGCTCACCCCTTGCATCTCAGGTACTCTACTTAATCCACAATAAATCCGTCAGATTGTACAACAATTACATATTTTTTTCCCCTCATCTGTTCAAGTAATCTCACTAACACTTATTTGTATATATATTTTAGTTCTCTCAGCAGTGGGAGGAATCAAGACAGTCGACAAGTCGCTCAACCAGGGTGAGTATATGGCGTCTCCACACATATAATCTTTTGAACAGCACAAGGGTCATCCATGGGCGTCTGACTTTATAATTTCTTTGTCATCCATGTTTATCTGACTTCATGATTTTTTGTCATCCATCGGTATCTGACTTTATGTTGTCTATGCAGATGTAGTGGTGATAATCTCTGTGATTATTTTAGTTCTTCTCTTCTCCGTCCAGAGCTTCGGAACCAATAAAGTTGGGTATATGTTCGGCCCTGCGATATTACTATGGTTTTTGCTTATTGGGTCGATCGGCGTCTACAACTTGGCCAAACATGACACGGCTGTCCTTCGTGCCTTCAATCCCATGTACATCATCGACTACTTTAGAAGAAATCCTAAAGAAGGCTGGATTTCCCTAGGAGGAATTGTTCTTTGCATTACAGGTATGTAATTGTTAGAATAATAAATTAATTATGGTCCAAAGTTTGTCGGCACAGACCAAACTCACGCCGACTCGAGCCAACTCGAATTCACGTTGCATTATTTCACCAGCTCGTGATAAATGCTCCAGATAACAATAGTCTACAGTGCTTGCAGAATTTATTATATAAATTGAATGCTTGAGCCTGTATTTGGTAGAGCTCAAATTCGGAGTCTTCTCTGTTTTGAGTTTCTCCTCTGTTCCATGCTTGTTTTCAGTAATATTATACCCACTCTTTCTTTTCTCAGTAACCTTGATCGTGTAAACGAAGTAAATTGATTGCATATTTATCGTGCAGGAACTGAGGCCATGTTTGCAGACCTGGGTCATTTTTCAGTTCGATCTATTCAGGTGAGCTCCACTCTTGGCAGACATAGAAGCTTTGTTCAAGCATTGAATTTGAAGTTCACATAAACTAACTTACACTTGTGATAAAATTGTTCAGATTGCATTTACCGGAATAGTTTATCCCTGTTTGATCTGTGCCTATGTGGGCCAAGCTGCATACCTTCGAAGGTTTCCAGAAAATGTATCAGACTGTTTTTACAAGTCAATTCCAGGTAAAGTATTGCATAATTGCTTTTACTCACGAATGTCGGAAAACCAAAATGGTAGAAGAAGAAACTTTGAACTATGATGAATGAGGTATTGAACATATGTTTTTAAATGATTCAGATCCTCTGTACATCCCCATGTTTGTTGTCGCCGTTTTGTCATCGATTATCGCGAGCCAGGCAATGATATCGGCCACATTTTCCATCATAAAGCAATCCATGTCCATGGGATGCTTTCCTCGAGTTAGAGTCGTCCACACATCTCCAAAATACGAAGGGCAGGTGTACATCCCTGAGATCAACTACATTCTAATGGTTGCATGTGTAATTGTCACCGCTTCTTTCAAAGACACAACCAACATCGGCAATGCTTACGGTATAAAGCGACTTTTCAGGATATAATGAAGATAAGATCATTTTCCTATTGCATAGAAATATTTTAAAATGTTTCTAATTTGGCATGTTGATGCAGGCATAGCTGTGGTCGCAGTGATGATAGTGACCTCAGCCTTCCTCGCCCTTATAATGCTTATGATATGGCAGACACGGCTGTTAGTGGTGGGCGCCTACTTGGTCGTATTTGGAGCAATAGAGCTTATCTTCTTCTCGTCAGTGTTGTGGAAGTTCAAGGAAGGAGGGTACCTGCCTTTAACTTTTGCAGCTGTATTATTGTTTGTAATGTACGTATGGCATTATGTGCATGCAAGGAGATACGCATACGAGGTGGAGCAAAAAATGTCGGTGGACTACGCGACCAGCCTTGGTCGAAGTGTGGGTGTGAGCAGAGTTGCAGGCATGGGGCTTCTCTACACAGAATTAGCACAAGGGGTCCCCGCTATATTTTCACACTTCATAACCAACCTCCCAGCTTTGCATTCTGTAGTTGTATTCGTTTGTTTCAAGTGTCTACCCGTGAACACCGTTCCAGCAGAGGAACGCTTTTTGTTTCGACGGGTGGGTGATAGAAAGTCCAAGATGTACCGGAGTATTGTAAGGTATGGCTACACCGACACTCCGACTGGTAGTCTGGAATTCGAAAATCTGTTGTTAGAATCGCTGAAGGAGTTTATACAGTCAGAGAGTTTGTGGGTTGATACGCCTTCTCATTCTAAACATAGTGAGGAAGATGAAAGCATGGAGCAGTCTAGTACAGAGAGCGCAGAGCAGGAATTGGATTTTGTAGAAAAGGCCAGAGAAGCTGGCGTGGTGTACTTGCTTGGACACAGCGAGGTGAAGGCAAGCAAGGATTCTTCATTGCTCAAGAGATTTGTGGTTAACTATGCATATGATTTCCTCAAGAGAAATTCAAGGCAGATGACGGCAGCTTTAGAGATTCCAAACAAGAATTTGTTACAAGTCGGAATAACCTACTACATCTGATTTGATCTCATCTACAGAATATCGTCTTTGACTTGAATTCTTTTCCATATTTAAAGAAAATGATGAGAACATGTTTGTACAACCAGCAAGCAACGTGTGTTTTACTGGTGGTGACGAGTTGGTGCTAATGACGAAGGGAAAGGGCGATATTATGATGTCCTTCCCCAATCAAAACTTTACAGAGAATGTACATAGATGATTACTATAGTTTTAATTTATGAGATTATTAATTTTTTTTGGTTTAGTAATTGTAATGGTAAAAATTGTATATTCTATGGGAGGGTCCAATTTGTAAGTATCATTTTTATTTTTTTTCAATAGCATGAATAGACAAAATGATAATATAAAAAACTTATTCATAAAAAATTGTTTATCTCATATTTTGTATATTGATGTGTTCATTTTAACTTGGTTTATCTTTTGTGCAATAATTATTTAGTATTAAACTTACAAAATATTTATTGATTTAAACTTTTTTTCCATCTTGAGTGTTTAGATTCAATGTATAGTTTATCATTTTCTTATATTAGTTTGATTTTGCAATGGTGAATTTGACTCTAGTTAGATATCACATCATGAAATGGAACACAACTAGAATTTTAGCACAAAATCAATTCCTACACTTTAAATTCAAATTTTAGAATAGAACCCTCACTATTCACTTTCAACTAGTCATTGCTTACCAATTCGAATGTGAAATATTACAAATTGTGTTCTATAATGTTGTGTAATTTAAGAATAATCCCTAAGCCATTATGATCATCGAGCAAACATTGGGATATCACTTACACACATCAAGATAGATCATTTGAAAAGTGTTGCATCAACACTTTAACATTAAAATTTGTATACCTAGTATCAAATAGACATGTTGAAAGATTGTTTGTTGTCTTCAATTGTTGTTCATTAAATATTGTATTGACTCACCTAAAAGTTTGAATGAAGAGAGCATGACCCTCACTTGAAAATATCCTTAAAGATGTTTATCAACATTGGACAACAATTATTACATATCTAAATATTAGAGAGGTTAGGAAGACCAATTTTAGACTGTAAAGCCCAAAATATTTCTTTTGCACATAGAGGATCAATTTCATAAAAGATAAATTGGTTTTGTAATGCAAAAATCAACCTAAAGTTTTCAATGGCTAATCTTTTGACTTAGAGGTCATCATTTGACATATTATATACTCCTAACATAATGATAAATCATTTTGCAAGATATGGCATGCTCATATTAGTATCAAAGCTAAAGATATTTGTCATCGTTTTCTTATTAAAATCCCCACTTTTATTATTGAATGTATTTACTAGTTTTGATCTCAATTTTATATCATAGGATCATTTGATTTATTATTATATTTAATTAATTTGTATGCTATGACATAAACAAGAGTTATTTTAATTTTCTTTATCATTTTTGGTGAACCTTATTTATCTTACTCTAAAGTTTATCCTATGGAATTATTCCTTCAAAATTACCAATTTACAATTTTTTTACAATGGCTTTCTATTTATCTCAAAATCAATTATGGCTTGGATCCAATTCTATTGGTGTTCCATTGATGCATATTTATTAGGGTTTCCTTTTTTTATATATTTATTTAATCTTTACCCCGACTTTTAGAGTCTTTTTTCCTCTAAGTTCATTTATCATGGCTCCATCTACATTTATGCCTTCATTACATCTTTATGTAAATATTATTATAAAATAAAAATAAATTACCTTAAATTCTTGATTACATTAAATGTGAGATGGGTTGTAAAAATGTAATTTACCATAATTTTGTAAACATGAATAAAAAACAAATTCATAACAAGGAGGAGGAATCCAAAGCATAATTAGTAAGCAACCTTAGAATCTCATTGTCTCAAACTGTATCTCATTGTTTGAATTCCAATGCTATGTGATATTATCTTGTGTATGCGCTATAGTCTAGTTTATGTGATTTCATATATTTTATTAACATCATCCTAGAGAGCTATGAAAATTAATTATTTTTATAGATTTAGGCCTTCCTACATAGTAAGAGACATAGAGAACAACGTTAATAAAGAGTGGGATGCCAAATAATATAAAAAAATAATAAAAATAAATCTAAACTAACTAAATCAAAATAAATATTGAAATGAACATGAAAAGGAATAGAGAGAAAAAAACCTCCATGTGATAATAATTCCAATAAAACCTATAGCTAGGGACAAGAAATTTGTTGGTAACTTCTTGGAAGATTGTACTAAGAATGGTCAACCGCCTATTTTAACCTTTTAAATTCCATGATAAATTAAAATGTAAAATGGATATTAGAGAGTGTGTGCACTTAACCTATGTGTATCTAGTACTAAGAGCAACAATAAGAAAAAATATATAGCTATAAGCATTAATCCTGGTTTGTAGGTAGAAAAACCCTACTATGCATATGATATTGAATAAATGGTGCTAACGAAAACCAAGAGACTTCCAAGAGAAATATAGAATAAAATATGATAAAGAATATAGTTGCAATATTATCCAATGTAATAATGATAGCCTACTAAAATAATATTATTAGGATGATATAGAAGAGGGGAATGAACACTATAAGTTATCTACAAAAAATTTGTAGTATCTACCTTTATAAAATAACAACAATGGATGCTTGATTACCAAAGTGTAGCCAAGAGAATATTGCTTGTGTTAGAGAGTTAAAATTAGAAAGATTACTTTTTTTCAAAAGGTTAATGGGGAAGTTGAAGAGTCAAATTTAGATGTAGAAGCCATTTTTTTAAAACAAATGATTATTACAATAGGTTATAGCCCAAAACTAAGAGGGAAAAAATTAAATTTTACAAACTCATGAGATACTAGTGCATCACACAATCATCCAATATCATCCTACCATCTAGGAGAAAATGATTAAAATTTTATGACCGATTCCAAGTTAGCAAGAAGAATTAGAAAGTGATAAAAATTTAGTAATAGAATGAAGGAAAAAGTTTGGGCTAGAAAAAATGATCCCTAAAAATGCTATGGGAATGAACACTAAAATAAGTATAATTTATATTGTCAAAATTGTAGGGTATACAATTTTCAATCTTACATTCTATCTTAGCTTTAGCAAGTTGATATCACTAAATGATATACATACACTAAAGTAAAATATAAAAATATAGAAAGTAAATAATAAGATATTGAATGGAGTGGTCCCTTTGTCTTCCTCCTCAACTTTGAAAAAATAATTTATTTTGGTGGGTTGTTGAATTTTGTATTTTATTACCAAAATTTTGGATTGGGATCTTTTCAAAGCACATGAGATTAACATCTTCAGTGTCAACAACACAAAGATCTAATTCATGTGCCTTTTCAAGAGTTGCAACTGATTACCATGCCTTGGCCCTTTTCATAATTGGGCCTTGACCTGATAGGAAAAATTCACCCTACCTCATCTAGAAACCACAAATTCTTCTTCGCCACCACTAAGTACTTTACAAATTGGGTAGAAGCCATTCACTTAAAATACATCACTAGGAAACAGATAAAAAATTGTATCCTCGATTACATTATTTTTCGGTATGATGTTCCTCACACTATTATTCTAGAAAATGGTACACCTTTCAAAACCAAGATGTTTGTAACCTTTGCAACCAATTCCACATGGGTAAAAGTAAAAGCTTGTGTCACACTTTTATAAAGCAATCAACCAACACAAACAAAATTTCTCAACTTCAACCACATAAAAGTGGTCTTTATATTTTTAATTTCAAAATGATGTAAACTAATGAAGTGTAGAACTCTTGATCAAGTTTAATCCTATAATTTTTCAATTTTTTAAAAAAAAAAATTGATAAATTTTTTATAAATTTAAGAGTAGATTTTGAATTGCTAAAAAATTTCAGGAAAAAGTGATGTTGAGTTGACATCAAGAAAAAATAGAAAATAATTTTATTTTCCCTTATTTTTTTTCCCAAATAGATAACTTCAATATATAGTGAATGAAAAACAAAAAATTAAAAAACTGATGTATATTTTCCTTGTAATAACATGTTAAAGTTAAACATATCATAATTTGATATTTTTCATTTGACATCAGCTATTGTTTATTTTTTATCATTTAAAAAAAAAAAAAATTGGAGTGAATTCTCTCCTCTAGTGCACCATATATTTTTCATTTTTTTTTAATATTGAACCAAAGATAAAAATAGGTGAGTGATCACCTATTCTATCTAGGTCATTCAATAATATCCTAGGAGTCCTAATTGGATTGACTATCAACCTAGCAAGGTGAGTCAATTCTTAACAAGGAAGACCTAAGAGGGGGTTCTTTCATCTTTTAAGG
This sequence comes from Sequoia sempervirens, assembly GCA_007258455.2. Classification (NCBI taxonomy): domain Eukaryota; kingdom Viridiplantae; phylum Streptophyta; class Pinopsida; order Cupressales; family Cupressaceae; genus Sequoia; species Sequoia sempervirens. The sequence continues at coordinate 243,602,889 of VDFB02086081.1, forward strand.
GGTTCACCACCAAGAAAAAGCTTGGAAAAGACAAATAAGAATTCAACTCACAAAACCTAATAATGCAAGCTAAATGAAGGATGCAAATGATGAAATTATGCAATAGGGAGTTAGGATGTATGTACCTGGAAAGTCTAGAGATGTTGTGAGGATTCCAGAAATGCAAAGATGATATCAGAAAGTGTTATGGAGGACTAAGATGCCCTTACTATTGTCTTAGTCTCATTGTTGTTTTTCAGGGTAGGTGAAGAATCTTCAAATGTTAGAACTAGATCTAGAAGAATTTATGAAAAATACCCTTAGGAAGACTAAGAAACCTTTATAGTTGTCTTAGTCTCAATCTAAATTTTTGAATTTTTTGAGTATGGTCCTGAGGCTTGATGTTTTCTCTTCCTTCTTCTCTAATCTCAAGGTCTAAAACTTTTGGATTTGGCTTGTAGGTGAGTTTTTGTGAAGATGACAACTTTGCAATGCAACTTTGTAACTTTGATTACTCTGCATTCCAAATGATCTTCAAGTCTTCAACCTAGATCTGCAATCACAAATATGCAAGAGAGGGAGAAACTTGTTGATTGTTAGTAAATGGGGGTTTTCCTTGGTCAAACCCCTTGTAGTTAATTAAACCAAATGATGAAATGAAGCATGAAACATGAAACATGAAATATGTAAACGATATTGCCTTGTATGATGTCTTGTGAAGCAAATCTGCAATCTACCATGTAGTGGCCATGAAGAATGTAGATCTTGGATCCTTGGATATGATGTGAACAATGGTTGCAAATAGATCTTCAATGCTACATCCACAATCTTGGTTCAACAACATGAATGAATGTGCTAAACCCTTCACATGATGCTTGAATCTTAATGATGGCTCCAAATGCTTGATGAAATGCTCTTGAATGCATAAACTTGCCTTAGGAATGAATACTTGAATGCTTGTTAGGAAAATGAGTGGAGGAACCTTATATTTATACCTATCTATGCTTAATATCCCAAAATTACACCACAACAAGCCGACATATGAAATCATTAATTAAAGGAGGCTAAATCTCGCCAGAATTTGAAATTAAATCCCAAAAATAAGCCAAGGAGGACTAAGATGCCCTAGGTGGCATCTCACTCCCAAGGCTCAAATCTCGAGGCACATACTCCAAAAAGGGACCTTTTCAGGTACATTCAAAATTAGGGTCCCAAGACCCATGGAGGACAAAGACGCTCTAGGTGACGTTTTAGTCCCGATCCACAAATTAGGGACACACAGATAGAATTATTAAATGATCATTTATCTTTTGATGTTTCTCGAGATTAGCCATAAAAAGATATAGTTTATAGAGCTTATGGATGCAAAATAGGACCAATTAAGACGTAAATAGGGATAAATAAAGCAAGGTAGACCCAAACAAGTGTGAAAATGCAAGGGTATGCATTTTGCTACACTACAAATATATTTTAGTATTTTTTTAATTTCTAATTAGCCTCCTTTTTATGTTAACAACCTACTTGCATTATTTAAAAAAAAATATTAATAATAATCAAATTATCAGAAGAAAAAAATATAGATTCTTGAATTCGATTTCTACAAAAGGGAATTTTTCAGTTTTAGAAAAAAAATCATTTTGATTAAATAAATATCATGTTCAAGTGGAAATTTTTAGAAATTTCTAAAATGATGAAGTGGCTACCAACATGGATGCCTCATAGGTAGTTTCAGGTGAAATGGTTTCACTCAAAACCCTTTCAGTCACAAACATACATGCAAATTGATTCATGTTTTAAATCAACAAAGAAAGAAATGTTTTGTTGTTTCAAATGAAAGGGTTTTTCTTGAAACTTTATGTGCCACATACAAGACATGTAGTTTTGGGCGAGACTATTTCACTTGAAACTGTTTAGGGTGAAACTATTTTGCTCAAAATTGTTTAGGGTAAAGTTTTTTTTCTCAAAACTATTTAGGTGGTTGAAAATCTAACGCAATTTTGTGCTTTTACCCACATACAACATCACATTTCTACTCTATATTAACCATATTGAAACAATGAAGTAGAGGCTTCTAATAAAACCATACTTAAAATCCTAAAGAATATAATCAATGAAGTTTGTTGTGACTAGAACCTTCAACTCAACTCTACCTTATGGGTCTACCCCTACAGTATTCATACACCTATAGGTGCTACACCATATTCACTAGGTTTTATCATTGAAGCTATTTTTCCTATTGAGGTTGAACTTCCTTCTTTAACTTGGGTATCCTCACAAAATATCATCAACAATGAAGAGTACCAAGTATGCATACTACATGGGTTAGATTTGTACTAGATGAAATAAATCTCAATACATTGAATCATTTGCAAGCTTATCAAAATCATCTTGTTTGTAGTTACAACAAGAATATCAAGACCTAAAGTTTTGAAGTAGGTGATCTAGTTCTAAAATAAAATTTAAAAAAAAAAGACCAAGACAACAAAGGAAATTTTGAGTCTAATCAATTATGACCATTTTTTATTAGAGCAAGTTATGGATCAGGAGCCTTCAAACTTGCAACACCCAAAGGTGATCCTCTAGAAGATCCCATCAACAACAACCATCTCAATAAATTTTATGCTTGATCCTTGAGGTATCCCAGGTAAAGTAAAAAAGAGAAATAATATGTCCAATGGTGAAAACCATTTTGGTGGTTCCTTGGGCAAGTACCATGGTGAAAATATGTTTATAGGTGCCATGTGTAGCAAGATTCAAAAAAATTAAAAAAATTAAAAATTAGAAAAAAAATAAAGGTAAAAATCATTCTCTAGCGAAAATTACTTCGGTGGCACTTTAAATAAGTACCATTATGAAAACCTATTTATAAGCACCATGTGTAATAAAAATAATCTACCATCTATCAAATTATTATTCATTTCATCCATAATAAAGTCAACATCCCATTAACATACATCTGCATATCATATTTTTCTTACCCATCGTCTAACATTATCCATCCCACCTAATACCATAATAAATTGCATCCACTCATCCCAACATAAATGATTGTTTACTTAAATAGGGGAATTTTCCTTGTCCTAGTCATTAGATTGAATCCCTTTTATTGCCTTAAATTGAAATTTAAAAAAAAAAACACATATCCAAAATCCAAAAAAAATCACATATTTAAAAAATCCAAAAAAATTGCATAATCCAAAATTCTAAAAATATCAATATTCCAAAAATACCAAAAAAAACCAAAACCTACATAAATTTACCCATCCATAATAAAATAGTCACCCATTATAACTTATTCTTCACCACAATCCATCATTGATAGTCAAGAAAAATTAAATATATGTATCAATTAAAACATAGAACTTTCACAAAAATTGTTAGCTACGGACCATTGTTGAATCAACCTACTTCCTACATACCTATTGCCTAATAATTTTATTATCATCTTAAGTAAAAAAATTCTTAAAAAATATATCATTCCTATAATAGGCACAATCCAAATCACAAAGTTCTCTTTGGCAAGAGATATGATGGTTGTTGATTAGTTTTGTTAGCCGGTCTTTTTCTTTTTTATTTATCTTTTCATCCCCTTCTAATGCTTACTTAAGACCACCTTGACATTTCAATATCTTGGTTTCTTAAGAGAAGCATAAAATGGGCCATGGTCATTTATTTCTTATATTATTTTTGTGGGATGTTCTTCTGATACAACCATGGTGAATACTTGCCTTGTGTGTGTTGAGGTAGCTTCTTTCATAAACAAACATCCTTTGCATATCAGGTCATTCATACCTTTTGTACATTAGAAATATCATCTTTTAATTCTATTCTCTCACACATTTAAATAGGTTTTTCATATGCCTGGTATAAATAATAATATTCCTTTTTTTTGGTAGAGTCAAAGTCCATGCAAGTGATACAATGTCACCCTGGTTCCTTATACCTTGGTGCATATTGTCCATTTTCTATATCAATATAAGGATTTGTATTTATATTTCTAGTTTTTAGCATAACCAAAAAGAAAAGAGCATATTTTTCATCTTAAATTATCACTTGTCCATCTAATAATCACTACCCACCCCATTCCCTAACTATAGCTTTCATTATTTAATATTTGATTAGAAAAATTCATTTATTCATCATTATCTTATATCTTGCATCACTTATGTTAACAACATGAGCATGATGTTGTATGGATGGTGTATGGTGTTGTCATTGATGACATTTCTGAAATGCATAAGTGTTGGTTTGGAGAATACCAAGTGTTTTTAGAAAATTGACTAAGTTCTAGTGTGTATATTTAGTGATCAAAGGAATAGTTTTATGGTTCGCATTGCTCCACTATGTAGAACCTTGTCATGTGGTTTTGAGGTGTTTATGGTATATTTTGGGCATTTCTAAATCCAAAATTTTTGGGCTTGGTGTCTTCCATAGTTGAATATCTTGTTGATAGTGTATTGGGCTTAGTAATCACAATGTTATAGGTGCAAAAGTGCATGCTGGAATGCCCTACATTCCACCACAGATGAATATTATGTTGTGCAGTTTTAAGAAAGTATTGGAAGGTGGTAGATGTGTGTGCACTCCAAGTTGCAAGTGATTTGGTGTTCTACGTGTTGATTTGTGAATGAATAGTTGGTTCATTCAATTGTTGCTTCACCAATAGTGTCAACCTAGAGGTTTTGGGGATGTGTGGAGTTGAATTTTGTATAGAGCATAATCATGGGACTAATTATAGGTCATGTTGACCTATTTTGGTGATTGTACACATTTTTCTTCCCTTTTCAAAGCATGTGTGTTGGATTTTTTGTGCTGACAGGTTATTATGTTGCACATTTTATCTAATTAGGCTAAACTAATTGATGTTTTGGTTGGTTGTGGTATAGATACAAGGTTAATTCATTGTGTGATGAAGTGTGTTGGATGTGATTCAAAGTGTGTGCAAGATCTAATGTAGTGTGAATTGTGAAAGGTGATAGTGGTGAAGTATGAAGTGTGTAAAGTCAGCTTTCTGAGCTTAATTAGAACTATGCCTTATCCATGTTATAGATGCATTGTTAGCAATTCATCCTTGGCAGTGAGCCACACTTTCTTCTATATCTCTTGATATTCTAGGAAGAGAGCCCTTGGTAGTGAGTCATTCTTTCTAAACAGTGAGTCCACCATTCTATAAATCCATTCTAACTAGTTATATATTGTCATCTAATCCTCACCATGGTTTTTCCCTTTCAATATTTTTCCACATAAATCTAGTATTCTTGTGTTTATTGATGTGATGCATTCTTTAATTATTCCTTTCTATTTCTACAAGTTTGATGAGATGATTTGAATATTGCATGTTTAAGTTAATGAAGTTAATGAATTTCAATGAATATTAATTCACCCCCTCCTCAGTATTCTAGGTGTTCAACAATTGGTATCAGAGCTCGGTTCCTTCAATTGACTTAACCACTAAGGTAGTGTTGAAATGCACAAGACTATTGAGAGGGGGTTGAATTAGTTGTCACCAATCACATTCACCATAAATCTTAAATAATTTCACATCCAGTTTGATCTATTATTAAGTATGAGCATGAAGAGAAGATAACAAAAAGAAAACACGAGAAACATATGATTTACTTGGAAAATCCAATAAGGAAAAAACCACGGTGAGGATTAACTCCCAATATAAGAGTAATTGCAAAATCGTTTACAAAGAGAAACACTACCAGAGGGCTCACTACCCAAGATAGGACTCACTGTCCAAATGGAAGGCTCACTGCCTATAAATACAAAAAGATAGAAAGACGAATGTTACATAGAGAACATTTTCTCAATGTAATAGAAGATCCACCACAACAACTTGCACACATCTGCGCCCTTGATCAGAGAATTGTAGACACCATCAACTCACTACTTTTAGGAGTCTAACACATTGGAGTTCTTGTTGCCGTAGTTCACTTTCACACAATCTCTCACATCTACCTTGCTTCTCACACTTGTGGTATACAATCCTTAACATATTGGGGTATGTGTAGGATCATGATGGGCCAAAAAGTGGCGATATGATGGCTATTGTAGGGTATGTGGCTAATGACTATTTTTTTACCAAAATTGATGAAATGAAAAGTGTTTTTAAAGGAGATTCTTAGATTTCCACCAATATAAATTATGCTTTACTTTGAATTTAATAAATAATTATTATTTATTTTCTATTTGAATTATGACTAAAGTCGATTGATAGGCTAATTGAAAACATCTATATCTTTCAAACAGTATCACATTTTTTGAATTTGAAACATGTGTCACATTCTATGCTATGCATACTATACTAGGATTAAAAAACAATTTTATGAAGTTTTGACCAAGTTAAGGTGGTTAGACATATGATTTTTATATTTTTAAAAGTTGTAATAAAAAATCATAATTAATTATTTACTTGGAAAAAATTACAAAAAAATATGCATCACATCGGGACATGAGTCCTCTACTTACATCTAAAATCTTATAAAAAAACTATTATCATTTTATTGTGGTTAGGGCGGTCAAACAAACAACTACTTAGTTTTTCCCTAAAATTTAAGTACCAAGCATTGAAATTTCAAAATTTCACCAAATAGATTTTTTTTGTTTAAATAAACCTAGTAGTTTAGAAACTACATTCAATTTGATATAGATTTGTTTTCTTACATATTTTTGAAATAATATAGATAACTTATTCAAATTTTTATGTCAAGTTTCCTAACTCTGATTTTTCTTAAATTTTTTCCACTTAAGGGTCTATTTTTTCCATGATGATCCTGCACATACCCCTTGTCTTGTATTTATACCATCTTCAACCTTAGAAACTTTCTCCAAGGTTGGCTACACATGCTTCATTTTACAATTCAAATTATGTCAGCAACTCAACATTCCCGTGGTGGATGAGAATGAGAGCAAACCAAACCAACACTTAACTAGGACCCAAAACAACATCTTGGATCAATCATACGCTTCCTTAATTGATACTTATCTTTCACATGACATGTAAACACCAGGTCGGCCAAATCTAATGAAAACACCAATGAACTTTGAAGTACTTGCTTCCATAACAAGAAGATAACATGCGGACCACATAACATGCTTCACAATACACTAGAATGCATCTCAGATTCCTTCATATTTATCTGCAGCTATTGCACCAAACTTCATACACAAAACACTTTCCACCAGCCTATTTGGACTATACAGACACATAGTAACTCTAAAACTAGTCTACTACAGCACCAAACCATAAACACCTTTAATAGAACACAGATAACACCATTACAAGCCTTCTTCCATATCTAAAATACCTTAAACAAACTAGTGGAGGAATATGGAGTAGATGCATTTCTCCCAGTCCACAGAAAAATAACTCTGCCAGACCAATTCACAAACCGTTGAACTCAAATTTCACTCTTCATCAAACTAGAAGCTATAATCGAGGATATATCACCCAAAGATGACCTTAAACAACACTTCAGATCTGCACAAGCATAGGATCAACACAGAAGAAATGTGGAGCATATACTAGAGCACATTCTGAACACACACTCAATTTTGTCTTCACTATTTATTAATTTTCTCAAAAGCACTTGGTAACACATCATATCAGCACACTTGTAACACCATAAAGATAGCTCCATATACTCAAAACATTTTTAAAGTATCTCAACTATGCATGCACCACAATCACTTATTTCTTTTCTCTACAACGACCTATACTGTGTTGACATCAATGACAACATTAATGACAATACAACCATACTCATTCATATTTGCAATAATCTCCCCCTTTTTCATTGATGGAAACACATGATGTGAAAAACCATCAAAGATAATAATATCCTTTTTCTTTCACTATTCTTTTTTACATGGCTCTCTCTCCCCCCTTGACATCAATGGCAAAGAAAAAAATTACATAATTTTGATCACTCCCCCTTAGGAGTGCACCCATGACAACACACATCTCATACAACAACAATGATGCTTCCTACTCCCCCTGAGGAGTAGACCCCAGCCATCAGTCCATACAAATGATGAATTTGTAGATCCACTAGACTGATGCACCTCTCTGCGTACCTAGTTCAAAGAAGGAGGGGCAGTAACCCACAACTTCTCCCAGAGATACTCAAAAATATCCTTAGGAAGAGCCTTAGTAAATATATCAGCAATTTGATCCTTTGTAGGCACATATTCAAGCCTAGCTTCATCCTCCAATACCTTCTCTCTTAAGAAATGATATCTGATAGATATATGCTTTGTCCTTGAATGCATTACCAGATTCTTTGAAATATTTATTGCACTTGTATTATCACAGAAAATAGAGCTAGGCTCATCACACATCACTCCTATATCCTTCAATGTTTGCTTCATCCATAGTACATGTGTGCAACAAGATGTTGTTGCTATGTACTTAGCCTTTGCAGTGGATAAAGAAACTAAATCTTGTTTCTTGCTTAGCCATGAAACCAACCTAAATCCAAGAAAGAATGCACCACCACTTGTACTCTTCTGGTCATCTACACAACCAGCCCAGTCTACAATAGTGTAAGCACTTATAGGAAAATTAGTATTCTTAGGATACCACAAACCATAATCTGAAGTCCCTTTTAGATATCTAAATATCCTTTTTACAACTATAACGTGTGTTTCTTTGGGTTTTGCTTGAAATTTGGTAACCAAACATACTACATGCATGATATTTGGTCTAGTAGCAGTAAAATATAACAGTCCACCAATCATAGATTTTTACTTTCTCTAATCAACTTCGGGAGATTCATCATCCTTAGTTTGCATCCAGTCACCATAGGGGTACAAACTAGTTTGGATTCATCCATTCCAAACTTCTTCAAAAATTCTTTAACATACTTTAATTGTAAATGAATATTCCCTTATGAGTTTGATTCACTTGAAGTCCAAGGAAGAAATTCAACTCACCAATCATAGAAATTCCAAACTCTTTTTTCATCTCCTCTGCAAATTTATTACACATACCCTCATTTCCTCCAAAGATAATATCATCAACATACACTACTACTATCAAGATTTTGTTTCTTTCAACCTTGAAATAGAGATTACTATCTATGAAGCCTTTGTTGAACCTTTGTTGAGTCAAATACTTGTCTAATCTTGCATGCCATGCTTTGGGAGCCTATTTAAGTCCATATAGTTCCTTTTTCAACTTATAGACCATGTCTAGTTGATTTGATAACTGAAATCCTTCCAGTTGTTCCATGTAGACCTCTTCTTCCAATTCTCCATTTAGGAATGTAGACTTAGCATCCATCTGGTATACCTTGAAATCTTTGTGAGAAAAAATGCCAAAATCATCTAAATAGCCTCCATTCTTGCCACTGGGGAAAATGTCTCCTCAAATTCTATTCCTTCAACTTGTGAATAACCTCTGCACACAAGCCTTGCTTTGTTTCTTACTACTTCACCATTCTCATTCAACTTATTCTTGAATACCCATTTTTTACCAATTATATTCTTGTTTACCGGTCTAGGAACCAATTCCCATGTCTAATTTTTCTCTATCTATTGTAATTCTTCTTTCATTGCTCTAACCCAATTTTCATCTTTGCATTCTTCACACATTGTTTAGGTTCTATCTTGGAAAGTAAACACAAATTTACCTCAATTTTCATCATTTTGTTTCTTGCCATTACACTTGTCTTTGTCTCCAATTATTTGTTCTTCCAAATAATTTTTTTGTACATATTTTGGAGTCTTAGGAGCCAATTCCAGAGCTTCTTATTCTTCAATATTTTCTTCTTCTTTCTTATTATTTTCTTTTTCTTGTCTGTAGATAGTTTCACCTAGTTCATCTTCACTTATTTCAACTGATCTGTGCATATTTTCATCAACTTTTACATTTTCATTTTCAACAATCTTTCTCAATCTTTTATTGTAGCACCTATAATCTTTTATTTTGGTTGAATATCCAAGGAAAATACCTTCATCATATCTTGCATCAAACTTTCCTAGGTTTTCATCATCTCTTTTAATATAACATTTGCTTCCAAACACCTTAAAGTACTTAACAGTAGGAATTTTTCCATACCACAGTTCATAAGCAGTATTTGTGTTGTTGCTTTTGATCTAAACTCTATTAAGAATATAAATAGTAGTGTGAACGTCTTCTCTCCAATATACTTCTTGAATAGTCTGATTCTTCCTCTCAGCAACTCCATTCTGCTGAGGAGTTCTAGGAGCATAAATCTACCTCTTTATACCATGCTCTTCACAAAACATATTAAACTCACTAGAGGTGAATTCTCCAAATCTGTCAGACCTTAAGCATTTTATTTTTAGGTTCACTTCATTCTCTACCATATCCTTGAACACCTTGAATCTATCTAGAGCTTGAGCTTTCTCCCTAAGAAAAGTAACCCATGTCATTCTAGAATAATCATCAATTAAAAGAATAAAATACCTATCACCATTAAAAGTTCTTGTTCTTGTAGGACCACAGAGGTCTGTATGAATCAATTCCAACATTTCGGTAATTGATTGTTCCTTTTCTTTAAAGCTACAACTTTTTTTTTCCCAACTGACAACTTCTACAAACAATATTGATAGGCTTTGTGATTTTTGGAAAATCCCTGACAACTTCTCTTGAACTAATCATGATTACGTTGTCAAAGTTTACATGTCCCATCATCCAATTCCATATCCAAATTTCATTAACTTGAGACATAAAACACTAACCATCAACACCCTTAAGCTGATAAATATTTCCATATGTTCTTCCTATAGCTACCATTGTTCTAGACCCTTTTCTGATCTCAGAAGTATTATCCTAAACATGAGCTTAAATCCTTTGCTACACATTTTTTCAACACTCAAGAGATTATACCTTAATCCCTTAACATAATACACATCATCAATATTGTGTTTTCCATCAAAACTAATTGTTCCTTTTCCAACAATATTTGCACCAAAATCATCTCCAAACATGACTAATCCTCCATCATACTTTTCAAGTTTAGTAAACTTACCTTTTTCTACGGTCATATGATTTGAGCAGCCACTATCAATTACCCAATAATCTTTGTCTTGTCTATCATGAAAGGTATTAACCAAAGTACCTTCCATCTCTTCCTTCTTCTTTTCTAAATCGTATTCCCTTGCACATCTTCCATGGTTAGTAGACAATGATTTATTCTCTAAGGCTAGAAACATGTATTCATCTTTATCATCCTCAAAATCAAATTCATCATTAGAAATTCCAACATATTCTCTAACATAATGTAATTTCTTGAAATTTTTGTCCTTTTTGTATCTATTTCCTTTTCTCTTATTGTGTACGGCTCTATTTGGACATCTTGAAGCATGGTGACCAATATTTCCACAACTGAAACATTTAAAAGGTAACATACCTTTGTACTTTATGGTACTCTTCTTCAATTTCCTTGTAAAAATTGCTTCCAACTCCTCTGAACCTTCACTATCTGGATCATCTTTTGACTTTGTGGCTTTGAAGGTTGTTTCTATTTTCTCCTTTTATTTTTTTCCAAATTTCCTCATTTCAAATGTGGTCAAGGTGCCAAATAGTTGTTCTTTAGTGAATTTCTTTGGATCATAAACTTCCTCAATGGTTGATACCTTGTCATTGTAGCTCTTTGGTAGGATCATTAGAATCTTCTCCATTATATCTTCATCTATGAAAGTGCCACCTTGATATTTGACTTCAATTGCTAAAATCTCAACCCTTTGAAAGTAGCTTGCAATATCCTCACCTTCTTCCATTTTCAAGTTCTCATATATGTGCTTAGTTGTTAACTTCTTTGATAATTTGACTCTATCATTTCCTTCATATATATCTTTCAACTTTTTCCAAACTTCATAAGTAGTGCCTAGTGAAATAACTTTTGTTAGCTCAGTCTTAGATAAAGCACTATAGATTGCATTCCTTTTTCTTTCATTTTCTTCATAGGTAGAAATCTCATCTACAGAAGAAGGACCACTTGCTGACTCAACATAGTTTGTTTCAACGGCTTTCCAAGTCTTGTAACCAAGAGAGATTAGGTAACCTTTCATCTGCACTTTCTAGAAACTATAGCCAAATACATCAAACATGGGGATTTTTCAATTTGTGCACCATTGGATCTACCTCAAGCAATTAAGCTCTTCTTCAAGGAACCAAAGCTCTGATACCAATTGTTGAAATGCATAAGACAACTAAGAGGGGAGTGAATCAGTTGTCACCAATCACATTCACCATAGATCTTAAATAATTTCATATCCACTTTAATCTATTATTAATTATGATCATGAAGAGAAGATAACAAAAAGAAAACACAAGAAACACTAGATTTACGTGGAAAAACAAAAAAAGGAAAAGCCACAATGAGGAATAACTCACAATATAAGAGTAATTGAAAAACTATTTACAAAGAGTCTCACTACTAGAGGGCGCACTGCCCAAGATAGGACTCACTGTCCAAATAAGGCTCACTGTCCAAACAGAAGGCTCACTACCTACAGATATAGAAAGATAGATAGAAAAATGTTACATAGAGAACATTATCTCAATGCAACAAAAGATCCACCACAACAACTTGCACACATCCACAACCTTGATTAAATAATTGCAAACACCATCAACTCACTACTTTCAAGAGTCTAACACATTGAATTCCTCGCTGACTCAATTCACTTTCACATAATCTCTCACATCTACCTTGATTCTAACACTTTTGGCATACAATACTTAACATCTTGTCTTGTATTTATACTATCTTCAACCTTAGAAACTTTCTCCAAGGTCGGCTACACACACTTCATTTTACAAATTCAAATTAGGTCAGCAACTCAACATTCCCACGGTGGATGAGAATAAGAGTGGAGCAAACCAACACTTAACCAAGACCCAAAACAACATCTTGGATCAATCACATGTTTCCTTAATTGATACTTATCCTTTGCATGGCGTGTAAACACCAAGTCAGCCAAACCTAATGAAAACACCAATGAACTTTGAAGTACATGCTTCTGTAACAAGAAGATAACATGCAGACCACATAACATTATTCGCAATACACTAGAACACATCTCAAATTCCATTAGATTTATTTGCAACTACTGCACCAACCTTCATACACAAAACACTTCCATCAGTCCATCTGGATTGTACAAACACACATAGTAACTCTAAAACTAGTCTTCTGGAGCACCAAACCATGAACACCTTTGATAGAACATAGATAACACCAATTACAATCCTTCTTCTAGATCCACAAGACCTAAAACAAGTCAACGGAGGACTGCAAAGTAGATACATTTCTCCCAGTTCACAAACAAACAACTTTTCCAAACTAGTACACAAACCGGTGAACTCAACTTTCACTCTTCATCAAACTAGAAGCTATAATCTAGGATATATCACCAAAGGATTCCCTTAAACAACACTTCATATCTACACAAGTATAGGATCAACACAGAAGAAGTGTGGAGCACATACCAGAGCACATTTTGAACACACACTCAATTCTATCTTCACTATTTATTAATTTTCAAAAGCACTTGGTAACACATCATATTAGCACACTTGTAACACCATAAAGATAGATCCATTTACTCACAACATTTCTATGGTATCCTAACTATACTTACACCACCTGCAATCACTTGTTTCCTTTCTCTGCAACAACCTATATTGTGTTGACATCAGTGACAACATTAATGACAAAACCACCATACTCATTCATACTTGCAATAGGTAGATCTTGGAGGTTGAACACATGGGTACTAAGAGGTATCCTATTCCTCTAGAAGAGATTATCCTTGAATTATTTACTAAAGAATACTGTGAAGTTGATATGAAAGGAGAACTCAAATCAGCCCTTGATGATCTATATAAGGTAGAATGTGAGAATAGAGATCTAAAAGAAGATGAGTGCATTTAGAAATTGAGGGATCAAATCAATAAAGTTAAAGAAAGACTCAAGGAAAAAATGAGTAGCTTAAACAATGAAATGAGATAATCACTAATCTGAAAGTCTAAGTTGAAGAAGGAAAAAGTGTTAAAGATTGCCTAAATACCAAATTAAAATAAAATTTTGTAGAATGTTCAAAGCTTCAACAAGACATTGTGACTTAAAGGATAAATTTTGAGAAAGAAAAGACTCAAGAAGACAAATTCAAGAAGATCTCCACCATGCTTAATAGGATAAATTATTTTTAGTCAAAAGGCTTCTAAGGACAAAGAAGGCTTAATATTTGAAAGAGGAGAAAGATAAAAGAAAAATTAGACTTCAAACAATGCTAAAAAGAAGAATGATGAACAATGCAAGACTAGAGATAAGAATAGAAATATTAGACAAGTTTAGAACTAGAAGAAAGATTTCAAAAGACCACCTATTAGACAAATAGTTGCACAAAGGTATTCATCTTTTAATGGTTATTGTTATTCTTGAAAAATATTTAGACATAGAGTTGTAGAGTGTAGAAGCAGAATGAATCAAAATGTTAATCATTTTCCAGTCAATTCTTTACATGCAATAGATTTGGTCATAAATCTAGTGAATGCAGAAGTTAGATGATGAATGGTTACAATAATGGTATGATGTTATAATAATTCAATGGTTATTATTATACATGTAATGGATTTGGGCATAAGGCTTTTGAATACAAATATAAAATGGAAAGAAGTAATTTTGTTCAACAAAAAGGTGTCATATGTCACAAATGTAATAAGCCAAGACACATAGCTAAGTTTTGTAGAATCAGGAATGTGAAAACTAGATAGAGAGCTTTGGCTCAAGGGAAGCTTTTAACAGAAAACTTTCAAAGCCCCTGCCAAGGATGTGATGTTGATATCTTCAATATACTGGTTAGTTGTTGTTCTTGATCTATTGGTGGTATCTTCGATGTAAAATATCTTGTTGCAAAAATTTATAGAGTGATTGAGGGTACCTATGACAACATAGTAAGGGTTTTCTAGCTTTTCAACCTAACTTTACATTGCTGCAATTAATGCATATTAGGTCACTAGAAAAGGTTTTATATTTAATTTTGAGTTTGCTAAAGTCATTTTTGATCAATCATTTGAAGTGGAGACAATAGAAAACAATTTTTGAAGTGATTATGAAGTGTTGTTTGAAACCCTACCAATGAATTCCAAAGGTATTTATTAGTTTCTTATAAACCCTAGTTCTGTGAAGATTCAAAATTTGTATTCCTCAAGTGATTGATGTGCTTGAGTGACTGAGACCTAAATTCAAGAAGCACCCCTATAAATCTATGGAGACAAACCCTGAAGGTGCATTATTTAGGGTTCTGAGTGGTGTAATGCACACGAAGGATGTGTGGATCTACATCCATATGAATATGGAAGAGTATGATGATTTGAAGATTATGGAATATTGGCAGAAGGTGTTGATAGGAGATGGCTTAGAGCTAAAACTAGAGTATGAGAGTCTAATAGAGAATAAATTGGATGTATGGAATAATTTCCCAAATTTTTGTTATGAGGATGAGTGGGTTAAGTATGTGCTTAGCAGAATTCATGATAAATTTGTGTGGTTGGACATGTTGCACATGATTAAAAAAGAGGAAATTAGGCTTGTAACCAGTTTGTGCTCTAATGGACTAGTTTTGACATTGAAAGTTGTGAAGAACAATGTGGTGATGAAGCTCACTAGAGAAAAGCTTGAAAAATGCACCATAATGGTAAATGACATTGATGATCCAAAAATAAAGTATGCTTCAACAATGATAGGTTACAAGATCTTCTATTTAAACAAAAAGCTATGTTTCGGCCACTGGAATTCACAAAGCTCAAAAAATGGTGAAGGAAGGTGAAGATAGAGATTTGTGTGAGCTCTTGAGACTTTAATTAATGGATAATTTGTAGAAGAAAAAAGAATCAAGGTGCCTCTTCCAATATGACACCCTAATTATCTGCTTATTATTTTACTTTCTTAGAGAGTTGCTTGAAACAAAGAATGTTATATGGGATAATAGTATTCATCTTTTTGTACAAATAAGAGATTTCCTAAGAAGGTTTTCAAGTTTTGAGTCTTGGAAGTCCGCCTTATGGGGATTTTTTAAAAAAAATCAAGATGCAAAAGAGGTACATGATTCCAGAAAGTGTTGTGGATAAATATAATAATGACATAACTTTCATGCTAAGTAGAGACCATTTCTTTATGGAAGAAGTTGAACCCAGAACTATTTGGGTTGTGGAGCTTGAATATGAAGTAACAAATTTGAGCTCACTAGTCGTGTAGAGATTGTGTTAAGCCTAGAGATTCAACTGTGAATAGGCTTGGAACATATGCAGAGAAATACAACCAAGTAAACCTAGAAAAGAAGAAGGATATTAAGGAGAATGTTGAGAATATGAAAGCTAAGTTGGAGGAAATGGTGAACTCACCCAAAGGTTTTGCAG
This sequence comes from Sequoia sempervirens, assembly GCA_007258455.2. Taxonomy (NCBI): domain Eukaryota; kingdom Viridiplantae; phylum Streptophyta; class Pinopsida; order Cupressales; family Cupressaceae; genus Sequoia; species Sequoia sempervirens. The sequence continues at coordinate 243,619,267 of VDFB02086081.1, forward strand.
AGAAATCAAAAGCCACATCTATTGCTCTGTAGGCTACTCCAAACCTCTTCCCCCTCTCCTGATATTCCTAAGTCCTCTAGAACAAAGCCTATAGTGAGTTCCAAGAAGAAAGAAACATCTAGCACCTTTATGCAAGAGAAGACTCCTAAGAAGAGAAGGAACGAAAAGGCTACTAGGGAGAAATGCATTAGTTGTGAGGATGAAGAAGAAGAAGAAGAGGAGAAAAAAAATTGGTCTAGAAGAAGGATTCTCAAGTCTCTCAGGAAGAGACTAGTGCAAAAAGAATAAAATTTGATGTGGTAGACAGAGAAAGTGAAGAGGAAGTGGAAAAAGAAAAGAAATATTTTATTTTTCAAATAAAGGAAAAGAGTTTTGGAAAAGAAGAAAAATCACCTAAAGGTGAGGGAAAGAAGAAAGAAGAGATACCTCTACTTAGGGAATATAGTCCCATGAAGTTAGAGGCATTGTTCAATGGGATTGTAGAGTTTGGTATGTTGAACAAAACTATTGCAATGTATCTGGATGCAGATAATATAGATAAGGCAACCATAGAAGAAGTTATTGTTAAGTATATGGTAACATTAAATACCATCCTTGGTAAGATTAACGATCAATTTTCTAATGATTTGAAAAGTGTTTTACGTGCTAGAACACAAGAAGCTATTGATGAAGATGCTAAGATGAAGGAATTTTCCTTGGAGAAGATTGGTTCCTCATTGTCTCATGAGGATAGATGCAAGCTATCTAAATTGTATAGAAAATGATTCAAGACAAAACAAGCTTAGTTTAAGAATTTTATAGGAGTGAATATGCACCCCTTGTGTAAATTCCCCTTTTGCATACCCTCACCTTAGAAAATCAAACTTGAAGGAAAAATTCCACATCACCCATCTACCTTCCATCCACTTGGCACATGTTTTATGCATCGGTGAAGGAATTTTCGTCAGGGACACAAGCATGGCACACAGATTTCTATGTAGCATGCTAACATCCTTGACAGATTCCGACCTCTAGAGTTCTCAAGGATGTTACACTCCTCATTGGGGATGAATTGTAATGCCTCTATGTGACCAACCAACCCAAAATGACTCCATTTTTCCTTCAAGGGAATTCATTTCACACTCACTACATCTTCTTCTTCACATCCTTAAGCATTTTCATTCCATCTTTCACATCATCTCACAATTCCAACAATCTACACAATTCCATTGAGCATTGTAGCAGCCAGATACTCCATCAACTTCACTTTTGTATGTGTGAGGCTACCAAAGAAGTAGTGATCTTGGAGTTTTGTGAGACCTCCCTTCATCACTGTTGCGGCTATGGTTACTTTTCCAAGTTCATTGTTTGTATTCTCCCTTCATTGGCCTTGAGATCCTTTAGGTGGAGGTGGTAACACTTCACTTTTCCTTTTGTGGTTTGATAGAGTAGCATAAGTATTATTTTGTAGTGTTCAACAATCTCTCTTTCTCTTCCACTTCCTTTATCACACTTTCTACTCCATTGCTTTTTGGTTGTCCATGGAGGTGGAAACACCAAAGTGGGGATTTGACTAAGGCAAACCCCTATATAGCCCCAACAATTTTCTCCTCTTGCTTATGTGTAAGTGAACATGTGTGTGGAGCTCTCTAGGGAACTGGCACCTTTATGAGTTGGTATTCGTCACCATTGTGTTCATCTATTTACTTTATCATTTTCATACTTATCTTTCATACTTTATCATTCTTTTTATTTTGTTAATATTAGTCAACTAGGCTGTTTAGTCAATTTTTAGATTTTTTTACTGCATTTTACATTTTTTGGCCATGCTAAAGAGATTCCAGCGAGTCGCACTATTGTCCCAGACTCGTGTTGTTGTCCTTGGACAGAGAGCTATTTAAGGTGCAATATTGACTCCAAAATCCAACTCGTCTAGCCCAACCACATTTTTTAGGTCCGTAAAGTGATAGAAGCACTTAAGAATGCTCTTCATTATTGATCCTTATCCCAAAACATCTATTTGAGTAAGGTAAGTTAAGGCATCCCTTTGCTCTCAGATCTTCATGACTTGGAGCTATGGTGTGGTTGGTCCCCCTCTCTTACATTTTTTATGAACTCCACATGAAAAACATCTATCCATTCACCTATGTTTAACGTTTTCCCCGCACCTAGTCACTATGGTGAGCCTGAGTATTGTGAAAGTTTAGGAGCATCACAACCCAGTCCACAAATTTTGGGTATGTTGTTAGGAGAAGTGTGCAACACCTACAAATGGAAAATACATAGGCCACTTCTAGTTTCGTGTGTAGTTTCTCCACTGGTTCAACTACTGATTGTACCAATGGTTTTACTATAGGTTATGTTGATGAGATGGGTTTCATGGAAGAGACCACTCATGTGCCTACCCCTCCAGCATCTCCTATCACTTTGTCCATATTCCTAGATGACATTAGCCATATTCCTATGAAGAACCTTTTGGCATTAGATAATAGATTGTTAGACCTTGTAAATTATGTAGAGAAAGTTTTGAGCATGGAAAGAGCCACTAGGCTTATTGGCAAGGTGAGACATTTTTTAGGGAAGGATCAGACAGGCATAGAATTTCTAATAGGCCTTCTTGATCTAACCGAAGCTTATATCCCTTTATATAGGCCTATATTGGGTACCACCCGAGGGGGAGTGCTTGAGGCCTATGAAATAAAAATAGGTGTTTCAATTCCCACCACATTTGTATGCATGGCCAAAATAGGGCCCTCGATTAACGTATCTTCTACTTCTCAAAGGCCTAAAACTCTTAAGGTGAGTAGAATACCCCTTGGGTTTAGTTTCACCCCTCCTATTGCCTCTAGTAGTGGGGACTCTAGTGGAATGATTAGCGATGGCTTTGGTAGTGGAGGTGGTATTGGTGGAGGTGGCTTTGGTGGAGACCATGGTGGTGATTTTGGTAGTAGAGGTGGATCCAGTGAAATCCCTAATGGTGGTAGCAACTCTAGTGGTGGTCACAGGGGTGGCTCTGAAGGTGGTTCCAGAGGTGGCTCTAGTGGTGGTGGTTCTGGAGGCTCCACTAGGCCTTTGTCATCTTCTGACCCAGTTTTGAATTCCCTTCTTTAGAACATGGGTCGAATGCAAAACTACTTGGCGAGCCTTTCCCAGGCCTCTTCCTAGCCTATCTTTCAACCTTTCTTTCAACATAGCCCATTATTGGTAGCAATCCTGAGTACTCCCTTCCCGCAAGGAATGGAGATTCCCAAGTTTGAGAAGTATGGTGGTAAAGGGAATCCTCAAACATATATGTTAGCCTTTAATGCCATGTGTATAGATTTCTTCCATCAAGATGCTTTGATGGAAAAATTATTTCCTTTATCTCTCAAGGATACAACACTCAAGCGGTATTGTTTCTTGCCCGATAATTCTATATTTTCATTTGATCAACTTGTAAATTAGTTTCTCTGACAGTTCCAAGCTAACATCGATCCAAAGATGACCTTCTTGGATCTTGTTTGATGTAAGAAAGGGGATAAATAGAAGATAATTGATTTCATAGTGCAATGCTAAGTTCTCTTTTCATAGATCTTGTACCCACTTCCTGACTATGACGTGTAGAAGGTGTTCATAGGTAACCTGCAAAGAGCTTGGTAGGAAAAAATTTCCCTAATGAAATACGGGCTTCTTTTGTGCATCTATATGTTGCGTTGCGCGAATATCAGTAAATGGTAGTTCAATTTGGGGGATCCTCCTTATGCTCCCATTCAAGAGGAAAATATATTTTATCTATCTCAGGAAAAGGTAAAGTTATTGCGAGTGTAGTTGTTGCGACAAATGACAACGGCCTCAGATGCAACAAAAAATTTACAAAGTTAGCAGAATCTTATTCTTCCATCTTCCAAAAGTTGTTGAAGGATAAGATCATAACCTTAGAAAACCCTCGACCTCTCAAGGAACCTTATCATGATTGGTATGATGTGAATACTTTCTATCAGTACCATCGGGTTAATAGCCATGATATTGAACATTGTATGCACCTACATCATGAGATACAGGATCGTATCATTGACGATACCATTCATCTCGATGGGATGAAACAAAATGTGAATAAATTGGTGGAAAAATCCAATAGTGAGTCGTAGATCTACATAGACTTGTTTCTTCCTCACTCTGCTAACTTGATTATTGACCCCTTTGATTCTTATACTCAACCCTCAGCATACGTTAATAGGGTCACGATTACTCCTTCCCCACAGCTTATGACTAGCTCACCAGATGTGACATTCACTTCGCAGTACATAGCCTTGAATAACAAGCCCTCTCCCCTCTGCATTCCCACTCACCTTAATGGGAACATTGTGACACGAGACCTAGTTGACCCTGCGAGCCAAGTGAATGTTATTACAAAGAGATGTTATGGCTTAATTCATTACAAAGAGATGAGTATGATGAAACAAAGTCCACCATTTGTATGCACGATGGTGTCTCTCTCAAGCCATATGGCTCAATAACTCTTTCCATCCTAGTTGGAACTAGGACTATAGATACTACCTTTGATTTTATTCTGAAATCTAATTTTTTCAAAGTGAAGTTAGGCATCCCATGGCTAGCTTCCATTAGCAGAATCACTTTTGTTATTCATAAGTGTTTGAAATTATCCCATGAAGGTGTTGTGAACATCGTGCATTACACTAGATATCAATCGTTGGTATCCCGTGGGGGGCATTCATTGGATCATTTCCAGCTCACCTCGGTTGGTCCACTTCCCCCGAGAATGTACTTACTTTATTGAAACTATGTGAAGTAAAAGACCAAGGACAAGGGATAGCCAAAATTGACCCCTCTAGTAGTGCAATAACAAGTTGCCTCCTCTTCTTGAAAGGGAAAGGAAAGGCCTACCCATCATCAGGGTGCCTCTTCTACTCCCCTTTCTGAAGAATAATTTTGGATGTCAACTCTTGGATTCCACATAATAAGTTTGATGGTTGAGGGAAGCATCCCCACAAGGAATCCTCTATGCCTCAACCTCCACGGCCTCCTACCATCCCTGCTCATAAAGTAGTGAATAGGAAGAGGCCCACCATCAAGGCACTAGAGCCAACTCCCCCCGTTGTCTCTCAATCTCCTCCTCCTACTCATGTCCAAGAGTCTATCCCTCCACCACAAATAGATGTGGTGAACACTCCTATGGCTGAGCAAGAACCTTTTTTTCCTTCTCACCTCTCAAAATCTAGATCTAAGAGTCGCAAAAACTTCCTTGTGCATGAGCACAAGTGTTGACAAAAGGCTCTAGCAACTGAGCAAGCTGCTTTGTAGAGGAAGGAAGGAGATCTGACCACCCATGTTCCAAGGCCTCCTATTGTGTCCTCCTCTCCTATCCCCTCTACCTCGATTCTTCTTTTGGCTCCTGCTATGAGCATGAACTCCCCTGGCCCTAAAAAGGTGTAGGTGTTTATTGCTCCTTCATTCGAGCCACCTCTTTTAATGACTCTTCCAAATATCCCACCATTCTTGAGGCTCGTGGATATGCTAAACACCTCAGTGGTGTCCATCATAGTTCTCTCCTCCTCCTCTACACCTCTTTCCTCATCCATGGGGAGTTCACACCCTCTAACGAAGCAAAAATTAGAGGTTAGCCCTTCTAGAAATGGGGGATGTAAGAGGAGCCCACCTTCTTGAAAGGGTGGTTCTATGCTAGCTTGTACTATCTTGATGACATAGCAAGTTTCAACATCCCCTAAGTTTTTCACTGCTCCCAAGTCCTTCGATGATCCCAATAGTGAATCTCGAGCGCTGACGCCACCTCCCTTGCTCATTGAGTTCACACATGTTACTCCTGTGAAGTGCATGTTTAACTCTTTGGATGAGGTCCCAACCTTATTAGCGATCTTCCTAAAGTCACTAACCATTGCTCCACAAGAACCAAGTGGAGGAGACTCCAAAGATTCTCCTTCCTTGGCCCTTGTTGTAGGAGGGTCGAAAGCTCCCCCCTTAATATTCCACCACTACAGGCTCATCCACCTTCCCCATGTAATGATCTAGATTGGGAAGTAGATGCCCTCTTGGTCGATGAATGTTAGGGGGGAATCTCTTCTTTACCTTTTGATTAGGTGTGTGTTTGTTGTGATGTGTTCCCCTATGCTTGTGCTATGTGTTCTTGGATGACCCTTGTCACCTTCATAGGTGCTTGGATATAAGAGTGATTATGTGTTATAAAATTCCTCTATTTGTAGCATCATTCTTCCTCTGTTATGTGTTTTGACTTTTGGAAAATTGGGAACAATGCAAAGTGTTGGGGGAATTCGGGCTCCCCTTCCATGTTGACCCATTTTTTTATTTTTACTTTGTTTTCTCATGCATTCTTCACATGGTCTAATATAGTAGGGGGTTGTTGACAGTTCATCTATATACTATTACTATACTTATATATATTTATGAGTAGCTCTAACCCAAAAATATTAGATCACCCATGTACCCTTTTTATGTGATGTTATTGTTTCTTTTTGTAATCTTAGTTATCTTTCTCTCTTCTTTGCTTGAGTTGTCCCTCATGTGTGTGACAACATCACTTTCATAATTTTTTTATTTTCAAAAAACACATTTGTAGCCAACGAATCTTTTCCTAAAAATCCTTGCAACCTTTTTCAAAAATTGCATTCTCAACAAGGACCCTCTAGCAGAACGTGTCTCCTTTGTCATGGATTCGCAAAGAAAGAACTTGAAGAAATTTCCTCTGAGGAGGGAGCAACCTTTCTTGTGGAAGAAGCCTCAACCTTCCCCTCATGAGGGGGCATTTTCTTCCTTTTGAATTCCTTGATGAAGTGAACATCTTTCGAAAGGATTCCTTGATGTTGAATTGATTTGAGAAAAAATGCTCTCAAACAGCGCATCCCTTGAGTGGACCCCTTTACTTTTCGAGGGTTCTTGAGGGACCCCTTTGAAAGATCTTTTAAATTTTGACTATCTATCTATTTGCTTGCATGGATTTTTTTTTTCCTAACATGTTTTATCTGTGTATTAACATGTTGCTTTGTAGGTGCGCCTGTGAAGCCACTTTCCAGTATGACTCTACAAAGTCCCCTTTCATTGGGCTTCCTTCATGAGTAAGTACTTGGGGGAGCACCTTCTTTGTAGGTATGATGGGTTGTGAAGCACTTGCATCCCATGGGATTTTTCCATCATTGGTCTACGGGTGTTTGATGTATTTTGTGCAACTTCATAGTTCAGCAGAGCTACGAAGTCCTTTATTCGAACCTCCTCAGGAGAGAATACCTATCGAGTCCTTTGTCTGCCCTATGCTTTCAAGCTCGCCAAATTGTGATCTACTTCCTCAACGGTTCAAGTATACATCTCTAACTCTTTGATCTACTTTATCGAACACTCATCAATACTCGTGCTTGCTAAAGTGGAGCAAAATGTATAAGAGTGAATTTTCACTGCTTGTGTAATTCCCCTTTTGCATACCCTCACCTTAGAAAATCAAACCCGAAGGAGAAGTCCCACATCACCCATCTACCTTCCATCCACTCGGCACGTGTTTTGTGCATTTTTGAGGGAATTTTTGTCAGGATGCAAGCATGATGTGCAAACATCTGTGTGGCATGCTGCCATCCCTAATAGATTCCTACCTTTGGAGTCTACAAGGTCTTTACACTCCCCATTAGGGATGAATTGTAATGTCTCTATGCAACCAAATGACCCAAAACAACTCCTTTTGGCCTTCAAGGGCATTCATTTCACACTCACTTCATCTTCTTCTTCACATCCTTAAGCATTTTCATTCCATCTTTCACATCTCACAATTCTTGCAATCTACATAACTCCATTAAGCATTGCAGCAGCTTGATACTCCATAAACTTCACTTTCGTACATGTGAGGCTACCATAGAATTTGCAAGCTTGGAGTCTTGTGAGACCTCCCTTCATCACCATTGTGGTTGTGGTGACTTTTCTAAGTTTGTTGCTTGCACTCTCCCTTCATTGGCTTTGAGAGCCTTTGGGTGGAGATGGTAACGCTTTACTTTTCCTTTTGTGGTTTGATAGAGGAACATAAGTATTGTTTTGTAGTGTTCAACAATCTATCTTTCTCTTCCATTTCTTTTATTTCACTTTCTACTTTGTTTCTTTTCTGGCTATTTGTGGAGGTAGAAACACCAAAGAAGGGGTTTGAATGAGGCAAACCCCTATACAGCCCCAACAATTTTCCCCTCTTGCTTGTGTGTAGGTGAATGTGTACATGGAGCTTGCTGGTGAACTGGCACCTTTGTGAGTTGGTATTCGTCACCCTTATGTTCATCTATTTACTTTATCATTTATGTACTTATCTTTTGTACTTTATCATTCTATTTATTTCGCTAAGATTAGTTAGCTAGGCTCTTTAGTCATTTTCTAGTGTTTTTTTATTGTATTTTACATTTTCTAGTTGTACGGCCACCAGCGCGCTAGAGAGACACCAATGTGTCATGCTATCATCCCAAACCCATGCTATCATCCTTAGATAGAGAGTTGTTTGAGGTACAGTATTGACTCCAAAAACTAGCTCATCTAGCCCCAACTAGATTTGCAGGTTTGTACAATGACAAAAGCACTTGAGAGTGATCTTCATTCTTGATCCTTATCCCAAAACATCTATTAGAGTCTGATAAGTTAGGGTAGCCCTTTGCTCTAGGCTCCCCATGGCCTGAAGCCTTGGTGTGGTTGGTCCTCTCTCTTACAAGAATCATCAGCATTCATTAAAGTCTCTACCTTAACTAGTTTCACTCTACCATACTCAACCATTTCTCTAAACAAATAATATTATACATCAATATGCTTGGTTTTGGCATGAAATGTTGGGGTTTTAGCTAGGTAGATTGCACTGTGACTGTCATAATAAATTTTCATTGTACTTTGTTTTATTCCAACATCTAAAAATAATATCTTAAGCCAAATGGCCTCTTTACAAGCATGAGTAGTTTTCATATACTCAACTTCATTAGTGGAAAACATAACCATAGCTTGTCTCTTACTCATCCAGCTAATTGTATCACCAAATAAAGTAGAAACAAGAACTGGTGGATCATCTACTATCAACATCATCTATCCAATCTAAATCCGCATAACCATGAATATCAAGGGAAATTTTTTCTCCTATGAAATTACCATAATAACACAAGGAATATTTTGAGGTAAAGTGCAAATATCTAAAGACTTTTAACTGCATCCTAATAAACCCTACCAAGATTATACATATATCTAGGAAGAACTCCCACTACTTGGTAAATGTATGGTCTAGTATAGACCATAGCATACATCAAACTTCCAACTACATTATGGTAAGGCACTATGCTCATGTCTTCTATCTTTAATATGGATGTTTGACAATCTAAAATAGCTAATTTTGTTCTACCTAAAAAAGGAGCACACAACATGGTCTACAATCTTGCATGTTAAACCTATGTAAAACTGAATTGATATACTTACTCTGCCCAAGCCATAGCTTTATATTCATTATCTCTTCTAATTTCCATCCCAAGAATGTGTGCAACTACAAAATGATATTTCATCTCAAATTTAGCTGCAAGTTGAGACTTTAGTTCTGAAATTGTTCATTTCCCTTTACCAATAAATAACATATCATCAACATATAATGCAATAAGAAAGAAACGATCATGTCATCAATTTTATAATAAACACAGTGATCTAATTTAGAATGCTCAAATGTAAAACTTAACACATATGTATCAAATTTTTAGTACCACATCCTAGGAATCTGTTTAAAACCATACATAGATTTATCCAATTTACAAACCAAATCAATTTTACCTTTCACCATGTAGTGTTCTAGTTGTGTCATATAAATATCTTCCTCCAAATCACCATGAAAGAAAGTCAATTTCACATCCATTTTCTCAACCTCTAAACCATAAGCAGTAGCAATAGAAAGAAAAAATTTAATGGATGTCATTTTATTATTTAGAAGAAAATATATCATCGTAGTCAACATCCATAACTAGAGAGTAAACTTTTGCAACCAACCTTTCTTTGTACTTCTCAATACCTTCATCTAAACCAATATTTTTTCTAAACACCCATTTGCGACCAAAAATGTTTTTTCCTTTGAGAAATGTTACAAGATCCCATGTATCATTCCTTTTCAAATCTTCTATTTCTTCATCCATGGAAATCTTCTAGTATTTTTCATCATTCATACCTATTGCCTCTTTTACAAACATGAGTTCATCAATATTACTACTCAAAGAAAAAATACATCTCTAATCATCAGGTGAATACCTTTTATGTGGTTGTTTATTCCTTGTAGACCTTTGAACAAGTTGAGTTGGAGGTTCTTCCTCTTCTTCTGAAGATTCGGAGCTAGATGATCTCTCCTCAACTTCTTGTCTATCTAGGGGTCTCAACTCAACTGGTCTCAACTCAACTTTTTTGCGTGTAGAGGGAGGTTGAATGACATCTTCCTATTCAGTTTGTTTTGGCTGCAATATAATAGAAGGCTTATTTTCTCTAAAAAATAAAACTTCTACTATATATTGCCTTATGTGTAACAAGATCCCAAATCTTGTATCCTTTCACACCATAACTATATCCAATGAAGATACATTTCATAGTCGTGTTCTCCACCTTTTTTCGCTTCTTCTTTGTCACATGTCCATATGTCTCGCAACCGAAAGCTCTAAGATATATCAGTGAAGGATTATGACCCGACCATGCCTTTGTAGGTGTCTTAGCAATAAGAGTTGATGTAGGAGACCTATTAATAAGGTAACAAGAAATGACAAAAAATTCAGTCCAAAATCATTTTTCTAGACTAGCACCACTCAACATACTCCTAACCTTCTCCATCATTGTCTTATTCATTCTTTCAGCAACTCTATTCTTTTGTGGAGAATACGAAGTTGTATTTTATCTTGAAAAATTCTGCAATATTTACAAAATCTATCAAATTCATTAGAGAAAAAATCATTGCCATTATCAGTCCTCAAATATTTTATTTTCTTTCTAGTCTACAACTCAACCATTGCTTTAAATTCATTAAATTGACTAAAAACATCATATTTACTCTTTAGAAAATATATCCATGTCATTCTATTGTAATCATCAATAAATGAAATATAATATGTGGATTTTCTAATTGAAGGAACATCTATAGGACCAAACGCATCATAATGAATAAGATCCAATACACCATAAGATTTATGAGAACTAGTAAAACTGAAGGCGGTTTTATTTTCCATAAATGTAATTCTCATAGAAATAAAATTCAAGATTACAATCAAATAACACCTTCAATAAAAAAAATGTGGTTCTTAGACCTTTTTCTCCAATATGGACATGTATTTGGTTCCATAACATAGTTTTCCCTACAAGTAAATTTGATTCAAAAGAAAAAACACCCTTGGGTATCCAAAATCCATGACCATCTGCTAAAAATGAAACCCTCACCTCTTCTAATAAAGTCACCACAAACTTGTTTTTTATAGAAGTACTATTGCACTTGTGATAGGTCGAATGTGAGCGTTAGAAAATAAGCAACAAGTAAAAGAGTACAAATGAACACCAAAACAACCTACACCTCAAGATTAGCCTAAGTTGGAAACAACACAAGATGAAAGCAACAAAATGGAACTCTATACCTTGCGTCGAATCGATCCTTTGGTTGGCCCTTCGATCTTTGATGTGTATGCTCCTTGGATGGCACAAGATGCAAGCTAAATGATGTTGTGAGGATGAGTGCAAGTGGATGAAAACAAGAAAATGGCTAAGTGTAGGTTGAGAAACAAAACTGCAAGAGTTTGGCTAGCAAAATGATCTCCTCCAAAATGAGAGAAAAGAGGGGGTATTTATAGGAATTTTGAGAATTCCTAGAGGAGATGGACGGTCAAGATTGAGCCACCAATGATCAAGATGTAGGGCTAAGGTGAGTTGAGAACTCACAAGCCCTCACATCTTGACATGTGGCATGGGGAGAGGCTTAAGAAAGATGAGGTGGACATGAGGTGTAAGAGAAGTACATGACATGGAGGGGGGTACAAAGTACCTTGGGATTTGGCCAAGATATCCTCATAAAGGATGTCCTTGTCCCATGTGGGTGAGAGGACATGTGAGGAATTAAAAATTCCTCAAATATTCTCATGGGGAGATGGGAAAGAATAAAGAATAAGTGAAGGACATGTGGGGAGAAGTGAAGGAATTAAAAATTCCTTTTGGGTGCCTTGGGGGATTAAAAGGTGAATTAAAAATTCACATAGGGAAGTGGAGTGCCTTGTCCAAAAGGGGAAGGCCTTTAATAGGGTTGACTAAGGACACATGTCAAAAAGGACATGGGGAAGAGAAAAGGAATTTAATATTCCTTGGAAGGATAAAAGGAATTAAAAATTCCTTGAGAGGTTGATTAGGCTAGTTAGTGAAGGATTAGAGGATGGTTAGGTGGCTAAGAGAGATTAGAGGCCAACTTGCAAAAGTTGGAGGATGTGACACCTCCTAATCAAAGATTAGGCATGTGCACATCCTAATGATGAGATTAGAAGAAGGATTAGGATAAGATAAAAATGATGGAGGATGTGACATGAAGGGAATTAAATAAATGGAATATTTATTTAATTCAATTGATGGAAGGAGGATTAAAGAGATAAGGTATTATTGATTAAATACCTTAGGGATTTGCAGATACTTAATTAATGAAAATAAGATGAAAGATGATGAATTTGGATAAATTAAGTGTCCAAATTTAGATGTCTACATTTTGCCTTTTGAGATGGTGTTACGAAGTAGCATCATTTCAAAGAATATTAAAACATAGAACCTAGAAGAAGATGGTTAGATTGGGAAAGATGCCCTAGTCATTCCTTTGAATGATTAGGAAGGGAAAAAGATGATGAAAATCAGGGATGAATGATGCCCCCTCGAGAGGACATGTGGGTTCAAGAGAACACAGGTGGGCTCTCGAAATGGATGAGATGATGCAAGGGGAGTTGAAGAAGATGATGCAATGTGATGGAAGATTGGGAGGGGAGTGTGATGAAGGATGAATGGAGGGGGTATTTTGATAGACAAGAGGATGAAGAGGAAATGAAATCCAAATGCAATTTGCCATCGTCGGAGAACTGATTTTTGCTATAGCATAAGACACAAGATGCCAAGGTATGAAGAACCAAGGCGGATTAGTGTCTAATGCATAAAACAAACATAACAAACAAGAAGGCTATCCCAACACCCCAAAGTCATGGTGACTTTGGTCGGGCCAGGTATTGGGATAACCACAAGCACACAAGGATGCCCCAGTGTAACACAAGACCCTAGGGATCTTGGTGGGTACTACGTGGGACAACCGAGAAGATAGAAAAGATCAAGATACACCCCTATGTTGACTAGTCAAAGCACACCATGATATGATGGATCAAGGCGACCATGACAAGTGATGATAGGGAGCTCAAATGATAAACAAAAGCCAAAAGCATCAAAAGATCGTAATCAATTTCAAACGTCCTTTGCCATAGGATCAATCAAGGGGATGGATGGGATTGATGAGGTCTGTTAGGAAGGATGCATCCTGTTGAGACCGATGATGGATACTAAATTAAAAGATTGATATGATGCAAGATATTCAGAACTGATTGGATCTGATGGTACAAGTGAATCTCATTTGTTAAAATCCAGCTAGATAAGGGCATAGCTTGATGACGCGACACGAGAGACATGACACAAGATAGGAGACCTTGATGGATGATAAAGACGAGATAGACAAATAGGAACAAGATATGAAGATTGATGATAGATGGTAAAGGATAAGATGGACAAAGTAGAAAGATTGATGATAGGCGATAAAGGGACAAAGTGGACAATGAAGATCGATGATGGAACCCCGGGGGCGGATCAAATGATCGACCTTGCCTACTTGAAAGCGCAGGAGCAACGTAGTTTGACAAAATACCGATGAAAAATGATGGACAAAAGATGAAGAGATAACCCTAGGTAAGGGGATAAAATGATTGGACCGACACGATGGGACAAGATAGACCTGTTGGATTGGATAGGATGCAGGGATGGGATAGTTATCGAGAGATGAATTAGGAGGATGATAGGATGGATAGATGACTGATTCATGGAACAAGAAGGTGAAGGTGTGGAATAGATGGAAGATTACTCAGAATGAGTAAATGATTGATCAAGATTATTGAATGAGAGTTTGAAATGATAGAAGGAGGTTTGATGAATGTTGGAGATGACAAGAGGCTTGAGGAATTTTTTGAGATGATAGATGAAGGCTTGAAATAGATGAATGGTTACACGGAATGAGTGAATGGATTTATTAGAATGGATGAATAGGACAAAGTTGAAGAAGATGGAGGGAGGGATCTGGAGACTTTGTTTGATATCCAAAGATCTTGACTGCAGATGGATTAAAGCCCAGATTAGGGGTTTGGTTAAGCTCAGATTGGGATAAGATTAAAGCTTAGATGAGGATTGGATTGAAGACTAGAATGATTGAACGATATTATTGGATTGATTCTACACTGAGTTCTGGGGTATAAAGGGCGTAAAGTGTTGACAATTAGATATTTCCCGATTTGGCAATTTTCAAAAATTATCAAATTTTGCCATTTTAGGAAACCTCATGGATATACCTTTGGGAGTCCAAATTTTTTTTCAAGAAATACCCAATATTGAGATAGGATGAATTTCCAACTAACATCCCAAATTCGAGATATGCATTTCGAGTTATGAGTGAAAACAATTTTTCAAAATGCTGGAAAAAAACACTAAATTGGGATTTTGAGGGTCAAGATGAAAGTTTGAGGCCCCGAAAATGTGCCAAAACGAGTTCCAACAACTCTCAAAGACACCAATTGGGAATCCACTTGTTATCTCATAACACAACTACCCGTCAAATTTCAGCTCAAATGGACACCCGAGTCAAAAGTTATGGCCTCCGGAAGTGTCGGTGTAAAAATCAAAAATCAATTTTGAAAATTTCAACACATGGGTTTTGTTGGCAGGGGGAAATTAGAAAATGGGTCGAAGGCGGATTTTGAAATTTTTTTGTATTTTTGCGCCAGGAGGGGGACATTGGGCAGCATGCGTGGGCCGGTCACCCGCCGAGTAGTGAGGCCGAATCCGCCCCCGCCGGCGACGGGTCCCGCAAGACCGCCGGGAGGGGGAAGGATGAAGGATGAAAAGAGGGGACTGGCCAGGTAGATGGATAGATGCTAGGATGGATGGAGAATGATAAGGGGGAAGGTTTGGATGTATAAGAATACAAGGACGGGAAGACACAAGGGATTGGTAGGAAGACAAAAATGGGGATATGAAAGGGAGTGTTTTGATGGATGGATAGGAGGATGAAGATGGGGATGGGGAGCAACCTATAACCAGAGGCCAATGACAAGGGATGATGAAATGGGATGGAGATAGAGAGAAAGGAAGTAGGGAGATAGGGATGCGGGATGAAAGGGATGGGTGATAGAGGTAGGGATGGATAGGAAGATAAGGATGGGGAGATGGCAAGGATGTGATTGGACAAGATGAATGATGTCTCTAAGGACTATAGCACAAAGAAAGATAGATGCCCCCACTCTAGATATGTCATGTGTGGGGAGGAATGAAGGATGGAAGACAAGTGGATGGGAAGATAAAAGAGTGAGATGGATGAAGATAGGATGCATGGCTAAGGAAGGGAGACGGAAGGTAGCATGACAGGTGGATAAGGAAGATAGACGAGTGCTAATGACAGTTGGGATAGTGTACGGATGATGGGAATGTATGCGAAGAGGCATCCAAAGCATGTTTATATGTTTGCCCCATTGTTATCAAGATCACAAGGAGGATGGAAGGATTGGGATAAGTGAGATATGCCAAGCAAGATGTGTAAGCTTGATAGGATGGAGGGGATGGACAAAAATGATAAATAGCAAGAAGATGGGTGCATAGACGAAAGTGTAGCAGGAAGCATAGCGGATGGAGGGAATGCATATCAAGAAGCTGCCCCCGAGTGTAGATGGGGATTTACGCATGATGCATGTTTGCCAGGTTTTCATCATGGTACTTATCCAAGGCACTTGTTTTCCAAGTTTTCACCATTGGATGGGTTATTTCTCTTTACTATTTTATTTTTTGATTTTATTTTTATTTTTTTTATTTTTTTTTTTTTTTTTTGGATTTTTTTTTTTTTTGAGTTTTGATTTTTTTGGATCTTTGGACTTTTTGGATTTTATTTTTTTTTGAGTTTTGATTTTTTTTTTTACTTTTTGGATTTTTTGATTTTTTGACTTTTGGATCTTTGGACTTTTTTGGATTTTTTGATTTTTGGATAGTATTCGGAAGAGGGATAAGGATAGGGAGGCGAATAAGTGGATTTAGAAGACATGCGATAAGGATATGGATGAAGGACTCAAGCATCAAGTTCTATATCAGGTATTAAGAGCTCATGTTCGAACCGACTGTTGGATGTTGGTACAACTTTATGAGGATAAATGGATTATGCAAGAGAATGAATAAGAGGGATTTGATGGGGGAGATACATGGGATAATGAATGGGATGCTGGAAAGGGTATGGATAGAATGATGGGGTGGATGTGTGATGGGGTGGTGAGTTCAGGACCAACATTGGCACATGTGGTGATGGATGTGAAAAGATAAGAGGACTAATGGATGGAGAATGTGGGGATAATGGAGGAGATGGAATAGTGAATTTCGGGACATAGGGACCCAAAATAGACTTAGGAGATGAAAGGTGAGTATGGATAGCTTTTGGATTAGCAACTTTGGATGTTCTTACAGATTTTTCATTTGATGGCATTGCATCTTTTTTCTTTGGGATCCACATGGTTTTGATCTTTGCTTTAGTGGGCCTTTGTGGCTAATGGGTTTGATTTGGATTTAGATTTTTCTTCACTTCACCATGTCTTTTAGAGGGGACATGGGGAGCTTTAGATTCATGTGGATATTTGGATTTATGCATTTTTATGTTAGCATCCAAAGTGCATTTATTAGCAATGGGATGGGTGTGAGGGGATGGACGATGTGGAGCAATGGAGGTAGGAGTATGGGGATTACGTGTAGATGGGGGATGTTTAGGTATGTGCCTTTGTTGATCCTGATTATGGGATATGCGAGAGGGATGTTTATGATGGATGACATGTATAGGTGTTGGATGGGTGAAAGGATGAGATGGAGGAGGTGATCTTGGGATATATGGACCCAAGATGGATAGAGTAGATGAAGGACGAGAGATGGTGGATGGAGGGATGTAAGGACCCAAAATGGATGGAGCAGATGAAGGAGGAATATAGATGGTTGTTTTGAGGTGATACGATAGAGGAGGAGGGATGGAACATATGATTTGGCAGAGCGATGGGAAGAGCCAGAAGTTCTTTTGGAGAAGGCTCGTTGAGGACGTCTAGAAGTTGTACCAACATCTTTAGATTGTGAGTCTTGGGAATAGATCCAAGACCTTGCATGCAGATTTGTTCTTTGACTTGGATGGGCTCTAAAATACCTTGCTCGTGAAGGCCTAGACCTTTTCCTTGATAGTTCATGTTCTTGAGCATTCGATCCATGATAGGATTTTTGTTATTCTGAAAACATGATGCGAGTCCATTATTAGGTGGGGGATGATGGGTGGTATATACACTGTATTTTTCTTCTGCAAGGAGGCCACCATGGAAGAATGTGAGAGTACCAAGGGGATATGCAAGCGGTGTGGGGATAGCATTTTTAGGCAATGATGGGGAATCCTGAGAAGGAGATGATGGGATAGCAGCATTTGGATGGGTTGTATATGGGATAATAGGGGATATGATAGGATCTGATTTTGTGGTAGCAGGTTCATGCAATGGAGACGGAGGTGGAGCAGTAGAATCTTGAATCTCAAGAGGATCACGGGATGGAATGGATGGGGGATTGTGATCTTGCGGTAACTTAGATGGGATGGTAGGATCTTGATCTGGAGGAGGGGATATGATAGCATGCTTTGGATTAGACTCTTGACATGACTCATCTTGTGTGGAAGGCATGGTAATGGAGTCATGGGGAGACTCTTCAAGTGGGGAAGATGGAAGGATGGAGGATTCAAAATATTCCTGGGAATGGATACTAGGAGTGGAAGAAGTGGATTGGATTTGGGTGTCGTCGATAGGTTCGATGGCTCTCAGAGTAGGGGGTGGGTGTTCAATGGATTTGGTAGATGTGATGGTAGGAGATGGGGACTCAGTGGATTCAGGGGATGTGATGGTATCATCAATGATAGGTGTTGCATGGAGAAGGGTCTCGTCACTAACGACCATGGATGATGGATTGGGATGGCATGGTTCCATGACTACAATGTGTGGAGTGGGGGATGTTTCCTTTTTTGTAAGTCCTTGGAGAAACATGAATACGCTAGGCTGAGATGGCGAGGTGGGAGTGGATGAAGGTTTATGAATTAGTGGACTAGGATTAGGACTAGGGATTGGTGGGCTAGGATTAGATAGGGGAATGGGATTGGATGCAGGACTAGGAATAGATTGGGGATTAGGTGAAGGGTTAAGATAGGGGTATTGGCATGGTGAATTAGGACACAAGGAGGCAGGTGGTGGATTGTAGTAAGGGTATGGGGATGGTGGATGAGGATGGGAAGATTGAGGTGGTGGATTAATATAGGGAGATGCGGATGTTGGATTAGGGTAAGTTGGTGGGTGTGTTTGACTAGGATAGGAAGATGTGAATGTAGGGTTAGGCTAAGCGGATTGGTATGGGAGATTAGGGTAGTGGGTACATGTGGATGGAGGATTGAAATAAGAGGATGTGGATGGAGGATTAGGATGAGGGTATGGTGATTGCCAACAAGGATAAGGGGATGATGTAGGTGAAGGATATGATGGATATGATGGACATCCCTTGTCAAAGGTAGCATAAGAAGTGTGATTAGGCATAGATGAAGACATGATGGGATAACTCAATGGGGTGATTTGATTTTGGAATGTGGGTGGAGAAAGCTTACTAGCAATGGTAGTGTCAAGGGGATCTATGTCGTATACCTCTTGATCAACAAGACTTTCATTATCATCGTTGACGTAATTAGGGTTTCCCTTGACCACTATTGATGGAGGATAAGAATGCATGATGATGAAAGGATAAAGATGATGGATAAAGATTTCAGATGGAAATGGAAAAAAGCCCAAATTGGGATTTAGGACAAGCTCAGATCGGGATTGGATTAAAGCTCAGATTAGGATGATTGGATGATGATTGGATTGGATTATCAAGGGATGATTACAACACCGAATCTACTTCGAGATGGAAGTAGATTGATTGGGTCAAAGGTGATTGGATAAGGATGTGATTGGATTGGATTGATTGATTGAAAGATCGATCGATGATTGATTGATAAGATCGACTGATGGATGACGAAAGAGACTACAAATCCCGTTCAGAGATTATCTTAGATGACTCAGGATGCTGATTGATCAGATTAAAGGATGAATGGATGATTGCGGCATTGAATCCACTTTGAGATTGAAAATGGATTGATTGGGCCGACGATGATGATTAACTTAGGATGGGTGACAATCCTAAGAGGATGTTAATGATGATGATCAGATCAGACACTTCGGTCAATTTGGATAATAACCTGAGACGAAGTCCAGGGGATTTGCATGGGGAAAGCGATGATTTGATTGGAGAAATGGATGATAGAAATGGATGAACAAATACTCAAAATGAGCAAATGGTTGATCGGGATGGATGAACAATTACTCAGAATGAGTAAACGAATGATCAGAACGATAGAATGAGGGTTCAAAATGATGAAAGGGACTGTTAAATGGATGAATGTTTACTCGGAATGAGTAAACGGATGATCGAAATGACAAAACGAGAGTTCAAAATGATGAAAGGATATGTGAAATGGATGAATGTTTACTCGGAACGAGTAAACGGATGATCGAAATGACAAAACGAGAGTTCGAAATGATGAAAGGATATGTGAAATGGATGAATGTTTACTCGAAACGAGTAAACGGATGATCAGAATGATAGAACCAGAGTTCTGAATGATGAAAGGATGTGTTAAATGGATGAGAGTTTACTCGGAACGAGTAAACGGATGATCAGAATGATAGAACCAGAGTTCTAAATGATGAAAGGATGTGTTAAATGGATGAGAGTTTACTCGGAATGAGTAAACGAATGATCGGAATGACAGAACGAGAGTTTAGAATGATGAAAGGATATGTTAAATGGATGAAAGCTTACTCAGAACAAGTAAACAGATGATCAGAATGATAGAACAAGAATTCAGAATGATGAAAGGATGTGCGAAATCAAGGGATGCCCAGTGATCATATAGGCTAGTATTAGGACAGATCCGCCAAAGCATCAGGACAGGTCCGCCACTGCATCAGGACAGGTCCGCCACAGCATAAGGACATGTCCGCCACTACATTAGGACAGGTCCGCCATAGCATTAGGACAGGTCCGCCACTGCATTAGGACAAGTCCGCCACTGCATAAGGACAGGTCCACCACAACATTAGGACAGGTCCGCCAAAGGATAAGGACAGGTCCGCCGTAGGATAAGTTTAAGCTTGATGTTTCGATGGATGGGTAAGGCAAAGGACCCAAAATATAGCAATCATAAAAGACTTGGCCAAACTGACAATCACTGGTTTTTGCACAAGAAAGACAATTCAAACAACACAACCCTAAGATTAGTAGAAACGGGTATGGTCAACAAAGTCTTCTACTCTAGGATGCACATGGTTGCTAAGGAGTCCTTGATATACACCCGGTACGTGAGGCCCAAACCATGAACACCAACCCGTTACAAGCATGAGTCAGGAACCTTAGCAAGATACTAAAGGCTCGGACCAACTCTTCACGTTATCCCGACGCTTCACCAATTACAATGTGGTTGGATTAAGGTACAACTTTCGCTCTCCCCTTTATACCCCACGATACGCGTGGTTGGAATCATCCCTTGGGGTGATGAAATCCCCAAGCAGGTCCCACTAAGAAAAGGAAAAAGGGGTGACTCAAAGGACTTGGAAAGCTATGATTTCTCGTCACCCAAGATCACCAAATGGAGCAAGGGGATTGGATACGTCAAATAGCCTTCCACAAGCACACCAAACAAGGTTTATTGACCCCTTTAATTAAACTATGTGCCTAATTTACCAAAAGACAATTGGAAAAAACTTGAAATTTTACCTTCAGGAGGACAGGTCTGCCACTCTGCAGGGACAGATCCGCCACTCTGTCAGGACAGGTCCGCCACTTTTTCAGGACAGGTCTGCCACTGCATTAGGACAGGTCCGCCACTACACTAGGACAGGTCCACCACTGCAAGAGGACAGGTCCGCCACTGCACTAGGACAGGTCCGCCACTTCACTAGGACAGGTCCACCACTGTAGGACAGGTCCGCCACTCCAGGACAGATCTGCCACTCTGTCAAGACAGGTCTGCCACCCCAGGACAGGTCCGCCACTCCAGGACAGATCCGCCACTCTGTAACCTGGACCTGCAAAAATGCAAAAAATAGCAAACATGAAAGAAAGAGACCCATTTGTGGGTCCCACCAGGCATGCCAGAAATGTGATAGGTCGAATGTGAGCGTTAGAAAATAAGCAACAAGTAAAAGAGTGCAAATGAACACCAAAACAACCTACACCTCAAGATTAGCCTAAGTTGGAAACAACACAAGATGAAAGCAACAAAATGGAACTCTATACCTTGCGTCGAATCGATCCTTTGGTTGGCCCTTCGATCTTTGATGTGTATGCTCCTTGGATGGCACAAGATGCAAGCTAAATGATGTTGTGAGGATGAGTGCAAGTGGATGAAAACAAGAAAATGGCTAAGTGTAGGTTGAGAAACAAAATGCAAGAGTTTGGCTAGCAAAATGATCTCCTCCAAAATGAGAGAAAAGAGGGGGTATTTATAGGAATTTTGAGAATTCCTAGAGGAGATGGATGGCCAAGATTGAGCCACCAATGATCAAGATGTAGGGCTAAGGTGAGTTGAGAACTCACAAGCCCTCACATCTTGACATGTGGCATGGGAGAGGCTTAAGAAAGATGAGGTGGACATGAGGTGTAAGAGAAGTACATGACATGGAGGGGGTACAAAGTACCTTGGGATTTGGCCAAGATATCCTCATAAAGGATGTCCTTGTCCCATGTGGGTGAGAGGACATGTGAGGAATTAAAATTCCTCAAATATTCTCATGGGGAGATGGGAAAGAATAAAGAATAAGTGAAGGACATGTGGGGAGAAGTGAAGGAATTAAAAATTCCTTTTGGGTGCTTGGGGGATTAAAAGGTGAATTAAAAATTCACATAGGGAAGTGGAGTGCCTTGTCCAAAAGGGGAAGGCCTTTAATAGGGTTGACTAAGGACACATGTCAAAAGGACATGGGGAAGAGAAAAGGAATTTAATATTCCTTGGAAGGATAAAAGGAATTAAAAATTCCTTGAGAGGTTGATTAGGCTAGTTAGTGAAGGATTAGAGGATGGT
Organism: Sequoia sempervirens; assembly: GCA_007258455.2. Classification (NCBI taxonomy): domain Eukaryota; kingdom Viridiplantae; phylum Streptophyta; class Pinopsida; order Cupressales; family Cupressaceae; genus Sequoia; species Sequoia sempervirens. The sequence continues at coordinate 243,641,717 of VDFB02086081.1, forward strand.
TAGGTGGCTAAGAGAGATTAGAGGCCAACTTGCAAAAGTTGGAGGATGTGACACCTCCTAATCAAAGATTAGGCATGTGCACATCCTAATGATGAGATTAGAAGAAGGATTAGGATAAGATAAAAATGATGGAGGATGTGACATGAAGGGAATTAAATAAATGGAATATTTATTTAATTCAATTGATGGAAGGAGGATTAAAGAGATAAGGTATTATTGATTAAATACCTTAGGTATTTGGCAGAATTAAAGATATTAATTAAATAATAGCAGTATTACTTAATTAATGAAAATAAGATGAAAGAGGATGAATTTGGATAAATTAAGTGTCCAAATTTAGACGTCTACAGCACTTAATAGTGCATGCAACAAAATTATACAATGTTTCATATATGACACCTTAAGCAAACACCATAGCACCTCTAACCATCTTACATCTTGCATCAGAAAAGAATACTTGCACACCTACATGTAGGTAAAAGCACAAAGTTGAGTCACACTTTCAAACAACTAAATAGTTCTGATTGAACCGTTTCTGGCCGGATAAGGTTCAACCAAGCATGTTTCAGCTGAAACTATGTGACGTTAACATGGCAGCAATGTGGTGGTCTATATTCGGCCCAAAAGGTTTTAGTCGAAACCCTTATGGTTAGAAACTATTTGACCAAAATTGTTAAATTTAAAATTAAAAAAAAGTGGCCCAACCCACTTTTTTTGTGTTCAACTAAAAACTTTGAGGGCGAGAGGTAGTCAATTGAGAGCTAGGGTTTCCTATGTGGCTATAAAAAAAAAAAACTAGGTTCCTCCGACATTTTCTCTCTTTTGTGCAATCTCTTGTGTGTCATAGTCTATGGGAAATGCATGGAAGCTAATTTCAGTTTCATTTTTGTTTGTGTTTGAAATGGATTTTTGACATTTGGCTTGATATGGAGTTTTTGTCACTCATGTGGCATTTGAATAGGCACTTGAAGCAATTTCCCATTTTGGAGTTTGCACAATATCTCAATGAAATTCTATTATTGTGCTATTATTATGGTTATAGGGTTTCAAAAAGAGTTTTAAAATGGAATGAAGTGTCTATGTTGATATTATGGATTGGAAAGTAATTTTTATGTTATATACTATTATTTTAATGAATGGGTTTTAAGATTTAATAACACAAATTTTTTGATGTGAAACATTTTTTAATCTCACAAATATAACATTTTTTTTTAAGTTCTTAGCAAGCAAACCAATAATAAGGGCATATAAGCCCTCTTAGACCTTAAATAAGGTATTTCTTTTTCAAGCCCTTATAAATTACCAAAGCAATTTTTTTCCCTTTTAGACCTTAAATAAGGTATTTTTTTCAGGCCATTATAAATTACACATCAAACCTTAAATAAGGGTGTGGAAAAGCAATACCCTCATTTTTTGTTTGTCAAAGTTTCACTAAAAATTTAATTGTTTTCTTACATTGAAAGAATGGTCAATCTATAATAAAATTACAATGTAACCCACTTTCCAAAAGACTGGCTATTCTTTGAATGAAACAAAATAATAAGTTTGCAATGAAACTATTACAAAAAAAAAATGAGGGTATTGCCATATTATCTTCTAGCCATATATTGTTATTGATGTTGATAGAATCCATATATCTAGTTGTGTACTATTATTAATGTTTATAAAAATTAATTTACATGGATATTGATACCTATTAAGGTTGTATGCAGTTTAAAACAATTTAAAGCATTTGTAACAATAGTATGTCAACACATGTACATGATCCCTACGAAAATTGAAACTGAGGACCTAACAAAACTCATGGGTATGTGCAGGATGATCATGATGGGCCAAAAAGTGGCGATATGATGGGTATGTGTAGGGTATGTGGCTGATGACTTTTTTTTTACCCAAAATTGATGAAATGAAAAGGGTTTTTAAAGGAGATTCTCAACTTTCCACCAATATAAATTATGTTTTACTTTGAATTTAATAAATAATTATTATTCATTTTCTATTTGAATTATGACTAAAGTCTTAATTGATAAGCTGATTGAAAAAAATCTATAGCTTTCAAACGGTATCACATTTTTGAATTTGAAACATGCATCACATTTTATGCTTCTCATACTATAGGATTAAAAATGAATTTCATGAAGTTTTGACCAAGTTAAGGTGGTCGACATGATTTTTTATATTTTTTAAAAGTTGTAATAAAAAAATCATAATTAATTATTTACTTGGAAGAAAATTACAAAAAATATGAATCACATCGGTACATGAATCCTCTACTTATATCTAAAATCTTATAAAAAAATATTATCATTTTATTGTGGTTAGGGTGGTCATACGGACATGTGCTTCTCATTTTTTCCCTGAAATTTAAGTGCTACTGCATTGAAATTTCAAATTTTCACCAAATATATATTTTTTAAAATAAACTTAGTAGTTTAGAAACTACATTCAATTTGCTATAGATTCTATTCTTACATATTTTTGAAATAATATAGATAACTTATTCAAATTTTTACGTCAAATTTCCTAACTCTGATTTTTCTAAATTTTTTGCCACTTAAGGGCCTGTTTTTTCCATATTGATCTTGCACATACCCTCATGACAATAAGTATGTTATTTTTACTTCATTTTCCCTACTCTATTGCAGACACATAACTGTGTGTATTCATTGAAATAGAAGACTATAAATTTTAAACCAATAGTGATATAGGGTTCAACACAATAACTTTATGCATATTTTTCACAAAGTCATATAAATCTATATTACAAGAAATAAATTAATTAGATGAAAGATGCAAGGTATTTACATTCCTCTATGTATACATATTACATGTCTTTAGCCAATAACTTGAGAGGAATTAATCACAACATTTACAATTTAGATGAACTCACAAACAACCTAGCATTCATCCTGGTATGATGGTATAACACATCCATTACATTTTGGACCTATTAAATTGACTTGAATTAATATACTTATGACATGAATCTAATTTTTTTTAAATGGGATGGCATTGTCACTAAATTTTGCAACAGTGTTCCTAATGATAAATGTATAGGTTGATACATGTTAAGTATGGCAATGTGAGTTGCCCCCATTAGCTTATCCTACACTCTCATTATGGGTTGACTAGCATTAGGTACATTAATTCCCATATCTACTTCTTTGCTAATACCCTCAATCATCTTAAACTTATAAAATATTTACCTATGTGTATATAGGACAATGAGATTTATTATGATTTGCTAATAAAGCATATAAAAAATGGTGCCTTGTCTTAAAAATAGATTTGTTGATTATATTGATAATGCTTGTTGTTGGGATCCTATTAGGTTTGTATTTGTAGTGTAGTTGTGTGTAAACATCAAAAACATGATTTTATTCACCTATTTTAAAATTGATTCAAAATTAGATAACATTAGCTAATTATTAGATCGATGTGCATGAAAACACTAAGGAATTAGAAGTATTTGGAATTTTTTTCACCTATGTTTAAATTTTAAAACCGATTAAGTTAGAGAACATGTGATACTTATTAGATGGTTGTGCATGATAAACACTAAGAAATTACAATTATTTAGGGTGTATTAGTGTTTTCTATTAATTAAACTCACATATTGTTGGAAAGAGATGCATGGGATTTGCAGAAATTGTCTTGATACCTTGATCTTCTCCCTTTTCTGGTTCTCAACTAGAGCTTTGAACTCTTAAAACCTACTAAATATCTCAGCCTTGGTCTTAAAGAAGTAGATCAATGTCTTGCAATAGAAATCATCAATGAAAGAAACATAGAACATGCTTCCTACAATTGATCCTCTTGACATTAGTCCATACATATCCAAATGCACTAACTCTAGGATTTGCTTAGACCTATGCTCCTTTCTTGAGAAAGCAACCTTGACATGCTTTTGAAACATGCATTCTTTACAAACTCCATGTTGTTCAATATTGAACTTTGGAATTAGTGTGATAATATCCCTCATATTAGGAAATGTTGCATGATGCAAAAACCCCATCCTCTTGTGCCATAACTGACACAAAATGTCAATTTAACTTTTAAAGGTTTGGACTAAAATTAGTTGACCTTTTACCTTGTAAATGTTTCCTTCTCTAACTCCTATAACTCATGTTGTAATAGGTGTTTGTTTTGGTCACTAAAGAATTATATGGGTTGGTCATAACCTTCTTCAATATTTTCTATATTGCACCTTCACATTATTTTCTCATTGTCTCTTTGGAGCTGTCATTTCTTATGTTGTTCTTTTTAGAAGGTTCTATTTCATAGAGATAACTTTCTATCTCATTAGATGTATATAAATTAAAAATGTTTTAGTTTTGAAACTTGATAAATTTGTAATTTAAATACTTTATTTTAATGATATCCATATCTCTTTATTTATATACATATATGGCTAATGATCAAGGATCTCACCATTCTTAGTTTGAGGAGAATGCTTAGACTAGAATGAATTTTTATGAGAGTATTGGGAGATTAGAAAATGCATTGAGATGTTTAGATCAAACCATTCATAACTCACCCAATTTGGCCAATAGAGATAGATTAGTCAATATTAGAGATGAGATTTTACATATGATTGGTGTCATTCGATCATACAATCCTTATGATGATGTTAGCATTGAGCAATTTTATTTATCTCTTTCCAAGAGTGTTACTAGCACAGAGAAATGGAGATCTATTAGTAAGTTTCACAAGATAATGTGAGTTCATGTTCCCTTTTTATAAGGGAAAAGATAAACTTAGAGGATATACAGTTATTATGTGTACAAATGAGTTTGTTTCTCCATTCATATATCCTAGATGGTTGGAAGCTCATCATAGATGAACTCATAATGATGAGCTGCCACTTTATTTTTGCAAAAAAATGTATGCAAAGTTTCATTTACAGATAGATTTGGACTACACATCTTTTTCTGAGCATGTTGGATAGGGTAGAGATAGGATTTTTGACAAACCTAAGTATAGATTCCCAAATTTTCCACTGCCTGACGACAACAAGAGGGAATTAGTTGGTTCAAACCTTTTGGTTCTTCCAAAATGTTTGGAATTAGCAACAATAGGGGGTGTAGCAGCATGCCCCACCAGATCTCAAATTTTTGATAGTATTTCCACCATTACCACATAGATCGTGTAGGTGTCATCTGATCGCATTGGTAGATACTTATTACGACTATGGATTATCCTTCCTCCCACTGAGGCTACATCTACTACTTATGATTTTTTTATTCATATCAATCTACCATCACCATCAAATGTGGCCCATATGAATGAGACAACTATGTGTAATGTGTCTGCAGTTTCAATTACTGATTTAATAGCAACTTACCAGTTCATCAGTAAGGAGCATGGGATCCCTCTTGATTTTGCATTGGCCCTTATTAGATGATGACATCCTACTACATATACAAGCCAGGGGGTGGAAACTTCACAGGATATTCCACACCATCCTACAAGCTCCCATGCACAACATTTTTCTATTGATCCTACAACTTGTCTAGGTTCTCGGCATGTTCCAGATCATGTTGAGGTTAATGTGCTAGCTAATCTTGTTCATGGCACATATAGTGCACTTCTTTTTGGAACTGATATTATGCCTTCTATAAATTTCCCCGAGGTGTCTTTGCATTCTTGTGATATCAATGGGATTGGTAGAGCCCTCAATGATGCACGACAAGTACTTGAATAATTTATATATAAATTACATTAAAAAAATTTACATACATATATTAAATGAATAAAATTGATTTTAAATTAGTTCTAACTCTTGATTGAAATCATGTCTTTGAAAACTTCTAGCAATATGATGATTTTCCACACTTTGGAGATTTGGAGCATATGTTGGTGATCCCATGCATTATTCACGTGAGGCACAATTAAATAATAAATTTAAATTACTTGATACATGTTCACACATTAAACTTGTACATTGTAAGTTTTAGATAATAGATTATATATATACACATGTATATTAAATTAAATTGTTCATGTACTTGAACTTGTGTGGGGCTTGGGGCAGGGGACAAGACAACTTGGATCAAGACAGCTTGGATCAAGATAGGGCACAAGGGATCGAGAGAGCTTGGATCAGGATAGAGATCAAGACAGGGATCAAGGCAAGGATCAAATTCATCTATCCATACTAGATACCCTTCTCTTTGAGTTATTTTACATGCACACACATTTGTTATCTAGACATTATGGTTCACTCTTATTATGCTTTCTTACATTATATATACATTTTACATTATGGTTTACATCACATTATGGTTTTTCATGTCATGTTATATGTATGTGCAATATTATGGTTTGAACTCTTATTATGATTTATCACATTACATACATTTTACATTATGGTTTACGTCACATTATTGTTTGTCATGTCATGTTATATGTATGTACATTATTATGGTTTGAACTCTTGTTAGGATTTATCACATTACATACATTTCACATTATGGTTTGTACATCACATTACATGGTTTGTGATGTCACATTATATATACAAATTTTGCATTATGGTTTACATCACATTATGGTTTGTCACATGTCATGTTTTGATTAAGGGAAAAGCAGGTTTTGAATGGACCTGAAACCAATAACAATAGGTTTTGAATAGACCTAAAACCATTGATGAGCAAGTTTTAACAAGGACCTGAAACCCATATGAAGAGGAACTAGCTACAAAGAAATAAAACACAGCCAACCAATAGCATACCAACAACATAAAACCAATAGAAAATCAAGACAACCTAGATCTGCAAGGAACAAGAAAGGTTTTAACTGGAGCCTAAAACCCAAAACACACCCAAGTTAAAAAGGGAAACTTGGACCCATACCAAGATTAAAGGGGAGCTTGGAACCCACTTACATTTAGAAAATAGGGACCAGAGTCCCTCATATCATACTAGGTTTTACCAGGGACCTTAAACCTGCAACCCACAAAGATAACTTCAATCACCACTAGGTAGGAGGCCAACCAACCATGCCAACAAGAATAATAAGATCTCTTGTACCATCCCCACACACAAAGAGTTGAACCAAACTGAATCTCAAAAGGATTCGGCTCCCCTCTATAGGAGAATACATCATGAAAAACCTTACCACCACTACTATCAAACTATAACAAGAAATAGCCCCACCTCCATAGGAGTGATCACCACCTCAAAAGGTATTGAAATAGAGATGACCAACAGTAAGGACAACACCTACTCCAATCCACAATCCCCAACTCTACCTCTAGAAGAGAGGGCTCCACCTCAAAAGGAGAAATATTCACCTCAAAAGAAGACTCAAATTGAAAAAGAAAGAAGAGAGAAACACTCCCAGTAGCAAGTAAAACCATTACATCCATCAGCAAATTGAGACAAAGAGGAAACAAGAGAGCCACAACGGTATACCCAGTAGAAACACTGAATAAAGCAACATGGGAAAATAAAAAGAACATGAGGAGCAGCCCATCCAACCCAGCCAAAACCACCATAAGCCTTTCATATAGAACATACTACTCCAACACCTCCATAAAAGAAAAAACCACCTCCAAAGGAACATTAGAGGCACCCTTAATGGTCAAACAGAGTTGGTCCATAAGACCCCACAACTAGAGAAAACACTCCTAGAAGGAGAGCCAAACCATACCCACAGAGGGGTCCAGCCAAGAAAACATCCCCCATTCTCTACAAAATAACAATAACAAACAAGGGGGGAGAACCCACAGTAGAAGAAAGGAAAAGATAATTTCTCCCACACAAATATTCACCATTGCACACCAAAGTAGTTCCAAATCATAGCCCATCGACCAACCATGGACTAGGGAAGAAGACAACTCTAGACCCACAAGAATCAACAAGGGAATGAAATATAACCATGAAGCACAACCCACCACAAGGACCATCACCACTCCAACTTGGAGGTAAAATAAAAAGAAATGAGGGAAACAAACCACTCCAAAGGGGTCTCTAAAGGAGATAGATCATTAGGCTCAACACTCTCAAGGCCAACCAAACCCAATACACACATCCAGGGCCTCTATGTAAAAGCCACCCAAGAAGGAGAAAGAAGTAGATCCCCCAAAAAAAAGTCCCTCTCAAGACACCAAGCCAAAGAGCTAGAGAGACAATCAATTAGACCCAGGCTAGTAGAATCAATGCCAGGACCGACCAACAGTCCCACCACTCACACCCCACATCCTGAAATGCAACCACACCAAGATAGGGGCCTCAAAGCAGAGGAATAGCCTCGAAGAATGCCCACCTCCAACTACCAACCTATCAGAATTCCCTCCTCCATCCACATACATCAAGAGGGACCACCAAGATAATTCAAAAGAGGCCTCCTACAGAGAGAATAAAGAAAAATTCCATCCATTATAGTAGGAGCAACCACGACTGTGACCCGAGCACAAGGAAGAGGGATCCTAGTGATAACATGCCTCCCATCCACCCCGTGGTCATCCTTAGAACCCTTAGCGCCCTCTTAAGATTCAAAATTTCCTTTCCCACTCGACCTACTCTACCTGCTCAACGCCATCTTGTCACATATCATGTTATATCACATTATGGTTCTTATTTATTTAGCAAGTTCTACCTTCTAATTTTATTTATTTAGGACTTGTACCTTAATTTTTTTCTTAAATATATGTTCAATCAAATTCTAGAGTACATATTAAATTTTAGTCAATCTTGATTAATGCATGAATCATCCTTTGAGGTGTAGATTATATATATTGTAAGCATTGAAACTTTTGCAACCTAGTTTACTATGATATTTGGTACATTTGAAAATTTGTGTAAGGGTGATGACAAATTTTGAGATGTAGTTTAGGTCCTCATTTCAGATATGATCTAAATAAAAATGTTCCTACAATGATTTCTCTTTTTATTTAAAAAAATGGATGTAATTAATTACACAAATGAATTTCTTTAAATACCAATAAATAGAGATATTTCATGCAAACATGTAAGTTAGGTCAATTTCTAAGAGCTAATAAGAAAAGACAATTTTAATTTTTTGATTTTAAATTAAATATTATGGTCAATCTTGAGCCACATAGGATCAAACATAAGTATATATGAATTTACATAGAAGAAAAGATTTAAGTGAGAAATGATGCACTATAAGTGAAGTTGAACAAATGAAATCAAAGATTCTCGTACTTAAGAATTCCAAGGAACAAATACAATTGGAAATAGATTCAATAAGGAAAAGGTAAAATGAATTTAAAGTCAAGAGGTTTTGTATTGCATATGAATTTACATGCAAGCAAAGAAAAATCAAGAGATTCAATGCTATAAGTAGAGTTGAATTTGAATGAAACTAAAGATTCTTGAACTTAAGAATTCCATTGAACAAATACAATAGAAAAAATATTCAATACGGAAAAGGCAAAATGAATTTAACTCAAGAGGTTTTGTATTGCATATGAATTTGCATACATAAGAAAAGAAATTGAGAGATGATGCTATAAGGGGAGTTGAACAAATGAAATCAAATATTCTTGAACTTAAGAATTCCATGGAACAAATACAGTTGGAAAAAGATTCAATAACGAAAAGGCAATTTATGAATTTAACTTGTCAAGAGGTTTTGTATTGCATATGAATTTACATGCAAGCAAAGAAAGTGAGAGATGATTCTATAAGTGGAGTTGAACAAATTAAATTTAAAAGATTCTTGAACTTAAGAATTCCAAGGAACAAATACAATGGGAAAAAGATTCAATAAGGAAAAGGAAAAATGAATTTAAGTCAAGATTTTTTGTATTGCTTATGAATAAATACATACATAAGTAAAGAAAGAGAGAGATGATGCTATAAGTGGATTTGGACAAACGAAATAAAATATTCTTGAACATAAGAATTCCATGGAATAAATTATACAATTTTAAATTATATATTCAATAAGGTCAAGGGGAGAAAATAAGACATGATCTCATAGTGAAAAGTTGAGAACAATTAAAGGAAATGGACTCGGACATAGTAGGTTAGTGTATGCAATGTAGGCGAGGTTGAGGAAAAAATAAGGAAAAAAAATATTAATCATGCTAAAGAATGAGTGTCTAGGGAAGGATGAGACAATATTGATGGGTATGTGCAGGATCATCATGGAAGAAAAAGGCCCTTAAGTGGCAATGAAAATTTAGAAAAATCAGAGTTAGGCAACTTGACATAAAAATTTGAATAAGTTATCTATACTATTTCAAAAATATGTAAGAATAGAATCTGTGGAAAATTGAAAGTAGTTTCTAAACTACTAAGTTTATTTTATTTTTTTAAAAGTCTATTTGGTGAAAATTTTAAATTTCAATGCAATAGTACTTAAATTTCAGGGAAAAAATAAGAAGTAGGTGTCTGTCTGACCACCCTAACCACAATAAAATGATAATATTTTTTTATAAGATTTTAGATATAATTAGAGGACTCATTTTGATGTGACACATATTTTTTGTAAATTTTTTCCAAGTAAATAATTAATTATGAATTTTTATTAAAACTTTTAAAAAATATAAAACTGTGATGTTTGACCACCTTAACTTGGTCAAAAATTCATGAAATTCTTTTTTTTTTTAATCCTATAGTATGCGAAGCATAGAATGTGATGCATGTTTTGGATTCAAAAAATATGATACCGTTTGAAAGTTATAGATGTTTTTCAATCAACCTATCAATCAGGACTTTAGTTGTAATTCTAATAGAAAATGAATAATAATTATTTATTAAATTCAAAGTAAAGAAGAATTTGTATTGGTGGAAAGATGAGAGTCTCCTCTACAAACCCTTTTCGTTTCATCAATTTTGGCTAAAAAAGGTCATCATCCAAATGGGCGAAGTCTAGAAAAACAAGGTAAGTTGTCAAACACGTTTTTTGTGTTGACTTCTTAGGAATGGCATGTCCAAGCCAAATTCCAAAGCAAGCCTGAGCCTAATCCCTAGGCAATAAATTATGCGTTAGAAATATCAGATATTTGTTTCAAATCGGATATTTGTTTCAAATTAGATATCCATTTTGAATCGGATATCCAATTTGGTTTATATATGATTTAGAAAATGCAATAAATATTTTATAGTTTATTTTAATATATATAGTTTAGAATATACAATATAGTTTATAATTTAATATATAATATATTATATTATTATGTATAAAATTTAAATATTATTTCTATATTTTAGTTAATGTATATTTGTATATATTACTAATATATAAAATATTATATAACTAATTAATATTATTAACATATAAAATATTTAAATATTATTCTTTGGATTGATCTTTGGACGGACGGAGTCGATTCTGATCGATCCTGATCTTTGCCCGATCGACTTTGATGTTCGATCCGATTTCCGGATCCTGATTTGATCCTGATCTGGATCCTGGATTTGACGGATCCTGGATTTGTCGGATGTCCGACGTGAACGGATTTTGTGGAAAAGATTTGATCTGACGGATTTGATTTGATCCTGATCTGAGTCGCTCGATGCGATCTTTGATCCTGATCCTGATCCTGGTTCGAACTTGGATCCTGATTTTTGATGACGATTTTATTCTACTTTATTTTGTTTTGACGCTTTCGACGGACCTGAATCGAATCCCGGACCTTGAATCCCGGAATCCCGGATTTCGCCTGATTTTTCGCGCGATGACGGATTGTTTTTTACGATGATGACGTGAAACGCGGACGGACCTGACGGATGCCTGACTTTACGCGACGGATTCTGGTTTCGACGAGGACCTGAACTCGAATCCCTGATGGGATTTCGTTTGTGGAAAGAAAAGAAAATGGATGAAAGATTTGATCCTGATCCTGATCGACGGATCCCGGATTCTGACGGATCCCGAAACGATCTGATTTTCCGGAACGGATCTGATCTGATGAACGCATGACGATCCGATCTGAAAGTTTTTTCGACGATTCCGGAGCCTTTACCGGACTGACCTGAACTGAATCCTGATTTTGATTTTTCCGATTTTTCTGATTTTTGTGACTTTCTGGATTTTCGATTCCGGATGACGACGATTTCGATTCTTTGACGGACCTGAACTCCGAACTGACCTGAATCCGAATCTGGAACCTCGATTTCGATCTTTTTCGACTTTGTCTTATCCTTCGACCTTTTCTGATTTAGGTCGATTCGTGATTTATTCTCTGATCTTCTTCCTTTTATTTTATTTTACTCTTTTAACGGAAATGAAAAGATTGATCTGACCGATCCTGATCCTGACGATCGATTTTGATTTGATCTGACCTGACCTGACTCCTGATCTGATCCTGATCCTGAGCGGAACGGACGGAATATCGCGCATGGATCCTTATTTTGATTTTTCGATGAGATTTTTGATGCGCATTTGACCCTGGAATTTGAATCCTGACTTGATTGAATTCTGGACCCTGGATTTTGAGGTGTGACGATGATTTTTGATTTTTCCCCGATTTTCGGAAACGATTTCATTTTTTCGGATCTGATTTTATGATGATTTCGGATTCGATCTCGATTTCCGGATACGCCGATTTTTCATCGAATCCCGGACTTCCGGAACTCTGATTTTGATTTGTTTTTCATCTTTTACTTTTTTATTTTGAATCCTGGACTTTGATGAATCCCGGAATGAACGATTTGATTTGACCTGATTTTTTCATTTTGACGCCGATCTGATTTACCGGATCTTGATTTCGGATCCCGGACTTGATTTTGACGGATTCTGACGATCCGCGACGCGATGATTATTTTGATGACGAATTTTTTGAGCTGATGACGATTTTGATTTTTCAGATGGATCTCGACCGGAATGGACTTCGATGATCTGACTTTGAGTGATGATGATTTTTCGGACTTATTTATTGACGGACTCTGAACTTGACGGATTTGACTTTGGCGATTGATGATGATTGATTTTGACTTCTCTCTCTCTCTCTCTCTCTCTCTCTCTCTCTCTCTCTCTCTCTCTCTCTCTCACATTCTTCCCCTCTCCCTCCCCCCTCCTAATTCTCTCTCCCTCACTCTCCCCTTCTTCCCCTCTACCCTCCACTCTCTCTCTCTCTCTCTTGCCCAACCTCCACCGAATTATTGTTAGGTCTATATATGCACAAATCGGATATCCGATTTGGAGCACTAAAATCATGTTGTTAGAGAGCATTATAAAATTGTTTTATTTTAAAAAAATGTCATATCAGATATCAGATTTGTGGGCCATACCAAAACCCCATATGGCCCATTTTTTGCATTCCAACGGACCCTATATTCTTTTTGTAGGCTTTGCAGGCAACAAACGTGCGGTTTCAGATAGGAAGAGACAAAGTTCAACTTTTTGGAGCATCTTCTACTCAAATTTCACATAAGAAATAATTTTTTAGCATCTTTTAAGAGGTATAATGGGGAGCATCAGTCGTCGGAAGCATAAACGTAAGAGAAAGCTTACAAAAGAACAAATTGAAGCATATAGACAAAAAGATAATGAAGATCATAGGAGAGAAGACAAGGTATGTTAAATATTGGTGAATCTAAGCCCTATGATCTTTCAAGTGAAGAGGAAATTGAATATGTACAAGGTGAAAATGTTGAACATGATATTGAAATTGGGAATGAAAATTTTCAAATTGATACTCAAAATCTTCAAGCTAAAAATGTTGGAATTGAAGATGTTGAACATGATATTCAAATTGGGAATGAAAATATTGAAATTGATAATGATAATGTTGAAGGTGAAAATGTTGGATTTGGAGATCTTGAATATGATACTAAAATTGGGAATGAAATTATTCAAATTAAAGGTGAAAATGTTGGAATTGAAGATGTTGAACATAATATTGAACTAAGTGTAAATTATGTTTCACCATATTACATGAGAAATGAAGAACCTTGTAATTGGCATGATGCCCTAACAAAAACTTAGCATATATTTTTTTAATAAAGTAAAAAGGTACATCAAGATTATTATTGGGTGGTTTATCAAAAACCATACACCAACGATCCCAAAAGTTATCTACTATTCCCCTATGCGTGCACCATTTTATAGAAAGTTTTGGTTTGTTAACATTAACTGGAAAACCAGTGTTGGGGTTAATAAATAAAGAGGCTATTTGCGATTTTGTTATTTGGATATTTTTCACATCATGATAAGACAATCCACATGCATAATATTCCCTCATGGTTTCTCACCACGAATGAAAGGAATTATGTTGGGTGGAGAGAGTTTCTACATTTGTAATTATTCCTGTCAATGTGGTTGACATACAGGATAATCAAGGGATTTTCTTATAAACATCACAAATGCTCCTCAATTGCTCCAATTTTTCATGAATTGTCTTCAATTGATGGCTGCGGAGGTGGTGGAGCTTTTGGCATTTCTACATTTTGATTCTCAGCTGGTGGATTTTCATTCTCAACTGGTGGAATTTGTGCATTCTCATTCTCAGCAACCATAATGTCTGATTAAAGTCAAAAAATAATTAATCTAATTAAAATTAGACAATATATAAATGAAAATGTTATAAAATACCCTAGTTTTTAAAAAAATCCAAAAAAAACCCTACTTTTTAACAAAAATCTATAAAATTCTCTAATTTTTCATACAAATACATAAGCAACACTATTTTTAAATCAAAATCCATAGAAAACATTCATTTTTTTTATCAAAATCCATTCTAAACTTAATTGCTTCATAAAAATTCAATCAAAAACCCTATTTTGAAAAAAACTCCACAAAAAACATTCATTTTTTTAATCAAAATCCATTCTAAATTCAATTTTTTCATAAAAATTCAATTAAAAACCCTATTTTGAAAAAAACTCCACAAAAAATATTCATTTTTTTATCAAAATCCATTCTAATCTCAATTTATTCATAAAAATTCAATCAAAAACCCTATTTTGAAAAAAAATCCACAAAAACCTAATTGAAATTATTCAAATCTAATTCAAAATTGAATCAAAGCAAATAAAAATCTAAAATCTTACCTTTTCAAATCAGATAACGGAGAAATCGGATATTTGTTATGCGAAGAGCCTTCTCACTATGCGCCTACGGGTTTTTGACTGTGAAATGATTTTATAACAATGATAGATTTTGTATATATATGCTTTTTACAAATCGGATATCTGATTTGGATCGGATATCCAATTTGAATCGGATATCTAATTTGGATCGGATATCCGATTTGAATCGGATATCTAATTTGGATCGGATATCTAATTTGAATCGGATATCCAATATGCAAAACTAGGATTGGTGTTTGCTTTGGTGTTGTGTACTGACACCCAAGCCTAAAAAAAGTCAACACGGTATTTTCGTGTTTTTGGGTCGATGAAAGACGTGTTTTTTTCCTCATTGCCACTTTTTGGCCCACCATGATCCTACACATACCCTGATGAAGTTGTAAGAGCACAAAACTACCACTTTATCTCATGTGTGAATAAGGATTCATGCATTATTTCACACCTAAGAAGTTTGATGTAGGGGCACAATAGGTTGGATAAGGAACATTATGTAAAAGGATAGGGTGCAAAAATGAGAGTAGATCATGTTACAAGGAAGGATTTATGGACAAGAACAAGGCATGTAGCCCACACATGATAAATAAATGAAAAGTAGAGAAGAGAAGAGGTGCAAGGGAAAACATGATTGTGCAAACCACATAAAATGAGGACATGACTAATTCCTCAAGAAGATAGTTATCTAAAATTGATAATGATTATCTAAAACACACTAGGTGAAGTGAAGCATATGTTTGTAGGTGAACTTGAATGATCCAAAATTGTGGGTCCTTATATGTGTACACCATAACCTAATAACCCTAATTCTCAACCATATTCAAATGAAAAATAGTGAAAACTAACTTCAAATGCACCCATGAAAAGAGTGACAATCAATTATAATTTGAAGATCAATGTAACTTCAAAAATAGCTCTTCTTTTGTTGAAATAAGTCCCTTTGTATTTTCCCAAATTTCCTTGAATTGAATATATATATATATGGATGATTTTTGGGCTTACATATTTGGCCGATAGACTTTTGATCAAGTATGTTTCGATCGAAAGGGTTTCGGCCTAAAACCTCTCGACTAGTTGACCAAAAATGGTTTGGCTGAAAATGTCTAGTTGACATCCTACTTGGCAACCAACTCAATTTCTTTTAGAGTTTTCTAAAACTTTCAACTTCAACTAAGTATTTCTTCAATTAGAATGATTTAAAAAGAAAAAAAGAAAAATAGCCTTTTATAGAGCTCAAAGTGGTGAATCCTGTAGACACTCAAAATTCATCCTCACAATCGTCTTATTTTTCATCTATTAATTAAATGAATATTATTATTTGTTTAATTAATTCATTTAATATCTTCCTCTATTTTCATTAATCCACTTAAATCATTAAGATATTATAAAAATTATCCATTTGCATAATCAATCATTTATCCATTTCATATTACTCCATTTGCATAATTATTAAAATATCCATGCATTCAATTCCCATTAATCTTTATCCATTTACATATTTCATTAAATCATTTAAATATATAAATTCATTTAATTAAATCATTCATTAATTCAAAAATCCACTTTAAATATAATTCCTAAACCTATGCCCTATCATAAAGCCACTCATTTATCTCTCTTATTTCAATCAATTGCACTTGATTAAGCAATATGGGATAATTATTCATTTCTCCATTGCACTTCTTTATCCCACATCTATCCTATAACTTGAATCCATTGTGTGAGGACATTTATATAAACCCTCTCTTCTCACCAAAAAAGCATATTGAATTTTGATGATCATACAATCCTTTCTTTCGTTCATCATAGATTTTTGTTGCACTTGTGCTTGTGAAAATTTAAGAGCACCAAATGCATAAATCAAGATCTTGGTGAATAGGAGAACAATGGAGTTAGTTTTCTTTTGAATGCATGTGTTTTGGTTTTGCATAGTTTACGTTTTTGCATTTGTGTTCATTTAGAAAAACTTCATTGATGTTTAATGTTGAAAATGTTTTGAATCTAGTTATAGTTTTAATTAGTTTTTCATTTTCAACATATACAAATCCAAATATGTAATTTTTTTGATAATGCAAGTATTTTTTTAAAGTTAAGAAAGAGGTTGATTAGAAATTTAAAAAATAGTAAAACAAATTTTAAAAAATTGAAAAATATATGGTGCAATAGATGAGAGAATCCTCTTCAAAAGGGTATAATTTGTTTTTTGAAAATGATTTAAAAAGTAGACAATATTTGACGTCAAATAAAAATTATCAAATTTTGGTAAGTTTAACTTTAAAACATTATTATGAGAAAAATATGCATCAAATTTTGATTTTTTTTGTTCATGCACTAGATATTGAAGTTACCTATTTGGAGAAATTTTTTTAAGGAAATATGAAGTTTTTTCAATTTGTTTCTTGACGTCAACTAAATGTCACTTTTTCCTGAAATTTTTAGCATTCCAAACTCTGTACTAAAATTGATAAAAAATAATTAAAACAATTTTTAAAAATCTAAAAAATTACAGGAATAAACTTCATCAAGAGTTCTACATTTCATTAGTTTACATCATTTTGAAATTCAAAACATAAAGACTACTTTTATACATGGTTGAAGTTTAGAATTTGTTTTGTTGTTGGCCAATTCTTGTATAAAGTGTAACATAGATTTGTGCTTTTACCTATGTATTATTTTTCTCATAGATAACAAATTTCATGCTAATCCAAGGATATGCAACACACCATTAATCCTTTTTATTCTACCATTAGAAAACTTGATTTTTACTTTCCCATGACCAACAATATTTAATCAAAAATCATCACCAAAGTACACCTTATCGACACTGAATTCTCCATACTCGTAACACAAATATCTATTAGAGGTCATATGGAAAGATGCACCTAAGTCAATTAACCATGCATCATTACCTACATGAGTAGTCAAAGATGGAATGAATGCATCACCATCTTCCTTGTAGAACTCAAAATCAAGATTGAACTTTTTTTTTATTCTTATTTTCCTCTTTGCACTCCTTACAAAAGTGTCTAGGCTTATCACAGTTCTAGCAAATCACTTTGGACTTTCCAGGAGATTTATATCTCCCCTTAGACTTGGATTTATCACTCTTCTCATTTTTCTTTCTTTTTTTCTTAGATCTTCTACGAATATTTAGGGCCTCCTTAGCACTAATGGATACCTTCTTCCTCATCTCTTTAGAAAGAAAAGAACCCACCACATCTTTAGTATTTAAGATAACAAAAGTACTCCCAATAGCCATAATAAGAGAATAACATGAATTAGGCAAAGAACAAAGCAAGGTCTGACATTTCTCCTCCTCATTCATTTTGACACCAATTGATATCAATTAAGCTACCAAAATATTGAATCCCTCTAGGTGTTTTGTAATTCGTCCATCCTCTTCCATTCTCAAGGAATATAACTTTTTCCTCAAGGAAATATTATTCACTAAAGATTTTGCTTAATACATCTCACCAAGTTTCTTCCATAGTTTTTGTGTCTAGAGCTTTCTTCATAAAGAAATTGATTAAAATAAAGTTTTTCAAGCACAATTTCATTAGACCCTCAACTTTACAGTCCATGACACAACATTGAACAACCAATGTAGGATATGTGGGTCTTAAAACATTCTCATCAAAAACATCCCACAAATCTTGATCTATCAACAAATCCTTCATCTTCGACTTTTACATTTCATAATTATTTTCAAAAAAATTATCCACCTCTATTCTCCCTGATGCACTTTCCATCCAAAAATTCCTACAACAAGATCATAAAGTATCTTCTGTAAAAGCTCTCATTCAAATCTAGATTAGTTAAAAAAAACCCAACAACTCACAACTGAAACCAAAGATGATCAAGCTTTGATACTACTTGTAAGGAAGCTAAGGTAGTAGAGCAACTTCCTATGCTATTCTTGAGATGAAGATAATGCAAAACTTTATAGAACTTTACAACAATTATAGAAACTTAAAAAATAATAACAATAAATATCATGCATGCCACAACATAGTGATTTATGTGGAGAAAAACCTTTCAAGAGAAAAACCCCACTCCAAAACCCCCAAAATATATTATTTAGAAATCATGAAAATTACAATATACTTGTAGAGAAAGATTCTCACAGGAGTATCTCCAACTAGATATCCAAAGGCAATACAATTGCTATCAGACTTTTAGAATACACCACTATGTGTAGTTGTAATACAATTCCCTTATAAAATAGGGTTACCTTCTAGGGAAAGACAGGCCAACAAAATATCTATCGTTAGATCTCAGAAATAATGATGAACGGTCCAAATTTATAATAATAAAATATACATAAAATGTGGCTTTCAGAGGCCTCATCCCCGAACCCCCATCAGGATCCACACCCCCTCAAACCCCTTGTTGGGGGGGGATGAGCCCCTAGACCTCGCAAGGGGTACCCCATGCTCGCCCTTTCTTCCCTCCACTGCCCCCTTCCACCACACTTACCTATCAACAATAAATCTTTGGTAATTGCAAGGTGGAGACACATTTTCCCAACAATTAACATGTCATTGTATGTAAAGCAAAAGAAAAATATGATTAAATTTACTTTAAAAATTATGTAGTTGAAAAAAATATGATATTCAATCTAATTCTAAAAATGATTATATTTTCCAAAAATTATATAGTTAAATCTTGATATAGCTAAGCAAAACCATTGTGTTAGATATAAAGAGAAATTTTCAATCTTACTATAATGTTATACATTTTGACATGTGGGTCAAAGTTCTTTGCCTACTTAGAGAGGTGGTTGGTAAATTAGATTAGGGGAGAGGGGTCATTAGTTGTGCAAGGTCCAATAGTCATGCAGTCAATTGTGATTATAATATCTATTCTTACCGCATATTTATACTATATATTGTAAATAATAGTCCAAATGTAATTAAAAAAAAAACAAATGTTGATCAAAAGTGGACCCATACTTGAACACATGAGAACCTCTAAATGTTATATATAAAAATAAACATAAATATATTCATAAAGAAGTGAAATAAGTATTTTTTTGTCTCAAATAAAATATCATAACTATCCACTATAAGTGTGTCATTTAAAAAGTAAAAATGCTCATTTAATAAAATAAGACACTCATTTAAACAAGTATTGTTATTATAGTGAAAAAATATTGTTCTTATGTGTACAACCATTGGGGTAGCAATGTACAAGCATTGGAGTATTTTATATTAATAGTTTGTCCTATCACAAATATAAAGGGTGAGCACAATAAATACCATATATTTTCCCATTAAATGTGAAGGATTTTTAAAAAAAATAGTGTTCAACTATTGGTCCATTTTTGTTTGATATAAGTTGTATTTTAAATAATTAAGTGTTGTTTTTATAACAAATAGTTTTTTTGTGTTCAACTATTGGTCCACATGTGTTGAATATAAAAGCTAGAGATATCAAAGTTTTATAGTTACCAATAGGTATTTGGTCCATTTAGTTGCATATTAATTTTGTTTCAAATGAAAATATGATATTCTACAAGCAACATATGATATTTTTTTGTTCAATTATTAGGGGTCCCATGATTAAGTTTTGGTCGAATCTTTAAAAAGTCAAATTTTAGACATTTCTCAATAGATTTGTTGATGTGGCGAGTTGCATGATGAGTCACACCTCCAAACCTTAGTTATAGATAGATAAGAGGCTAGTCCACGTTTCAAAAAAAATGAAGGTTCTACAATATTCCAATCAATCACTACATGCTGACAAAGTTAGCCTGCACAACTACTAGCCCCTCTCCCCTAATTGGTGCAGAACGGGAAGAGATTGCAAGTAAAATATTACCAAACCTTATGGCAGGAAAGTCATATCTGCGAACACAACAATCGAGTGATGCCAAATGTAAGTAGACGTTATGTGGAGGAAGACAACCATTTAATTTTTTGTGAGGGACTTACCTAAATATTCTACACAACTATGTGTGAATGTGAAACAAAAGAATCGGTGGTAAATGATTGGACGACTATACACAGTGCAATCGTCTTGCATGTTTTTCTCAAAACATAAACCATTGATTTACCAATTTAACTCAATCCTTTTCAAATAGAGAATGCCTAGATGTCATAAAATGTAATATTTGATATTAAGAAAAGTTAGGATAATAATAAAATGTAATATTTGATATTAAGGAAAGTTAGGATGATAGTTGAATTTATATATATTTGCATTATTATATTAAATTTAATATTTCTATCTTTATAGTTACCTACCAAGAGGGATGTGACTACTACTCCCATGAGAACCCATTTGTTCCAATATAAATACACAGCGAATATTGACATTTCCATAAACATCAAATCACACTTTGATTGTAAGATTTAAAGGAAGGGGGCTACACAAACTTGGCTGTCAACACTGAGTGGCTGTATATACATTGATCAGTCAACAATGGCGGTTGAGGGCCCACTAAACGGTGGGCTGTTTACTTTCAGAGCCCAAGATTTCATTTCACACCTTTCTCTACATACTGATCTGGTTTAGTTATTCTGGAGATCCCCCTTTGCATCTTTTTATTAGTTATATAATGCTTTTGATGTGACCCAATTTTGTTCGAAGTCAAATGAACAACTGTGTAGAATAAGATTATATTCTCTTACCGTATTCAAATATAACCTTATTCTAAGGCTGAATATAA
This sequence comes from Sequoia sempervirens, assembly GCA_007258455.2. Taxonomy (NCBI): domain Eukaryota; kingdom Viridiplantae; phylum Streptophyta; class Pinopsida; order Cupressales; family Cupressaceae; genus Sequoia; species Sequoia sempervirens. The sequence continues at coordinate 243,663,389 of VDFB02086081.1, forward strand.
CATTTTTCACGTGACTTTGAACAAAATTGAAAAAAAAAAATGAAAACGACATGTGAATATGGTTTTCTTATTCAATTTTTTTTCAAATTAATATGTTTTTTTTAGTAAGCAGAGGTACTAAAAAAATTTCTCAGTAAGAGTCGCCAATGGCTCAGGAGAATATAATAAACAAACAAACACCAGTTTAAAAAAATTGCAACAGTAAAACACAAGAAGCGTCAAAATAATAAAATCAGTACTTCCAAAACAAGCAAAATTAATCTCATCACGAAAGTTTTTTATATTTTTTTTTATTACTAATATTAGTAATTTTTCCATATTGGATTGTTTATATTAGTAGATGTAGTTGCTGGTGATAGCCATGCAAATCCCTAAATAGAAACAACAATAAAAGGAGATTTAGCGCCAAAAGGTCGTTTTAAGTCCCAAAATGAAAAGTTCAAATCATTTGTAAAGGTTAAAAAATAAGTTTCTAAAGCCTTGCCAATAAATCCACTTTCTGCCTACCCTGCAATCATTGCATTCCATGAGACATCTCTTCGAGGCATTCTGTCAAACAGTTCACTTGCATCGTGTATGCTTTCATGTCTACCAGGACAGTTCCACAACATCTGACAAAACTCCTCTTAACATTATGCTTTGATGGATCATAACTTGAAGATAAAACCTTGGTAAACACACAATTTCCTACAGCAGTGCTGCAGACTATAGACAGCAAAATATTGTTCACAATGAACCTGAGGCAAAATCCCTACCCAAATGGCTAGACCTGTGTAGCTCGCAACAATACCAAATTCACAGCCTCCATCAAAATCATATCCTTCTGTCATGCCCACTACTGCTCTTCTGCAAATCATATTAGTCTGACCCCATGAAGAAGATTTATAAGACCAATTTTCCTGACAATCCGTCCTTTGCTTTTAATTACACTGGGACTCCTCCTCACAATGCTTCCCCGATGAAAGGGATGAGGATAAGGTTGTCAACTTCAATTCCTCTTCACAATACTTCTCTGATGAGGATAGGTTATCAAAGTCATCAAAGTTCAATTCCACTGTGCAGCTGGTAATGCTGGATAAAAGCATTGCAGGGATTGAGAGCCATCCGCTACATCTACAGGGCCATAATTAGCCGATAGGCTATTCTACGTGGGGGAACCCCACCGACATTTCCCCCAGTCTGATGCTGGCGGGAACCCCATGAACCTTACGGCAAGGCTAAAATCGTTCAGACAGTCGTTAACTATCGGAGGGAGTCACGGATACGGTAAGAAGAGAAGCTGAAGTCGTGGTGTGAGCAGAGTTGGTAGAGTGTGGGCCATGAATTCTGTAGACTGGCCGACCATGCCCTGCTGGCCATTATCAGTTAGCATCATCACATTGTGCAATCAGCATCCAGCATCCATAGCCATCTGTTTTAAGTGGTGGTACTACCCCAGCTATTCAATTCAGGCATTTAATTTCATTTCATTTGCAGTTGCAGTCCTTTGAATTCAAGAGAAAAGAAAGTAAAAATGGAAGGAAAGGAGGAAGACATTAAGCTTGGAGCGGCCTCCACTCTCCAAAGGTTGGAAGACTTGACCGATTTTTACCGGTGCCCCCGTTTTGGCGTTAATGGCAGAGAAAATAGTGTAAACCAGAACAAAGGTGCCCACAATCTCAGCCCCCAAACCGTCACCCTCGGTGTAGCCATGAGCCACCGAATTGGCGCCGCCCGCGAGCATTTCGTAGTTGTGGTGGCCCTCGAACCCCTTCACCACTCCTGCTCCACAGATGGTGCCCAAGCACTGGCATATCATGTAGAAAACAGCTCGCGGCAGCGACAGCTTCCTCGCCAGGAACAGCCCAAAAGTCGCAGCCGGATTGATGTGCCCACCTGCCCATAAAGCCATTACATCGTTCCATAATACCCACAAAACTATTAGATCTAAACCCAGACGAGCCCTTGAGTGTACCTGAAATTCCAGCTGTGCAGTAAACAAGAGCGAAGATCATTCCTCCGAATGCCCAGGCGATGCCCTGGACACCCACGGTTGAGCACACATCGTTTGATCTTTTCACGCCCATGACAGTGAGGATGGTGATGTAGAGGAAGAGGAAAGTTGCCATGAGCTCTGCAATCCCTGCTTTCCAGAAAGACCGTGACTTAAACTCCCCTGGCTCAAACAGAGGTGCAGATCCTCTTTCTGTGTAATCCTTTTCCCTCGTCTGAGCAGGAATAAAATAAAATAATTTATATAACAAATAAAATAAAAATGATTCTTTAAATAAAATAATATAATATAATAAATTTTTAATAAAATTATAAATTTGTTATGTGTTATAAAATCTAAACAATAAACAAATAGAAAAATGAAAAACTAAAGTTGTATAGGAAGTGTTGTTTTTGGAATGAATTGGAGAGGAGGGTAAAGAAGTAGAGAGGGAAGGATAGAGAAAGAGAGAGAGAGAGAGGAAAAAGAGTAGAGAGGGAAGGATAGAGAAAGAGAGAGAGAGGGTAAAAGGGACGGAGGGAGGTAGAGAGGGATAAGTGAGATAGAGATAGGGAGGGAGAGGTGGGATAGAAAGAAGTAGAGAAGGAAAGAGAGGGGAAAAAGAGTGAGTGAGAGGGAGTGAGGGAGAGGGTAGAGGGATAGGGGAGATATAGAGAGTTAGAGTGGGGGAGGAGAGAGAGGTAGAGAGGAATAAGTGAGAGGGGAGAGTAGAGAGGGGAAGGAGAGGTGAGAGAAGATAAAGGTGGGATGGAGGGAGGGATAGGTAGAGAGGGATATGTGATATAGAGAGAAATAGAGAGGGAAGGAGAGCAAGAGGGGATATAATGGGGGAGGGAAGGAGGAGAGGTCTGAGGATAGGTGAGATAGAAAAAGAGAGAGGAGGAGTAAAGAAGTAAAAGGGGAAGGATAGAGAGAAGAAGAAGTAGAGAGGAAGGATAGAAAAGAGAGAGGGAGGGAAAAAGAAAGAGAGGGAAGGATAGAGAGAGAGAGAGAGAAGGAAAAGAGAGGAAGGATAAGAAGAGAGAGAGGAGAAATGAGAGGGAAGGATAGAGAGAGAGAGGGAGGGAGGATAAAAAGGATGGAGGGAGGTAGAGAGGGATAAGTGAGATAGAGATAAGGGAGGAGAGAAAGAGGTGGGATAGAAAAAAGTAGAGAAGAAAGAGAGAGAGAGAGAGTGAGAGAGAGAGAGGGAGGAGAGGTAGAGAGGATACCTAGGAGATATAGAAATTAGAGGGGGAAGGAGAGAGAGGTAGAGAGAAATAAGTGAGAGAGGGAGAGAAGTAGAAAGGGAAGGAGAGAGTGAGAGAAATAGGTGGGATGGAGGGAGGGATAGGTAGAGAGGGATATGTGATATAGAGAGAAATAGAGAGGGAAGGAGAGAGCAAGAGGGAGAGAGAAGGGGGGAGGGAGGGAGGGAGGGAGAGGTAGAGAGGGATAGGTGAGATAGATCACTGCTTTGTTCACATCGTCCACTGCTTTTCATGGTCGTAAATAATGTGGGCTCAGCCTATCGGCATAAGTATTGCACCTTATTGGGTACAAGTGCTAGTTTATTCTTTGTTAGTCAAGGATTTGATAACTATAAGGAGTCTTGTGACTTGCCAAATTTTAATATGGTTCATAATTTTACATGCAGTGGGAAATGAGTCCAACTGGTCGCCTATAGAGAGGAACATATAGAAGCTAGATGCTACGTGTCCAACAATGTCATTTTGTGCATTTGGCTTCTAAAAGGGATTCAAACATTGGGTGTTCGGTGGATTACTATTTCCTTTGCACTCTAGATGAGATTTTATTATGGATCAAGACACTCACCCTAAAAGAGGTGTGTTTAGTTGAATGTGAATTTCTTTAATATTTCTAATTAAGATATATCTCTTAAATCTTTGTAGAAATTGTAAAGAGGGGGAATAGAATTAATGCACAACCCAATTTTTTATTGAATCAAATAGAAAACATGAAATAAAAAGTGTGAGGAGAAAGGGCTTCTAGGCAATAGGGAAGCCTACTCAAAGGAAGATGTCAGAAGTCTTTAGGCGAGCCTCTTCCTTTCTCCTCAAGGCTATATATGCATTGTCTTGCATCTTCACATATTGTTAGAAGCTAAACACTCGGGAGATGTTTAGGTTTGCAAAGTGATGAACCCATGAGGTAGTGCTAGTGAATTTTAAACCATGGCAATCAATATCACTAATGTTTATTGACACTCTATCAAGTGTGAACCCCTATAATTTATGGATTGTCAAAGCCAATGTCATTTTTAGTGGCAATCAAAACAAGATGTGGGTCATCCCATTGAAGGACCAACATAAATTTTATCAAACTTCACAACAAAAATTCTTGGTAGATCTAGGGGCCTACATCTATATTTGTAAACAATAGCTGCAAGTTTCCCTAGCACTCCATTAACAAGCCCTATAGTAATCCATAAACTGGAAGTGAGCATAACTCACTACCCAATGTAGAAGAGGACTATTCTTGAGGAAACTACTCATCTTTGATATCTATAAAAACTCTCTTTCTTGCTTATTCAATAATACATTATGCAATAGGGACCTATGAGGAAATTAACATATGTTTGTTATGGGTAGAAAAAAACTCATTTGTTGGAAATAAATGAATATATGAGTGGAATGTAACTTTCTTTTCATTTGAAAGGTAAGCATCAATGCATGACATGAGCAACTACTAATAAAAAAAATTGGCTCTACATTTCTAACACTTCCAAGAAGATCTCAAAACTGAAAGTAAGATTCTTGTCACCTTATTGCCAAAATATATTATTCAAAGTAACAACTATGTCAAAGCTTCACTACAATGTTACCTCATACAAATACCAACATACATAGGTATGTCTTTAACAAGAGGTACCTAGTCCAAATTACCAACAAGGATAATTAAATTCCCACCAATTTTTAAGAAAGATAATTATCCATAAGAAATGTTTCACACAAATGGGTATCAATATGAGCCAACAACCCATGAATAATGAGACCCATTTCATCAGCAAGGACACATTTAACAAAATGTATGCTCTCAAAGTGTTTCCAATATTTTCCCCTCCAAACTATTTATCTCTTTTAAAGGTATGCATAGTGAAACATGAATTTCAGTTGCATTGATGTTGAACCCTACAACACTAGTTGGAGAAAGCACTAATATTGGTGACTAAGATGGAGGAATGATTGCAAATATTATTTGTCTTATTTATGAATCAAGTGTGACTTACTAGTGCTAGTGGTACCCTATGCAATCATCCTTAGTGTATTTTTCATATCGATTCTTGAATAACGAGAAATAATAATGTCAAATACAACATATTGTTTAACAAAAAGGTTCAATAAGTCAAGGCTTATGATTCTCATGTTACTAGGAAGCTAGTGCATTGATTAGTTGGCATCTATGAAATATGTTTCTGAAACTTACAAGGAAGTGGGGGTGGTATAACAATTGTGGCTATTCACATCTCTCAAGCATGCCAAGATCAACAAAGTTAAGAATATCTCCTAGGTAGAGTGAGAAAAGGAGTTTCCACTCTTTAGGCTCAATATCATTTAATGTTTCTATTCTATTAGGAGGCAAGTCATTATTAGGATAGGAATTATGATCTACTAGTTTGTGATTAACAATCCATGCATTATAAATGCCTTATATCCTCTCCATACTCTACATAATTTCTTGTAAAGATGACCCAATATAATGGCAGTAGTATGGAATAGTTTATACAAAAGAGCTCACTCCAATAGGACACAAATGCATCCAAGTCTATAGTAGGAAATATTTTGAACCTAGGTGTTACTCAAATAATTATTGGAGTTGAGTAACTCTTTCATTGACCATTTGAGTGAGTCGTAACAAACATCCAATTCTATGCAACATCAATTAGTGAAAAGGACTCCAATGATGATGGTTGATCTATGTAATCATTAGTAAACATGAAACCTACAACTTACCCATCACCATAAGAATTAACATGACAATTATTCACATTCAAAGACATGAGATTTTACTGCATACTAGCAAATGTAGATCCAAAAAGGGACAACACTCCTAGGAATTAATATCATGATCAACCACATTCTCATTCAGGAACTTGCAAAACATGATTGTTGCTAACTTGTAAGATTCAACAATAGCGGAGATATGACTAAGTTTATCATGATAGGTTTATGATTGGAATTTATCTTTGGTAGCATATTTTTTAATGTATTCGAGGACTACATGGCAAGAAAGAATAGGCTAATAGTCAATATTTGCATGCCAAATAGAAAGAATTGTGGGGTTGTGGATATTCAACCTTTCATCATTATGATTGGGGATGTATTTCATATGTTTTCCATAAAAAGTAATCATAGATAACTCTATTGATAAATCCCAAAAAAAAAATTGGTGACACAATATTATACAAGAATGTATCTTTAGTGCATTTTGTGTGGCATTTAACATAGTTCAATAAATAAACAAAGTTTGTAAAAGCATTAGTTGCTAGGATTCTAGTTGTATCCAAAAACTAAGGGTCATGTACAATAGACCTATGTAATATTATGTTTCTTTCCCTAGCAACTCATGGGTTCCAAGTGGAGATCTAACTCTTGATATATTACACAACACCTATTCCAACATTTAGTTTTGTCCAATCAATACTCTAAGGTTAGGCCCCTGGTGGAGCCAACAAAGGCAATGAATATAGGCATAACATTAATACTACCCATCCACATGTAGTAATAGACAAACAAAAATAAGCATAAACATTAGCAATTAATGCATAGGACAAGATGGGATAAAGAGATAAGAATCTCATCTACACTAGCAATCCTTTGCACCCAAAAGCCTCTCCAACACCTCCTCAAAAAAATAGTGAATCTATGATACATGTATATATAAGTTAAATGAAGGTTATTGTTTACATTTTGCACCCTCCATTGGTGAACACTATAGAGATCTAAAGATGGAAAGCTAGGAATAACATAGTGCAATTCTATCCACTTGGTAGCTTTTGCACTCGTAGTGAAGAGTGTAGAAAGGAAACCAAGTTTTATGATCTTATTAGAAATATCACCTCAATATTTTGTCCAAAATGACCATGTTTTATGGAAGATCAAGCTAAAAAATATCATATATTTTACAATATTATCTTTGGGAAAGTCTTGAAGCTGATGTTGTAATTAAATGATAGTCCCTAGAAGCCTATCATCCAAAATATTATTGACATAGACCACACTAGTGGCCTATAATTGATGTTGCATCAACATATAATGCAATAAATAGAAAATAATCATCGTCAAATTTATAAGAAACATAGTGATATGATTTAGAATGCCAAATCCTAAACTCACCACATATGTATCAAATTTCTAGTACAACATCCTAGGACTTTGTTTGAGGCCATACACAAGTTTCTTCAATTTACAAACCAAATTTACCTTTACCCTTCACCACATAGTGCTCTAGTTGTGTCATGTAAATATCCTTCTCTAGGTCACCATGAAGGAAAGTTATTTTCACATCCATTTTCTCAACTCCTAGATCATAAGTAGTAGCAATAAAAATCATGAATCTAATGGATGCCATTTTTGCAAAATATCTCATTTTAATCAACACCCTAAACCTACGAGTAACCCTTCACAATTAACTATGCTTTTTAATTCTCTATACCCCCATCTAAACCCATTTTTTTCTTAAATATTGATTTGCAACCAACATTTTTTCATCCTTCAGGTAATGGTACAAGATCCCATATATCATTATTTTTTATAGATTCCACTTCTTCATCTATAACAATATTCTAGATTTTTGAATCATTTATATCTAATGTCATTGAATAATTTCTTGGTGGATACAACCTAGGATTATAATTGTTGTCTCAACATTTGGTAATTTTTAATTATTTAGGGGATGCTCAAACCTAGTTCTAGATCTTCTCTTGCCGTAGTTTATATTATGAATGTAAAATGGGTTAGTTGAATATGTGGTAGCTTCTAACTCATTTAACCATTTCATGATGGTTCATCCTTTGTTCCATGTGGGTTCTTGCAATATTGAGATGGATTATTAAGCATATCTAGTTGTATTATGTGTTATATCTTATTTGTACATGCATATACACATCTAGTTTCATGATTTGTTTGTATATCCCCTTATTCCTTGTAGGCGATGATTCTAATATCCAATGGAGTAAGTATTAATTTTATTGGTGAGAGGTCAAACATCCTTTATTTAATCATCATTTTAGTCTTAGTAGATTAGGAAAGTATTAGTGGGTATGTGGGAATCATGGTATGCCAAAAGTGGCAATATTTGTAGGGTATGTGGCTGACGACTTTTTTTCACCCAAAATTAATGAAACGAAAGGGTTTTAGAGGAGATTCTCAGCTTTCCAAAAATATAAATTATGATTTAATTTGAATTTAATAAATAATTATTATTAATTTTCTATTAGAATTACTAAAGTCATTGATAGAGGTGATTGAAAACATCTATAACTTTCAAGCGGTATCATATTTTTGAATCAAAACATGTCACATTCTATGCTTTACATACTATAGGATTAAAAAATAAAATTTAAATTTCATGAATTTTTGACCAAGTTAAGGTGAATTATTTGAGATTTTTATATTTTCTAAAGTTGTAATAAAAATTCATAATTAATTATTTACTTGGAAAAAAAATTATAAAAAATATGCATCACATCCGACATGATTCCTCTACTTATATATAAAATATTACGAAAAAATATTATAATTTTATTATGGTTAGGGTGGTAGATCACCTACTTCTTATTTTTTCCCTGAAATTTAAGTACTCATTGAAATTTCAAATTTTCACCAAATAGATTTTATTTATTTTAAATAAACCTAGTATTTTAGAAACTACATTCAATTTTCTACAAATTCTATTCTTACATATTTTTAAATAATATAGATAACTTATTCAAATATTTACGTCAAGTTGCCTAACACTGATTTTTGAATTTTTGCCTTAAGGGCCCTGTTTGGCATACCATGATCCCCGCACATGCCCTAGGGTTCTACATTCTTTCATGTTCAAATATTATAGCATAGGGAACATTCTGAGTAACTTGAAACACCTAGATTGTTATATAATCATGTCATGAATTCCTACTCCTTGTACTTGTATATATAGTATTACCATCATCTAAAGGTAAATATACAATGCAAGTAGATATTGGTTTAATAAAATGTTTTACATGTAGATAGTTAGTCTTTGACCTAGTGACAAATTATGCATTGGGTATCACTAATATTATATGACTCATGATTCATCTTATTTGGTTATATTTCCTATTAAGAACACCTCTAAGAATACCTTCCTAAGTCTAGCTAAGATCAAACTAAAATGAATTATAGGAGAGGTTTCAAGAAAAAAAATTGCATCATGCTCTTTATTAGGAAAATGAGGTTTTGAGGTAGAGAAGGATGGTTTCAAGGTGGTAGAAGAGGTTTTTAATTAACTAAAAATAAAAATTTAACTTATCAAAACAAAATTAAGAAAAAAAATCACTTTAAGAGTTATTACTAATGGAGATTAGATGACTATAAAATATGCGCACATAATTCCACACTTATGTTCTACTCTATGTATATAGGATAAAATGAATATGAGCTACACCCTTGCACCTTTAATTTCATTTTCATCATACCTAAAAATAATTATATTATAGTTCATTAGTACATTTTGGCTCAAATTAACCAAGCCTAAATATGCTAGCTCATTCATAATTTTTCTAGGCCATAACACACTCAATATTATATTTGCAAGCATGCTACAATACAAGTGCATTATCTACTAATTTTCCTCCTAAAAAAATTGCCACTTTTTGACCCCATATCTTTGTGTACATACCTCCTAATATCCTATGTATCAACATTCATATTTTTAACCATTTAGGGCCACATAACCCTTTTCATATTCATATACTAGGGTCAACCCTATTTCCTAAATGTCTATTTGTAGTATGTGTAATTTTCATTCCTATCATTTGATACTTACTAGATTAGCTATTATACAATGCATTATTTACATCAACTTTACATGATTCATATGCTTGCATTTTTATGATCCTTAGATTACATTTAATTTTATGTTTTTTCTCTCCTCCAATTCCTTACACATAATATATGTAGCAAATTAAACTTGGGACATATAATGTGTCACCACCATTCCTATTTGTTCAAAATAGAAATACTTTATATACAAAGACTCATTACCATGTTGTAGTGAAGCTTTAACACATGACATGATATTATTTTATATGCCACATGATAACATATTGTATCACCTTTCATAGAGGTAGAGTTTTCTAACCCTAACACTTCTCATTTCCTATGTCCTAAATAGTTAATAATGTTTATAGTTTAAATGCTTAGTTCATGTACATAAAATAAAATCTTCTAAATGCACATATTTTCTCAATTTATCTGTGTTGCATGGAGAATTCATGTTAAGGATGATGAATTGATAATGATATGTATTGAATTACATTACTTTATATGGATCTAGTATCCTTTCTATGTCTGAGCATTTACTTTCATGTATACTTGGGATTGCTCATTTATGTTGAGATATATTATCAATCTAGGATTCACAGGCACCTCATGGTTAGGGAAAAAATTAATGGTGAAATTTGTATACCTATATTCCAATTCCCATTTAGTTTTGTGACCATTTTGAGAGGACGCATTAATGCAATTACATATTGACAAATAATGCAATTTTGTATGAAGTTGGGCTAATTTATTGATATTTTATCCATCCCCATTCATACCCATTTTCGTACAATTAACCTTATATCATCTATGTGTACACATTCCCATATACTTGGAATTTATTACAACTCCTATGTCTAAAAATTTATTTTGCATGCATATATTGCAATTCCTTTGTCTTGAGTTAATCCTACATCATGAGGAATTGACATCTAAAATTAAAAAATTAAAAATCAAAATTTTCTAACATCTACCCATACAATTGTCACCATAAGACAACATTATAGATGTTTTGCATGATTATTTTTATACACAGTGATATTTAAAGATATGCATTTGGACATTAACTAACATCCAAGCATCATTCGAGTTTTTATCACTACAAAGAGCATTAATTAAAGAATTTCTATGTTCAAATTTACATTTGAGTGATGCACTATTTACTATTCTTTTCCAAACTTTACACTGCTCATAAATTTGACCACTTCTAATAGGTGAAGACTAAGTTGACCCTAGTGATTTGACAGCCTGAGACAATTATAAATCAACTATTGAATATTGTTGAGGAGTTAGACTTTGAGATAAATTGAGGAACATAAGTTTGAAATTGCTTAGAACAAATCCACATGCCATCAAATAGATGAGCTTGTGGAAGTGACCTAAACCTACAAAAAATAGCTAGGAATAGTTACTCTTACACAAAATGCAAAATAAAGAATATCAAAATAATTCATTTTTTCATATTAGAATAACAATCGTCAATACAACATCAAATTCACTCACCCACACCAATTCTAAAAATAATTAAATTTCAATTCATTAAATTTAATTTCTTAATTCATTATTAAATTATTATTTTTACATCTTTCATTTGATTAATCTAAATTATATCGTTTATATCTTTTTTATTATTAGGTTAATCATGACTTTTCCCTTAACTATAATACTATATCCTAGCCCTTTGGAAGACAAAGTCCTCAAAATTTACATCTATAGAAAAAAAGAACTGGCCAGATATTAACAATCAGCTACAATGAATGTACGTGTGAATAGCACGAAGAGCTTAAATGTAGGTACTGGACTTCCCCATTGCAAGACAAATAGAAACAAGAAAAGACATGACCTTGCGACATGCAGTGGGAATGGGGGTGCCCTCTATTTCTGCCCACTTCAACCTTTCACTCCATTCAATTCTCCATTAAGGAAGCTTCGCCGTAAGGTAGGAGGAGGATCCGTGAGCTGCTGAAATTGTTTTACGTAGGAAATACAAATTCAATGGACCAAAGAATGCACGGCCGGGAAGCTATAATGAACATAACATCATTTTCATATTACATACAAGTTATGTGAAAAGTTTCTAATTTGGCATGTGGACGCAGGCATAGCTGTGGTTACAGTGATGATTGTGACCTCAGCCTTCCTCACCATCATAATGCTTTTGATATGGCAGACACAGGTGAAAAAGAGTCCAAGATGTACCGGAGTATTGCAGGGGAAAAGTTGGGTTTAGAGGGCAGCTGGCGTCGTGTACTTGTTTGGGCACAGCAACGTTAGAGGATTCTTCATTCCCCAGGGGTTTTTGGTTAACTATGGGTATGATTTCCCCGAGAGAAATTGAAGGCAGATAATGGCAGCTTTAAAGATTTCGAATAAGAATTTTGGTAGTGACATGGTGGTGTTAATGAGGGCGATATTATGGTGCCTTTCTCTCATTCAATACTTTTTAAAAGAATGCACATAGGCTATTGTTGGCTCTTGGAAAATTTATAGTCAATTAATTCATTTTCAACAATTCATTGCCAACAATTTATCGTTATGAAAAATTCATTTTGGGGAAAATTTACCATCAACAATTTATCAAGAATTCATGACGGTGAATTTTCCACAAGATTAAATTGTCATGGCAATGAATTGTTGGAGGTGAATTTGTTGGCAGTGAATTTGCCTAAACCCACTATTGTTATTATTGCTATTTTCTTTAATATTGCCTCTAAAAAATTATTGAGATTATCACATGTTTTATGTTTTCTACATGTTGGTTCTTAATAAAAAATCTTGTATTCTAAAGTACAAGCACAACTTTTAAGATTAAGGATGTCTAATTAGAATAGACAAGCAAGATTTTTTGATCAAAGAAAGGGTCAATATTCTTTAAATTGTATTAATTTTAGGAGGGTAATTTTTGGGATTTTTTAGCAAAATATTATTATAAATAAATAAAAAGTCAATTTTGAGGTTTATGGATTGAAGGTCTATTTTCTATTTCATGGTACATTTTTTCTTATATTTTCTTCCTCCTCCCCAATGCACTTATTAGATTTGGATGTTGCTAAGGTTCCAAAGGGTTTAAAGTTTGCAAGTTGTATCAGTGTTCAAGTTACCCTTCCTAGCATGCCTTTTCTCCAAACTATTTATTTCCTTTATTCTTGTCAAAATATGAAACTTGTCCTTCTCATCATCCCTTCTCGCCAAACATTGCTCTTTCCTTTTCCCTTATCAATGTTTCACACTTCTCCCTACTAGAATGCCTCCCTAACTCCTAACATATGGGATCTATCATGTGGCATCGCGTTGTTAAATAGATTGGTCATTGCAAATTTCAATGTGACTTGACCGAATGGGTAGTGACAAATATTCCAACAATTGGATAAGTTATTGGGGTAATAACTTTTCTCTACATTTGAGAGGGGTAGCTCCTTCGTATGATGGGTTTTTCAAGTTTTTGTGTACTTTTAACTTAAAAGTACATAAAATAAAAAGAGAAAAACTAAAAGAAAATTAACTTACAAAAAGCTGGTGGAAAACACACAAATACCAACTGAGGTTTCACATATTATTGTAGATTACAAGGGGGCTTTCACTATAATATATGTTTTGATATGCAACGACTATGAAAGAAGGATAACAAATCTCAACATACAAAGAGAGGTTGTTTCAACACATTCAAACTAAAACACCAAGATATGATTCTGTTTCATTACATCAATTGCATGATTTACAATTATTTCAATAGATGATAGATGTTTTCCACAAAGACAAAAGGGATTACCAATTTGACATATGAAAAATCAATAATTATAACTCAAAAATATGTTTAGAGCATACAAACCAAATGAACTCTTTATTATCTTTATGAAATTGTATAAACCTAAAAACCCTTCTCTACAAAATGTCAGCCCAAAAGTCTCCAAAAAACTCCCCTTTGTAAAATTCCTTATTAAATATTTTCACTTCAACTCTTACATATTTTCAAATTTAATTTTTTTCATAAAACCTATTAATGCAACAATACTCCAAGGGTTACAACTAGAATGATGAACAATTTTCCTTCAGATTGGTGTACCTAAAGAGGGTGGGAAATATTAAAGGTAGACAAAGGAAGATAAAATAAATACAAAAGCATAATACCTTCACCTAAAATCTTTGCTTCTCTCCTTGATGAGGAAAAATAGGGTGTTCCCTTATTCCATTTGATTTACTCTTTGATGTTGATATGTGGATTGCCCAATGCTCTAGCATAACCTCAATATGATTTGATAATGATAATGATAGGTTTGATTCTAGATAGATTTTGATAGCATGTGGGTATATGACAATAGATTCTAGATATGCATTAGGATGCATTCATTAGGCCAAAATGAAGGATGAGAACCTCTAGATATATATTCTTGAGGAGGCGAAATCAATGGCTAGAAATGATTGATGATGAAAAACTACTATTGAAGGAGGATTAGGGTATTGTTCAAGGATGTAATCATATGACAAGTTTCAAATGATGAATAGAGTTTATGTTTAGGATTAAGATAAGGACAAAAAATCCTTATGGAAATAGTTACCTGGTTAAGAGGTTAAATGAGATGAGTTTATAAGATAGAAAGTTAGTTTGACTTTTGGGTAGGTGTCTAGGTTCAATGAATCTAGGCAAGAAGTTAAACATGTGAAGGGGATAGTTATCACATGAGAAAAATATAGATTATGATCCATGTGAAGAAGATGAAGGGATAGGATTAGATAGACAAGGATAGAGTCCATAAGAGGAAATTAATTAAATAAATAAAGTATTTATTTAATTAACAAGATCATATGAAGAGATAAATAATTTTTATTTTTTTAGACTGCAGGAATCGGGTAGCACGACCCCCTATAAACTGCAGTGCACCTGGTAAAATTTTTAATATGACCGTCGGTGCTAGCGCGACACGCCCTTTGGTACCACGGGGGTGGGGGAGACTAGACCTCGTGACCAACCTCCTGCAACAAGAAAGATTTAGCCAACTGAGTTAGGGCCCCAACCCCATGAAGAGATAAATAATTAAATAAATGATAAATATTTAATTAATTAAAGGATTAGGATAAATATGGGAATGAATTGGAATTATTAAATAAATATTAGGTATTTATTTAATTAATGGATTAGGATAGGATGGAATTAGCTATGGTTGAGTAAGGTCATATTTTAGGTGTCTACATTTTGCCCCTTTTTGATATGACATGTGAAGTGTCATTATATCAAAGAAGTTTAAAAAATTATGGATGAAAGAGGATAAGGATAAAGCAATGATTCCCTAATCAATTGGAGGATGGGAAAAGGATGAAGATGAAAAGATTAGGATGAAGAAGGAAAGATTAAGATTGGGTGATGGGATGCCCCCTCAAGAGGACATACTGGTTGGGAGAACATGGGTCTACTCTCGCAATGGAAGAGATCAATGAGGGATTAGATGATGAAAGAGAATGAAGGAGATGAAAAGGAAGTTGAATTTGAATGGAAAGGATGAAAAGGAAGGAGAATTTGATGATGATTGATAGGTTATGCTAGTATGTATTAAGCAATCCTAATTTTGATATAGCAAATTAAAGTGTGTACTAAGGTATAAGGAACTAGGGTGGCAAGGTAACCTTTGCATGGACTTGACACACAAGAAATGACAAGCACAAAAAATAAGATGAAAATGATACCCCATTATACACCAATTTTGGCATGCCAAGATATAGATAGATCAAGCCATAAGTGATTCTAGTCATTGGTGAAAAATATCAAAGGATAAACCAAAACAAAAGACTCACTACAAACAGTCATACAACCAACATATGTCTTTCCAAAGATCAAAATATGATGGTGATGATGATTGATTTTCTTGTGATTAGGCTTGGATAATCATCTATGTAAGGCTTTGATAAGGATGATTTTCTTGTGATTAGGCATAGATAATCACCTAATCAAGGCTTTGATAAGGATGATTTTCATGCGACTAGGCTTGGATAATCACCTAAGCGAGGCTTTGATTTGCTTACTCGAGCTTGGATAATTACTTAAGCAAGGATTTAATAAGGTGATGATGAATGATTGATTGGTTGGTTGGGAAAAGGATAAGATTAATGATTAGTGCTTGATAGTGAGGATTCTAATATGATTTTGATGGAGGATTGATGGCTTGAATGCAATGGTTGGATTGATTGATTGTCAATTCTAAGGGGCTCAACATTTTTATTAATATTTAGATGTGATGAGAGGCTGATGATTTCCTTATTATGTGTGAGATGGGATGGATATTAATGGTAATTGGATGGGTTAATATTTTATTTATTATGCATGTCAATGAGGGATGGACTGGACAAATGCATGAGACTTGAAGCCCAAGGTGAAAGGAAACTAAGGACATACAAGATCACATCCTTAACATAATGTAGATGGAACTTCCACATCTAACGCACATGGAAAATAATGGAAAAGGGTGGGTGATAATGATGGATGAAAAGGTGATGTGGGATCAAGGATCAAGTGTAAGATATGATAGGTTTATTATGGATGGATGAATGGATATGGAAGGATGAAAATAATAATGGATGGGATGATATGCTAGGAAATGGTGGATAAGAGACTACTACACATGATGCCTATTTCCAAGTTTTCGCGATGGTACTTATCCAAGGCACCACCGAAGTGGTTTTCACCTATGGATGGATTATTTCTCAAGTTACTATTTTTTATTTTTTACTTTTAGTCTTTTTTGGATTTTTGGATTTTTTTGAATAAATGAGATGTGATGATGTTGTGATCATGATGGATACTCTTTAATAGATGTATGACGATGTTGGATGGATGTATATGGATGGAAAGGAATGGATGATGGAGGATTCTTTATTTTGTGGATGTAGGGAGCTAAGGTATGAGCGTTAATGTGCACACTACATGTGCCATCATGCTTCACATACAAAGGAGTTTGAGAAACCTTTGGATTAAAGCATGTGAAGGGGTCACCATCAAAGTTCCATCAATAGGCATCTCCAAGGGGAGATGGAATGATATGGTAAATTTATGGTTATGTATGGATTTAGTAAACTGTAAATGGATTGCATGAAGATGATGAGGATGGAGACTTAGGATCAACAAGCTCATTTGATATTTTCCTTAGATAGATGCCCCTAGTTATTTTCGATGTAGGGGCATGATAAAAGATCATTTTTTTCTTAATTTTATCTTTGACTTTGATTTTATATTTTTCCAATAGATTTTAATTTTGACTTTGAATATGGAGTCAACGAAAAAGTAACCCTTCTGCTTTTTCTGACTTGTTTGGGCCCTCGTGATTTTGGCTTAATGTTGCCTTGATTTAGTGTTGTAATGTGGATAACACATTCACATTAGGTCTTGGGCCCTTGTGAACAAATTGGATTTTAATGGTGCCTTGCAAAAGTGTTGTGAAGTGTTGTAACACAGTTTCACACTTTTCTAGGGTTTTATCAATTAACTAAGCATAATAAATCTAATTTTAATCATAATTAATCTTAATCTTTCCTTATTTGGAGTGTTGTAAATTTTTGTAACACACTTTCACATTTCTCTAGGCTTTTCATTAATAATTTGGCTTTCTTATGCTTTAATTGGACCTATTTTGCATCCACAAGCCTCATTTATTGCATCTTTTTGAGGATAATCCTGACACCAATCAGTAACCAATCATAATCTAGGTGTTCCTAGCTTGTGTGTCCCACCAAGGTCTCTTTGGTCCCAATGCAAGTTTCACACATTTCTAGACACTTTTCATTTTTGGTCCCATACATTATGTGTGATGGGACTCATTCGCCACCTTGGGCGAATGAGTATCATGTGACCAAAATTCAAATTTCCAATGGGATTTTATTCTCCTAGATATGATTTCATCTTGTAGTGTTGTAATTTTGAGAATTCTTGCATGATTAAGTATAAATACAAGGTTCTTTCACTCATATTCAACACCTAGCATTCAAGAGATCACTTAGCAAATTCACAAGAGCATTCAAGGAATTTTCAAGGGTGGATTATCAAGCATTCAAGAGTTTTCTTCAAGTGTCAATCATCATGTCAAAGATTGCATTCTTCATTTTTTTTATTGTGCTAACATTTGTTATGTAGAGTTCATGATTCAAGCAAATGTTTCAAGCAAGATCCATCTCCTTCAAGATAGAGTCAAGAACCACATCCATTGCAACCATTTCAAGCATAATTGCAGCACTTTATTGTTAGGGTTTGGTGAGTTGCAACATTTTTATTTGTTCATTCATCATTCTCTTTCCATATTTTCTTTCATTTCAAGGTTTAATTACCAACAAGGGGTTTGACCAAGGAAAACCCCTATTCACTAACCCCCACAACATTTTTCCCTCTTCTTGTGTGTGATTTGCAGGGCTAGGTTGCAAATTTACCAAGGAACAAAGGTGGAGAAAATTTTTCAATTCATCAAAATCCCTAAAATTGTCATCAAGCCTTGGAGAAGGTCTTCAAGTGGAATTTTGTAGTTTCGGATCTGAAAATCAGACAAAAAGAGCAGAGAAGACTGAGAGGCACAAAATCCAGTTCAAAACTTCCAGAAAAGAAAAAGTGGATTGATTTTCCACTATTGGCGAATGAGTCCCACTGTATAGGACTGGTCAATTTTTTTACAAATCTGGATACCGTTTTGGCTGAAACCTGTTCCCGCACAGTTTCCTAGAAACTAGAGTGATTCACCCAGCTTGGTGAATGAGTCCCAATCAACTTCAATAGAAAAAATTTCATTGATCTAGACCTCCATTCTACCTTCTTCAGTCTTCTAGGTGTATACTTCCAATCTCATAGATTTTTAAGGTATTTTTTTCACTTTCTTTGGTCATTTAGAATTAGTTTGCATATCACACTATGTTTTCCAATTCATTGTCTTTTCCAAGTTTACACTTGGTGGTGAACCCCTCATTAGCTATCATTCAATCTCTAGGATAGCCCTATTGCTAGATTTCAATCCCCTTTGCATTGAGATCTCTAGGGTTATCCTTAAGTGGAGCCTCTTTGAAAGTGGATGTGAATACATTGTCCCATTCATCATAATTCCCCCCATTTTCATCAGTTCCAAAATAAAAGACTTTTCTTGGATTTTTCTTTATTATTTTGATTTTGGATCTCCATTTGATAAAGGATTTTTTATTTTTTATTTTGATTAATAGCCTTGTTCTTTTGGGATGACACTTGTTTATCCAAGTCTAGGAGAGGGATGGAGGTGGATGTATTTGATGTGTTGGATGAGATGGTAAGGATATGTGATTCATGGAAAAGGTTGGCTATGCCTTCAATATATTCTTCATGACTATCCTTTTTGGTACTATTAATGCCAAAGGATTCTTGCACATCCTTAATGAGTTGGAAAGAAGGCCTAGTAGAGGTAGCATTAGGAGATGCATACCCTAACCCAAGATATTCAATATGACAAGATCGTCTCATGTGGTGGAGTAGAAGGGAGATGATAATGCAATGGAAGGGGATGATATTGGATGTCCTCAATATAACCATGATCAAAAAGTGGATTAACATATATATCATGATCAAACATAGGATTATCATAGACATCAAAATATGGGGATGAAAGGGATGGTGGTGTGTGCTCGACATGGAAGGCCTATAACTCATATTCAGTAATACCTAAGTCTTTAATATTACCCTTGATCTCTAAGGGAGTTCGAGAACTAGGTAATGATGAAGGATCAATGTATGAATATGAGGATGGTGATGCGATGTTACTAAGGAAATATTGTGAAATCCTATGACTGCTTTGTAAGAATTTGCAATATTGGAAGGGATTTGGATCATCATGCGTAGTCACTTCAGTTCCATTATGGGGGAACTTTATGCATTGATAGAATGTGGATGGAATGACTTGCATGGTATGGATCCATGGCTAGACAAGCAGGATGTTATAGGGGAGATCAAGGTCTAATATTTGGAAATTAGTTTCAACTATAGCAGGTCTGACCTAGATGGGTAGCTTGATAGAGCTTTTGGATTCATTCTTAATTTCTTCATATGCTTTTATGGTAATTTTTGTTTAGGGATTGATAGTATCATCAGAATATCCCAGTATTTTTATTAAACTTAGGTTGCAAAGATTAAGTCCTAATCTTCCATTTACAAGGATGTGTTCAATCATAATTTTATGTATGTGGGATTGAATGTATAATTGATGATTATGAGATGGAATAATAGAAGTCATATCTTTAGTGGAAAATGTAAGGGATTGTAGGGATGATAAGTGTTTTATCATGGATTGAAATTGATTAATAGAAATGTCATTAGGGACATGGGAGTCATGGAGGGATTTCTCAAGAAGGTCCTTATGGATGAGAGATGTTTTAAGTAGCTCAAGGATAGATATTTGTGATGGAATTTTATTCAAGTTTTCAAGGATTATATATTGATTGGTAGATTGAGGGGAGGGTGAAGCACATTGGATAGTGATTCTACCATGTCAAGTCGTAATGACAAAATTAGGCACTTTCATAGTTCTAGTGGCCACTTAGGAAGGACTTTGTTCAATGCGTCCAATGATAGAATAAGATGAGATATTGTTGTTGTATGTATAAGGAATTGTGGTAAATGATGTGGAAGTATTACCATCATTATGTTGAGTAAAATGTTTCTTGTATATACCCAAGTTTTCATTAGGGGATGTAGGGCCTTTGATAGATATTTATCCTTGATCAATAAGATCTTGGATAAAGTTCTTGAGTTTCATGCATGAGGAGATTTTATGTCCATGAACCCTATGGTAGTCACAAAATTAATGTTCTTTATACCAAGAGGGTTTAGGCATGAAGATGGGAAAATATAATAAGAAGGTAGTGGATGAAATACATAAAGAAATAAATACAAAGATTATACCATCATAGTCTCCTCTTCATGGAGCTCACAAGATGCACCCATATCTTGCAAATTAGCTCAAGTGATTGGAATGGATGTGGTTGCTCAATATTTTAGTAGCATGATGGTAGGATCAAGATTGATTTGATGGAGATTTGAGCAGAATAAGGATATGGATAATGTGGATGTCAAGAATGAGAGCCAAGCACTCATTAAATATAGAAATTTGGTGAGAGGAATCAAGGGCTAGGATTGATTGGTTAATGGATAGTTGAGAATGAAAGAAGGATAGGGTTTGGATTAAGGAATGAAGAATGGTTAGCCTTGTGACAAGTGTCACAACACGAAAAGGGGTTAAATGGGGAGGTGTGCTCACACATGTGTGAGCACACATTGGGAAGAGAGGCATTAAATTTGTGTAAGAGGTTAGTGGGGGTAGGTGAGATGTAGGAATTTAAAATTGGGAAATAATAATAATGAGGATTAGGGATGAGGGTTAGATCAATTAATCAAGGATTAATTGATTTAATGAGGATGGGTTAAGTTGATAAACCAAGGGTTTATTAACATGGGTGGTGTTAACAGTTGGAGAATGGGATAATAATGATTAGGAAAGTTATAAAGTTAATTAATCAAGGACCATTAACTTAATCAAGGTTAGGGGATTTAGAGGAATGTGGGAAAAGGGGTAGCTTTAATTAAATAAATGGATTTATTTAATTAAAGGTGGTGGATAAAGGTAATGGAGAAATTTATTAAATAAATAATGAATATTCATTTAATTAATTATTAGGATAAGGGAAGTAGGTTAAATTAAATAAATAAAAAGTATTCATTTAATTAGATATATTTTAGGTGTATGAATTTTTCCCCTCTTTGATATGATGTTGTGACTAAGAGAAGTAATATCTTAGGCACATATGAATTTTTCCCCTCTTTGATATGTTGTTGTGACTAAGAGAAGTAATATCATTTCAAAGAAGAATAAAACATAGTGGCTAGGAAAGGGATAATGACTAGTGGCATGATGCCCCAATCACTAATGAGAATGTGGAAGGATGACGAGGAGGTAGTAGTATGCCCCCTCGAGAGGACATGTGGGTTCAAAGAACATGGGTGTGCTCTTAAAATCGATGATATGACTAAAGGATGAAGGATGAAACGATTAAACGATGAACTAAATAAGGATGGATGCGAGAAGATAAGGATGATGAATATGTGAATGGAGGGGAGAAATGAATGATCATCATGCTACAATGATATGAGCAACCTATATTTAATATTGTACTTTACATTATGCACCAAGGTATAAGGAACCAGGATGACAATATGCCAAGTACATGATCAAAAAGGTCAAGTGCAAGCATATGCCTTATGACACCATGATATAGAAGACTATGATGCCCCTATGAAAATAGAGTGCAAAGACCATGATAAAACACGCAATCAACAAGCATGCATGCACAAAAACCAAAAGAAAACAAGGAATGTGCTCCAAATCAATCTAAAAATCAATTGATGGATTGATTGATAGATTGATGGTGATGATGATAAGGATAGCAAAGTTGATTATAAGAATAATGTGTACCCTAAGGATTTTGTTGTTAACAATAAGAACAACACATGGATTGGGAGGGATACATACCTATGATGATAATGGATTGAAGTGGACCAATGGATTTTAGTTGATTTGGATCAAAATGATGGATTGCTTAAGGATATTGCATTAGCTTGCAAGGTTGGATTGTATAGATTAGGATTGGATGGGGATGGTTGAATTGGATTGGAAGGATAGATGGATTGGATAAGATATGATTGGTTGGAGGATAGGATGATTAGGATAGAGAAATGGATGGGATCTAATGACAAGGGAGAACCAAGTCTTAGGAAAAGGATGGATGGATAAATGGATTGTGTTGATAGGATATGAATGGATTTAGTAGATGGAAGATAGGTGATGGTAGATAAGAGCATGGTGGATGAAGGATAGGAGGATGGAGCTCCAAGTACTAGTTACAAAGGACCAAGATGCCTCACACTAGAGGTAGTGCAATCATGGATGGGAGGATAGTAGCATTAGATGGAAGGATAGTGCATAGAGGACATGGATGGAAGTAAGAGTGAGGATTGCATTTTCCAAATCATGCATGGATATTTTTCCCCTAGCTTTATCAAGATCAAGGGTGAAAAGAGTGGATTAATTCAATAGAATGGGGGGTGTAGATAGGATAGAGGATATGGGATGAAGGATATGGATAGGATGATCAAGACCAAGTGGATAATATATAGATGTATGGATAGTTGACCCCTAGGATATTCATCAAGAACAAAGATGGGAAAGGAAGATGTATTAAGATAGGATGAGGGAATGATATGGATAGCATAATTGATGGTCATCTAGATCCTTAACATTTTCAAGATCAAAGGAGGGGAGGATGGATTTAGATAGGATGATGGATAGATGATGAAGGATATTGGATGATGTGGATAATATGTGGTATGGATGAAGCTTTCCCCCAAGTGTGAAGTGTAGCAAGAGGGGGAGGAAGGACTCAAGCATCTAGTTCCATAGATGGTATCCCTTGATTATGTGTTATAATGGACCATGGTAATTGGATGTATTCTCATAGATGTTGGTAGAATGATGGTGAGAGGGAAAAAATGGATTGAAAGATGGAGAGGGGTATGGATTTATGCAAAGGATTGGATAAGAGGGATGGATGGATGGAAAATGGATGTTGGATTGTATGATCAAAATTCAATTTCATTTTTGGTGAGAAGAGAGGGCTTATATAGATGTCCTCATAGGGTAGATTCAAGTTGAGGGAGAGATGTGGTATTAAAAAGAGTGAAGTGGAGAAATGCATATTTATCACATATTCTTTAATCAAGTGCAATTGATGGAAACGAAAGAAATAAATAAGAGGATTTATGATAGGATGGAGGTTTAGGAATTTGGATTAAGAGTGAATTTGTGAATTTAGATGAATGATTTAATGAATTAAATGGATTAAATGATTTTATGTAATGGACAAAGATTAATGTAAACTAATGTATGGATATTTTACTAATAATGTGAAATGATTTATGGATCAATGATTGTGTGAATGGAAAAATGCTTATAATATTTTAATGATTTAAGTGAATTAATGAATGAATAGAAGAAAGTATTAAATTAATTAATTAAAAAAATAATAATATCCATTTAATTAATAGACAAAAAATAGGACGATTATGAGGATAAATTATGAGTGTCTATATTTTTCCCCTCTTTGAGACAATCCAGCCTGTCACGTTGTTTCAAAGAAAAAATATTGATTAATTGATGTACATGCCCCAAGGATATCCTGGTAAGGATGATGATAAGGATGATATTCCCCCTTGAGAGATTGATCGAACAAGTTGTGATAAGATTAATCTCTCAATAGATCATTAGGAGAAAATTTGATAATTGATATTGTGCAAGTAATTAAGCAGAGATGCACATTTGATGAAACTGCACAACTGATAGGCGTAACTGAACAATTGATGGAAATGCTTAATATAGCTAGGTTGATGAGTTGATTAAGTTGATTGAGTTGATCAAGCTAATTGAGATTGATGCTAGCGTAAGAAAATTTGATACAATGATTGATTGATTGATAAATTGAGTGATCAGGGAGCGTTAGAGTCCCATGCTAAAAATAAAATTGATTGATTTGATATTTGGATTAAAAGACAAGTATTAGCTAGATAAATCAATTAATTACCCTTTGAGATAAGGAGCATGAAGAAAATGAAATGATGAATAAATGGATGGTGGAAGAAATGATAGATGAGAAACATATATGAAGGAAATGAAGGTGATGAAGCTTCTTGTGCTTTACAAAGTGCTTTATCATCATAGAGCTTATTATGTCTCAAATTAGTATAAGCGTCTAGAATACACCATAGATACACATTTTTAAAATCACAATAAATTTTGATAAACAATAAATGTGGGGATTAAAATAAACGTATCTATATTACCAAAAAAATTATTCGCCTCTTAGCTTATGTTCAAATGCCTTCTTAATTCCCTCTATGTCATTTTTATTTCATGGATTTTCAAGTGGGTTCTCTTCCTTCATTAGTGATCGCAGGTAGATCATTCAAAATATATTAAATCAAGAGAAGGAAAATTGTGAAGGAATATCGATTAAGTGGATTTTGAATCATTCACACTTAAAAATTTTATTTTTTCTTGCTCATTGGTGTCCCTTGAAATGTACTAGCTATACCCTAAATTAAATATGTCGGTTGCATGAGTTCGACATCGGCCAAGAGGAAGAGATGGGAGAGAAAGGATTGTATGATCAAAATTCAATTTCCTTTTTGGTGAGAAAAGAGGGTTTATATAGATGTCCTCACAAGGTAGATTCAAGTTACAGGAGAGATTTGGGATTAAAAAGAGTGAAATGGAGAAATGCATATTTATCCCATATTCTTTAATCAAACTCAATTGATGGAAATGAAAGAAATAAATAAGAGGATTTATGATAGGGTGGAGGTTTAGGAATTTGGATTAAAGGTGAATTTATGAATTTAGATGAATGATTTAATTAATTAAATGGATTAAATGATTTTATGTAATGGATAAAGATTAACATAACTTAATGTATGGATATTTTAATTGTAGCACAAAAAAATTATATACTCTTGAAGAAAGAGACAATTTGACACTTAATTTGGACCTATTTTGGCACCCTTGCATAAATCATTCCTTAAACTTACCATTTATAGGCACCTAAGACTCATTATTTTGGACCTTTAGGCTTATTCCACTCAAAAATCATACAAATCCTGATAAATAACATTCAAATTATTCAAATCTCATAAAACCCACCTCAAAAACCCCTGGTGGGACTAAGATGCCTAGGGTGGCAACTTAGTCCCTTTTGGGGGATTTTTCAATTTTGAGTAGGAAAATCACCAACCTAATTCAAATTTCCAATGGATGTCGGCCTATGAGGTCAAAATAATGAATAATTGGGTATGAATGCCTATAAATATAAGTTTTTAGGTCATTTTTCATAACATCTAGTCATTTTCAACAAAAATTCAAGAGTCAAGTGTCAAGTGTCAAGTGTTGAATATCTTTCACAAGAAGATTCATAAGTCTATCTACAACAAAGTTGAAGATTTAGGGTAGTAAGCTAAGGTTTTTGTAGGTCTTCAAGCTCACTTTTTGTCCAAGATATTGCATTTTCAAGGGTTGATCATGGATTCCTATGGAGAATCATGAAGAATTTTAGGTTGGGGAGATGCAACTAGCCATCAATCCAAGCCTAAGGACTTATTTTCTAATTGATTCCATCTTCCATTTTCTCTCTATTTTCAACCTAAGGAAGGTTTGAATGTCATTAAGATTCATTTCTGATGTAATTCAAGGTCTCTTGGAATGAGTATTGCATCATTCTAGTTTCATTTGTGCATCTTATTCTTGCATGTTAGAATAGGGTTGCATCTCGCTTCAGATTTCCTAGTCTTAGATGCACTTAGGGTTAGGGTTTATAGTACATTTCATTATCTCTTTCAAGGTTTAAATACCAACTAGTGGTTTGACCAAGGAAAACCCACGATTAGAAACCAAATTATATTCCATTTTGTAGTTGTTTTCACAAATTTGGATTTGGGTTTCAATCGGAGAACAAAGTGCAGACTGAGAGTCATAGTTTCCACTTTCAGATTTTTAGAAAAGCCAAAGTGAACTAAGTTTCCATCAATGGAAACTTAGTCCCACTAAATATTTTTTTTAGAAGTTTTTGTAGATCTGAATACCCATATGGCTGAAATAGGCTCCAAAGCAGTTTTCCAGATCTGGGACTAGGTCTCCTAGCTTGGCGTAAGTGTCCCAGTTGGCCCGAAAATTAGATTTTCCAGAATTTCAGAGACATCTGCAATCTTCATTCTAGCCTCTATCAGTTTCCATGTGCACTCTATCTATTTGGTTTCTTCATCTTTTCTTATATTGCATTCAATCCATCTTTCTGCATATCACAATGTGTTTTCAAACAATTTGCATTTCATTAGTTTTGCATTAGTATTCAATTACTTTTATCAATTCTTTGCATTTAGGGAATTCTATTTAGACATATTTCAATCATATTAGCATTATTCTTGAGTGAACCCCTAATTTTGTGGGATACCTTTCTCCTTTTAGGTGCAAAACCCTAGAAGTACAAGAGAGTGCCTTTCCCCAAAAATTTACAGTACATTAATAATAATGTGAAATGATTTATGGATCAATGATTGTGTGATTGGAAAAATGCTTATAATATTTTAATGATTTAAGTGAATTAATGAAGGAATAGAAGAAAGTATTAAATGAATTAATTAAACAAATAATAATATCCATTTAATAAATTGACAAAAAATAGGATAATTGTGAGCACAAATTTTGAGTGTCTACATGGATAATGGATGGGTTGGTGGAAAAATTGTGGATGAGTGGATGGAAATGTTGGAAAGATCAACATTGTCACACACCTTGAAGGGTGGTGGAATTGTGGAAGTGAATTTGATTTTGAATTTGGAGGGTTAGATGGAGGGTTGAATGTAGATTTTGGGACATAAGGGCCCAAAATAGATGAAGGTGATGAAGGAATATTAGATGGGATGGAGGACTTAGAATTGGATGAAACTTTTGGAGAAGCAAGTTTGGATTCCAATTTTGATTTTTCTTTTGGATGCATTGATTTTTAGTATTTTTGGAATCCACATGGTTTTTTATTTTTGCTTCATGGGCCTTTCTGGCCTTTGGAATTTTTTATTTTGGATCATATTTTTCTTTTTTTTTGCATGTCTTTTTTATGGGACATGTTTTTTTTTAAGAAAAATGCCATAAGCCTATAGATATATTAATATAATATAATTTAATACATATTGAGTTTAGACTTTGATAAATAGTTCAAAACCCAATCGATAATTTCTTTCACTATACAGAATTACATGGCCAACACTACCACCCAGAAAACTACTATAATTTTATGCAAAGTTTATCTATACAAATCATTACTTACTAGACCCTTGTCCTAGCTTCATATTTCATATATACTACTAATTACCAATAACAAAAATATTTCATGATTGATTGTTTAAACACCCCTATTACCCAAGTTGACCGAATTCTCTCCTTGGCCTTCAACAACTAGCATTTGAATTTGACTTGTAGCCTAAGCCTAATAATGAACTATAATTTTATCTAAACATTAACCCTGTTGTTTTGATGATTTGGCATAGGAACTATCTATTGTAGACCTTGAGCACATTGATGAGATAGAAGAAATGAAAGTGCATGGTACTTTCTTTTAAAATTATTAATCTCTTCCTTGTCTAAGTCAAAGTGGAACCTGCTTAGAGCTTGATACAGATAAGTCGATGAGCCTTTGAGTAAAGAGAGATTTAGGGCTTCATAGGTGTCAACATATCTCTATTTGTGGTAGAGATAATTCCTGGGAAAGAGCTCGCCAATAAACCCTTCATTGTGTGTGACATCATAACCTTGAACACTCTACAACAAAGCACCTTCTTGCAAATATTCTTCCTTCATAGTTTTGTTAGCAATAGACTGAAGAAACTTGAAATTTTGAAGCAAGTCCATTGAGTCAAGGATAGGAAGATGGAAAGAAGGTTCGTAGGAAAAACTATTCTTTGTAATCCAGTGTGTAGAATCTCTTCTCCTATCAAATTTTTAATGTAATTTAGGACTGTTAGGCAGTTTACCTTAAACACTTGTTGCAGATGTTGATGGGACATGTTGATCCTTTGATTTTTGTGGATTTTTTGATTTATGAATTTAAGTTTTGGCATCCAAATTGCTTCCAAGAGCAATAGGATTGGTGGATGAACATGAATGATGTGGATGTATTATGGATGGGTTGGTGAAAGTAGCATGTTGGAAGGGACTCAAGGGTGTGTACCTTTGTTGATCTTGATGAGTTGATGAATAGAAAGGATAATGGTATTGTGGAATAGAAGTGATAGGTGGTGGAATTTAAGGACCCAATATGGATGGAGGGGATGAAGGAATTTATTTTGAGACATAGGGACCCAAAATGGATGGAAGGGTGAGGGATTAGGATTTGGAACATAAGGCCCCTAGATAGATTTAGAGGATGGGGAACATGGATATTTGGATTTAGATGGAGGTATTTTGGATTTTGGATGGGTTGAAGGAGTACCAATGTCTAGAGCCTTATATCCAAGGCCATGATAATTAGGATTTGATTGTATTTGTAGGGGTTCTAAGATTCCTTGCTCATGAAGGCCTAACCCTTTGCCTTCATAATGTATGGCTTGACAAATATTTTTTCCAATGGGATACTTATTATTTTGGAAGCAAGATGTGAGTCCATTTTGAGGGGGATATGTTATGGAAGGAATGATAGGCTCTTGGAGTAAACCAGCTTGGATGAATGTGGAGGAACCCAATTGATAAGTAGGGGGTTCATGGGTAGCTTGGATAAGGGTGATGAGATCATGACATGGAGATGAAGGTATACTTTGAACTTGAATTTGGGTAGGATCATGGGATGGGGTGGATGGTATAGTGTTCTCTTGGTTATGATATGGAGGGGGATCATGACATGAAGTGAGAGGGGTTTTTTTATCATGGGAGGGGAGAGGATCATTAGATGGGGTGGAAGGTTACCTTTGATCTTGATTTAGAGAGGGGTCATGAAATGGAGTCGAAGAGGTAATTTGATCTTGATATGGAAAGGGATCATTGGATGGGATGGAAAGGATATGTTTTTCTTGATAAGAAATGGGATCATGATATGGGAGGTGATCATGTCATGGAGGAGAATGGATTCCTTCATATTTATATAGAGGGGAATATATGTTAGAATTCTTTGGATTGAAGGATTGACATAGCTCATTTTATGTGTATGGTGTGATGGGGGAGGAAGGTTGGATAGATGCTTCAATTTGAATGGATGGAGTAGTACAGGATTCATGAGATTTAGGGGATTGGTATTTATCTTGGTGTGGGGGTGATGAGGGTTGATGTATGACATGGTAAGGTTGCACCACTTTGTTTTCGTATGGGGAATTAAGCACCTTTGAAATTAGTCCTTGGAGCAAACCATTATGAGGGACATGAAATGAATTTGATTAGTAAGATTAGGGTGATGTGGATTGTAAGGATGTGGGAGATGAACAAGTGGAATAAGAGGTGGAAGCTTTCATGGATTGGTAAATTGAGGATGAGGATGAGGAGCTTGAAAAGGATGTGGAGATGGGGATTTGGGATGTGGATGGGGTTGGAGGGGAATTTCGGCTAGAAGCCTAGTTTCCCTTGTCAAAGGAATGGGAAGGATAAGCAAGAAGGGATGGATTGGGGTTGGATGAAGGTGGGTAGGATGGAAGTTTAGCACCAATGCCAAGGAGATATCTAAGCATGGAATCCATATCATTATTGAAGTAGTGAGTGAGAATAAAATTGGTGATGAAATCCCATGAGGATGACACGGGTGGTAAGGACATGGGTGGGATTTGAGGGGAACTTTGGATGGATGATTTGTGAAGGATTGGAGGATTGTATCTAATGATCATGGATTCAATTTGGTCCACAATACTCTCACTATCATCATAGGGATCATATTTAGTTTGTTCCATAAGGCTATCCTCATCATCATCAATATGATTGGGGTTGGATTTGATTGTGATTTTTGGGCTTGTAGGATCAGGATATGGGTTCATGATATTAGATTGGGTTAGAATGGGTGAAGGTCTATTAGAATAGATTAGGTGGTTATACATGGTGGAAGCTTGATTGGAAAAGGAAAGTTTGGGATTTATTTTGGATAAGGATAGAAAGTATGATGATGGATTAGGAATGAAATTTAGGATTTAGAAGAATAGGACCTAAGGATAAAGATAGAGAATGATATTAGTATTTGATTAAGATGGGATTATGTTGATAAGGGGATTGGACTAAGATGATGATGAGGGATGGGGATTAAAGATGATAATCAAGGATGTGTATAAAGTATGATGGAGGATATAGGACATAAAAACCAAGATTAATGATGAAATTGGATAGGGATTATGGAGGATGATTAGGATAATGATTAGGGCCTCAAATGGATTAGAAAAATTAGGTTTAAGGTCTAAAAAGATAGATTAGGGTTGGATTGGGGGATGATTAGGACAAGATAGATGTTTATAATGATAATAGAATATTAGGATGGGATGATTAGGATAAGGTGATTAAGATGAAGAGGGATGATTAGGATGGAAGAGGTGGTATGATTAGAAGTGGAAGGATGGTTAGGATAGGAAGAATTTTTTGGGATGAGGTGAAGGTTTTTCTTGCTTGACTAAGAGATAAAATTAAAAGCACACAAACAAACAATGTAGCCAATTTTGATGGATTTTTGTAGTGTATGTTCAATCCTCAACCCCTTGAATGATTCATTTTCACTGGTATTGCAGAAGAATACACTTCAAGCACTTGTTTACAAACCTAAATTAGTCAAGTGGGTTTATAGACTATTGTAGTCCCACAACTTGGAATCTCCTTTGAATCAAATGTAGAGACGCCTTAAATTGGTGTGTACATTCTTGTCTTTCTGAGAGAGGACAGGTAGGGGCCTCTAGGAATGGAAGGATGACCCAATCACCCTCTCCCAAAAAATATACATGTATCTTATGCTAAGCTGAGAATTTTTATCTCATCTCAAGGGATCCATATGATGGGAATATACAAGGCGTGATGTGCATCCCTTGCACCACACTATCCTACGGTTGAAAGGTCTTAATCTAGGATACACAAGGCTGCTAGGGAGTTCTCTAAATACCTCAATGGTACACATGAGGTCCAAATCCATAGATGAAAGGGAATAATTCCAAACAATTGAGAGGAGAGGGTAACCCACTCTCCACATTCACTTCTCCAAGGTATAAAGTTCTTAGAGGCTTAGCCCAGATTGACAAGATTCCACTTCAAAGAGAGGTGTCTTTCAATTCACCTCTTGCTCTTTATACTCTACCAGAACACAAGAGTTAGGTTCATCCCCTAGGGTGATGAAATCCTTAGGAAATCCCCCTAAAGGAATGATCCAAGTGTTTTTAATCCCCAATATCACATGAAGTGCAAGGGGAGATCATACACACATTGGGTTCCTTGGGATAAAAAAGAATAGATTAAAAAAAAGTAAGTGATATTTTTGATCCTCAAGATCACACTAGGTGTAAGAGGAGAGCATACACACCACTCACTCAAAGACACATCAAAGAAAAATATCATTAACCTTAAGAAATGAAATGTGCCTAGATTAGTGGAAAAAATAAAGCCTTGTACAAACAAATCTACAAGAAAAATGTTAGTAGTTTGATGCATTTTCCTTTGACAATCGATTTTAAGCTACAAAAAAAGTGGTTAGATGATAAGATGATAAAATAAAAATGTTTTTAGCATGAAGAGAAGCATAGAAATTTGATGATTTTTTCCTTAGATAATCATTAGACACCTGCAACATGCATTAGTACCCCAAAAATAGAGATTAAATGAAGAAAATAGCTTAAAGTAGCCCTAAAGATGCAAACTAAAGCACAAGAATAGCTTTGAAAGAAAATTTATGCTTCTAATAAAGTAGGGGCACCACTTCATGAGTCAGAGGTGCCAAAATTTTGAGCAAAGGTGCCACTTTGCAGATTAGGCCAAAAAATAGCTTTTAGGGGCCAAAAATTGATGTTTTTCAAGTACAATGTTTAGTAAACAGGCTGGAAATACAATTCATGACTTAGAAAGGAAGGTTTGATGCAAAAAACACCTAAAAACCCTAAAAATATACCTTTAGAAGCACAAGTGCCACAATTTTGAGTAGAGGCACCTCAATTTTGAGCAGAGGCACCACTTTGCACATAAGGCCAAAAAATGACACCCGGGAGTCAAAAAATGAGGTTTTCCACCAACCCAAGTGGGGAAGTAGGTGGATGAACATACATGGGACCTAAAAACATGAATATCTTTCCAAAATGTTCCCCATAATGTATTGAAAATGATTTTAAAATGATCAAAACCCTAAGTGACTTAGAAAGCTTGCAAGAAACCCTAATCTCACAAAACCCTAGAAAGACCTATTTTATACATGTAAATGATGAATGAACCTAAAAAATAGAGTGTTATACCAATGATACCCTACAGAAAAAAAGTTAAAATGTTAGATAAATCCTAAATCTAGGTCAGAATGATCAAAAAACTACCAAAAAACAAAAGCTCCACCACTTTTGGCAAAAGCGCCACAATTTTGAGCATAGTTTCCTTAGTTTTTAGTAGAGGCACCTTAGTTTTGAGCAGAGCTTCGTTAATTTTAAGAAGAGGCACCTTTATGAGTAGTAGAGGTGCAGATTTGCAGTTTTTGCTTGAAAACGGTAGCTGTAACTTCAAAACTCACAAAAAATTCATAGAATGTTAGAAAAAGAGGTGGGAAACCACCGGACGTGCCAAAATGAAGATTGGAAAATAGAATAAGAAGGTAGTGGATAAATGCATAAAGAAAAAATTACAAAGATGTTATACTTTCATAGTCTCCTCTTCATGGATTGAGCTCACAAGATGTATGCCCATATCTTACAAATTTTCTCAACTAATTGGAATGGATGTGGTTGCTCAATATTTTAGTAGCATGATGATGGTAGGATCAAGATGGATTTGATGGGAATTTGGGTAGAATAAGGATATGGAGAATGTGGATGTTAAGAATGAGAGCCAAGGCCTCATTATATAGAAATTTGATGAGAGGAATCAAGGGCTAAGATAGATTGGTTAATGGATGGTTGAGATTAAAATAAGGATAGGGTTTGGATCAAGTAATGAAGAATGGTTAGCCTTGTGACAAGTTTCACAACATGGAAAAGGGTGAAATGGGGAGGTGTGCTCATACATGTGTGAGCACATATTGGGAAGAGGCATTAAATTTTTGTAAGAGATAGGGTGGATTGTGTAAGAGGTTAGTGGTGGTAGGTGAGATGTAGGAATTTAAAATTAGGAAATAATAATAATGAGGGTTGATGGAACCCTCAAAAAAAAAAATTGTTCCATCTTAAATCCTTATTGCATTTGGATGTAGGATTGTTGTCTGAGGGTTTAGGGTTTTATTCGTTACATATGCCTATGGGGTTCTATTTGGTCATTAACTCTTTACTACCTATTGCCAAGTAATTTTAAAACATCTTATGTCATTCACTATCATCTGGTAACCGGTCCCTCAAGCCTAAGTCTGGGTCCTCTATTTTATAAGGTCTAGTAAAGGATCTCTTTGCCTTTACATCCTTTGCATTTTGTGACTTAGAAGTTTTTGAGTCTATTATTCTCATGTTATCCTAGGGATCCCCTTCATTAAGAACAACTTAAGTGTACATGTTTAAAGTTTTTCACTTAAGTCCTGACGGCCATTGTGTTCTTATCGCTCATCACTGATTACTTCAAGAGTGCATATTTTGAATCAGTTATGAACAATGAGGTGATATTTTTATGCTATCGCTCATCGCAAATTGTTGTTAGAGCACCTAAATGAAATACGCAATGAGCGTTGTCCTTTATATTATTGAAGGATCACTCACTGCTAATGGTTTTCAAGTTTTAAAA
>VDFB02086081.1:243697969-243741234 GCA_007258455.2 Sequoia sempervirens
TATGAATACCATAGAACAAAAGGTCATGAAACGCCAGCTTGCATAAAACTCAAGAACCTTATACAAGACCTTATTGATTAAGGTACAATCAATGTTGAGGATAAACTTCAAATCCCATCCACCAATAATCATATTGACAATGTTTATACCTCACATAATGAGCTAGAAGATATAGATAGTTTTTTGAAGCATGATCAAGATAATCCAACAATGTCTAATAATGATCCATTTCACGACATATTAGCATCATTCGACCTCATTGTAGAATGTATTGGAGAAATTTTCCCACAAAAGACTTCCAATTCATCATCCTTAAATCTCCAACAATCACCAATCACAATATCCTTGTCAAGTAATCCATCAAACAATGATATTTTTTTACCCTCCCTTCAAGGATTATCCCTAATAGATACATGTCAAACACTTAATTCAAATCTAGATGATGATCAATAAATTATTAATCCAACATTAGCATTCATCCAATCATCTATCATACCTAATTCAGAAAATATAAATCAAGAGCTATAACCCATATATCCGCATGTTGAAAGCATCCAAAAGCCTTTTGTAAATAACCCATTATTTGAAATCAATCCATGTCAAGAACATAATCCAAAGCATAACAAAGTTAACTCTGAAATAAGTCAAGGTCAAGAATCCATATCTCCTGAATATTATCAAGATCTAGTGAGTATTTTACAATCTATTAATGAAGTTAACCCTAAGACGAATCAAGATCAAGATCTCATATCTCCAAAGCACTATCATGATCTCCATAGTATTTTCCAATTTGTTAGTGATAGTTGCTCTGAAGTAAGTCAAGGTGAAGAGCTCACTTCCCAAAAATACTATCATGATCTAATGAGTATCTTCCAATCCATACAATATTTTACAACCAAAGACCATATCCATACAATAAGCACTCCTACATCTACCCATGAGATACCTCCCTCCATGAAACACGTAGATGATCTTCTTCCAAAACAAGAGTCTTCTACTCTTGACATCTTTAAAAAACATCAAACAATGACATCATTTTGTGAACCTCATGACAATAGTTTAGAAAGGGATCATGAAGAAAATTTCTACTCAAGCTTTGAAACACTAACATATTTTGAAGAAAAATCAAAATCTAGTGCTTCCACTACTACCTTTGAAGATTCTCGACAAGGCATAGAAGAAGAGACACCTTGTTTCCAAGATAAATCATACTTGGCTGCAATTTTTTAGTGAATGCTTTATGAAAGAGAAGGATCAAGCCTACATAAACAAGGCATCCTAGAACCCGTATAGATAGTCAACAATCCTAAGCATCAAGGTATTGGTTATTCAACTATCAAAGAAACTAGGTATATCAGTGATACCTCTATGATATTGGGGGCAACTTTATCTAATGCAAACATCAACATGGGAGTCACAAAGGGTCTTTATGATAAGATTCCTGGTAGCACGTCAATCATCCATGTCATGAATCATTGTCCTTGCATCTTTCCACCTTTTGATTGGGACCAAGAAGAAAAAAAATTGCACAAAGGAAAAGAGAATTTCATTGATGCTAATGAATTGACAAACCAAAATAAACACATGAAGTTCAAATGGGTCCCAAAGAAAAACAAAGAAAATGATACTTATTAAAATCCACTAGTCAAATAAACCATGGGGAAAAATCAAAAGGGTACTTCCATCCATTAAATGTCTTCTTCAAAGCAAAATAAAGCTTCAATAGTGACGTACAAAGTATATGAAAAAGTTGGTCCTAAATTTAATCGAAACTCCATATCTACCTTTTGTTGCTCATCATCCTACATTTGGAGAGTCAAAGATCCATTATCTAAACCATCAACCGATACATATTCATCTTATATCCCTCATCAAAATCCACCATCCACCTCAAAACCAAGAATACCTAATGAAACAAAAGAAATCGAGTGATTTGCTACTTATGGTTTAGGACATAGAGCAAACACATCTCCCAATTATTTCATTAAAGGGAAACCCTAAAGATCTCAACCTAAGATATGAAAAAGAGAAATAGACCTTGTAATAGGGTTGTCCTAGGGTATGTTTAGAGACTAAAAGGGGGTTCACCACCAAGCCAGGGCTTGGAAAGACAAATGAAATGCAAGTCCAAATGCTTAAACCTAATGTAATGCAATATTTCACTAAATGACCTAGAAAAGCATGTAAAACAGAACAAAGAACTACAAGATGAAATGTGTGTACCTGGAAACCTGAAGAAGGCTGAGTGATGCTCTAAAATGTTGAAAAAACTAAATTTAAAGCTAACTGGGACTCATACACCAGACTGAGTGATTTAGTCCTAGATCAGGGTTTCTCGGTAGAAATTAAAATCTGGAAAAAAGGTGTCTAGAATTGCAAAAAATTGGAAAATGACCTATACTGAGACTCATACACCAGGAATGGTGTATCAGTCCAGCTAGGTTTTTCTAAAACTTCAAAGTTTGAATCTGCTCCTCAATATTTGCTTTGTCCTATCCAATTGATTTCCAAATCCAAAACCTTGATTTGCAACCTGTAGAAGTCTTTCAATGATCTCCAATACAAGGTGACAACTTTGGAAACTTTGAACACTTTGACAACTTTCTCCAAACTTTCTCTTCAATGTGTCTTCAACCTAGACCTGCAAATCACACACTAAAGAGAGGGAAAAATGTTGTTTTGTTAGTGGAAAGGGGTTTGCCTTTGTCAAACCCTGTTTTGGTAATCAAACCTTGAAATGGAATGAAATAGGAAAAGAGAATGATGAATTAACAAAATGTGATGTTGTAACTCACCAAACCATAGCAATAAAGTGTTGCAAACATGTATGAAGTGGATCCAATGGATGTAGATCTTTAATCTTGCTTGAACGATATGGATCTTGAATTGAATGCTAGCTTGAATCATGAAACCCTACATCACAATTGTTAGCTAAAAAAAATGATGCATGATGACTTTGGCATGATGCTTGATGCTTGAATAATGCTCTAAAACTCTTGATAATCAGCCCTTGAATGCTCTTGTAAATTATTGAATGCTCTTTTGAACTTCAATTTTCTATTAGGAATGCTCTCACAAAAGTCTTGGATCAGTTGATTGCTTGTTAGGTGAAAATGAGTGAAATAACCTTGTATTTATACTTGTTTATACCAAATTTCTTGAAATTACAACACTACAAGCCAACGTCAGATCTAGGAGAATAAAATCTCGCCAATAATTTGTATTAATTTTGATTTTGAGAAAATGAGACTCATATGCCAGAAGTGGCGTATGAGTCCCATTAGGCATTAATTATGGGACAAATTTCAAAAATGCTTAGAAAGGTGCAAAATCTAGAT
The DNA here is from genome assembly GCA_007258455.2 of Sequoia sempervirens. NCBI lineage: Eukaryota > Viridiplantae > Streptophyta > Pinopsida > Cupressales > Cupressaceae > Sequoia > Sequoia sempervirens. The sequence continues at coordinate 243,701,308 of VDFB02086081.1, forward strand.
TGGGACCCAAAAACCTAGGTGGGACTCATGCGCCCAAGGTGGCATATGAGTCCCAAAACACTAAATCTAGGCCACACAACCTAAAAACACTTGAATTATGATTGGATGTTGATTTATATCTGGATTATCCTAAAAAATATGCATTAAATGAGGCTTGTGGATGCAAAATAAGGCCAATTAAAGCATAAAGAAGCCCAATTATTTATGAAAACCCTAGAAAAGTGTGAAAGTGTGTTACAACAATTTATAACACCTTAAATAAGGTTTAGTTAAGTCCATTTAGCTCACAAGGGCCCAAGACCTAATGTGAATGTTGTTGGAAGCCTTGCAACATGAGCATGAAGTATGGACGATTGTGTTGGTTGTTCCTATGTTGTCATTAATGTCAACATGGTAATACCTATATGGTAATAACTACATGGTGATAACTATATGGGAAGTTTGTTTGGGTTACCGGAAGTTATCCTTTGCCAGTAATACTCCTTTGTGATGGATCAATATGTTGGTATTTGAGTCTGGAACTCATTGCAAGATCTGATATGACTCTAATCTCTTAACCATATTTTATTGACTCATTTAGACTACTATTTTCTAGATCTTGAGATTCCATTTGCTATGAACAGAAAGTTATCTCTAACAGAGTTTAACTCTGTATCCTACTATTGTTCTATGTGAGGTATGTTGTATGGGAGACTCTACATTCTACTAAGGTGAACATTCTTGCATTACAGTTTTGGCTGACAGTCTCCTTACTGGTAGTATGATGGGAAATTAATGTGTTCTCAAATCTGGAAGGTGTTTTCTTTGAGGATTATTTTTTGGTTTGGAGAATTGTGTTGTAGTCTTGGTTGACTCAGTGAATGCAATATATTATGAAGACTAATAGCTGACTTGGCATATTGCACGACATGAATAAAGTGTTCAAATCCTATATGGTGCTGATGAAGAAAGGTTTTGGTTATTTGGTGTTCATCCAATTAGGCTGACCTAATTTATGAATAAGATATGCTTGTATATATATAAGATGCTTTAAGGATTGAAAGATATACACAAGAGAGAAAGAAGGAAAAGTGTGAGTGTGTGTGCGAGGAAGTGATCAAAGGAAAAGATTAGAGACTAAATGCTTTATTAGTAGTACAAATTTGTTGAGCGATGTTGTTCTTTATATTCTAAGCTTCAGTGGAACTGAATCCTACACATTGAAGGTGTATTCCATTAGTTCTTTCTTTTGGTAGTGAGCCACTGTCATTGTATCTTGGCAGTGAGCCATCTTTTGTACTCAGGTTGTGAGCCTTTTAAGGATAGTGAGTCTTGGTAATGAGCCTTGCAAGATTTTGTATTTGGATATAATATATTTGTGAGTTAACCCTCACCATGGCTTTCCCATGTTGGGTTTTCCATGTAAAAATCCTGGTGTTCATGTGTGTGATTGCATTGAATTGTTTCTATGTTCTCTCTTGTTGATTCAATCAAAATTGTTATAATGGCTAAGTGGATTTTATTATCAATTTGTGGAATATTGATTCACCCCTCGTCTCAGTATTTTGGATGTTCAACAATTGGTATCAGAGCTTGGTTCCTCGGAGGAAGCCTAATAGCTTGGGGAAGGTCCCAAAATTTGAACATGAGATTTTTTTTCCCTCAGAGGTAGTCTCTACTAAATTTTTAGAAGAAATAGAAGCCTTGAAGGACAAGTTGATAAAAGCAAATGAGCACATTGAAAAGCTACAAAGTACTAGTATGGATGCATGTGATCTGTTGACTAAAGAAGAAGAAATCATCACTAGTCTATTGGAACAATTGGATTAGAATAAAAGAACTGAATAATGTCAAGAAATTGAAATTCAAAAGAAGATGGATGAATGCACAAAGCTTGAATTAGAAGAAGAAATCTTGAGATCTAATTTGGTTAGGGCAAAGAGTTTTGAAGACAAATTCAAGATATGCTCAACGATGCTTGATGAATTGATTATAAGAGCAGTTTAGGGTTTGAAAAAGGTTAGAGTTCTAAAGCAAAGCAATTCAATAGTAAGAAGGCATGGTACAAAGATAAACAAGTCAAGGAGCAAAGAAGCAATTCCGAAAAAACTCTTGTAAAATGACATGATGCAAAAAGGTATTTATACTTCAATGGTGTTTGTCATCTCTACAAGAAATTTGGACATAAGGCAAAGGAATGCAAATATAATGTGAATGATTCTAATGGAAAGAAGAATGGATACAAAGATAGTCTGTTGGGTAAAAGAGAAGATGGAAAGAAGAATGTTACTTGTTGTAAGTGCAAAAAACTGGAACATCTTGGTAGTAACAACATAAGAAAGAAGAAATTCTATCCAGAAAAGAAGAATGATCAAACCTTTGATCCGAGAATGACAAGAAAAGAAATGGAAAGGATTTGGAGAAAGGAATCATTAGTCTTATCTATGTTGACCTTCGGTGCAGATACTCCCATCAACTTCTAAATGAAAGCAGTGGCTAAGGGGGAGCAATCATTAGAAAATCTAATAAACCCCCTTATTGGAACTTGTTTCATATCATGACAAAAGTATATTTAATGTGGTAACGAGATTGAAGTATTTTATTAGTTGCATGTGTGAAGAATGAGGTCTATAAAATTTGAAAGAATGGAAGCGTACACAGTTTTTGAGGCAATCTACCTACAAGTTGAAACATTTATTGCAAAATCATTCAGAATAAAAGGAATAAGGCTTATGTATTTTCAAAGAAGTGTACAAAGGAAATTTAGAAGGGAATTCAAAGTTTCAGAAAATAACAAACGAATTCGAAGAGCTCCGAAAATAGGACGTCTATACATTTATGGTTGGCATTTTCAGAGGTATTTTTGTTTGCACAATCTTTCACTTTTATTGATGGATAATTCAAAGATTGTGAACTGTGTGCATAAAGCTAGGTTGAAGAGATATATGAGGAATGTGTCAGAAGAATCTGTTGGTGCATTCTCTTGCATCCCTCCGAGAGTGTTTCCTACATAAGATATTTATGCATTTTTCTACAGTAAGGTTGAAGAAATGTCATCAGTTTAGAGAGAATCCTGATGCCTACAAAGTATTAGTTGAGAAAAAGTTGGATGTTTGGAGGAAATTTCCTTTGTTTGAATTTTAGAAGAAATATATTCAAATGATATTGAGCAGAATTCATGATGAATCTTTGTGGATTGATGAGGCACATTTGGTTACCAAAGAAGCAATTAGAGATGTAATTGGTCTATATTCCTCTAGACTACTTCCTAAACTGAAGACTATGAATGAGAAAGAAATAATTGAGGTTACAGGTGTGAGTTCTAAAGGAAAAGAAATTGGTTTGAGATTGATTGTTGATCCAGTAATAAGGTATGTTGCTATGGTCATTGGTCATAAAGTTTGTATCCCTAACAATGACTACAATTTCTACTACTGCGGTGAATATTGTTGTTGATATGGTATTGAGATGTATGGAATATGACCTGTGTGAACTAGTTCATATACATCTTTTGAAGAATTTAAAGGAGATCAAGAAGAGAAAAAAGAATGCTTTTCAATATGGAAATTTGGTTGTTTGTCTACTCTTTTACCTTTTGAAAGAGTTACCAGTAATAGGAAGGTTAGAATGGTCAAATTTAGAGCCTATTGCCTATCAAATCAAGAACTTCATGATAAATCTTGGTAGTTTGGATGCACAAAAGGTTAGTTTGGATATTTGAATTGGGCTATGAAGTGTCAAAGGCTGAAATTGATAAATATCCTAAAATTCTCTTGAAAAGCCCTAAGCATCTCAATGAACAAATAACCTTTGGTAGCATGACTGGAACAGTGAAGAAAATGAAGAATGTAGTGAAGCTAGAAGATGCAGAAGAAAGTAAGCTTGAACATGGGCATGAAAGAAAAAGTATTCAGAAAGCTTTGGAAGATTTGCAGAAGGTTATTCCAAATGCTAGTTTTGATTCATCTATTTTTGTTGTGGAGAATCTTTGTGGCATGATTAATTCTTTGAAAGTCTACATCTCTAGATTTGGAAAATTTGTTGGAATTAAGTTTGATAAAGAAGAATTGAATGATATCAAAGGAAAATGTGCAAATGCACGTGATCGAGTAATGATGGAATTGGAAAATGTACAAGGTTGTGAAAAAGAGGCATAGGAACTACTTTCCTTTTGTCTAGATTGGTTTGGAAATACATTGGATATGAGAAATGAAATAAGGATGAGTGAGTCTCGACTGAGAACTTAGGAAGATACATACAAGTTAGCAGTAGATAAAGATAATTAGAGGTGGTCCTACATTGTGCAACTTCAAGAAATTTTTTTCTCTCTATAAGATCGAAGAACAAATGTTATCAAGAAGTTTGTGGCACTCAGAGACATGATTAAATGCATACATACTTCTGTTTCTAGTGCTCTTGGTTGTATTGATGAGTTATCAAAGATCAATCTTAGTCCCAATACTTTAACAAACGGTATAGAGTCTCTAACTAAACTTGAGTTATTCTACAAGACTCTTGTCAGTGCAAAAGATTCATGGGAAGAAGATAAAGCGTCATGGAAGGCTATCCTAGAGAGTCTTAGCTCGGTTCTTCTTCAGGTTAATTTTGTGTTCATATCCTTTTGACTACATTTTTTTGATAAATATTCTGATACTAGACCCCTTCCTTTTTCATTGATGTCAAAGGGGGAGAGATAAAGAGATGAAGAGTCAGAGGAAATTTTTTTTGTGAAAAATAGTTTTGATAGGGGAGTTGTCAGAGCATTCAATTGTGGTATACTTGAAAAGTTTTTTGTCATGCATGTTGCCATCAATTCCAAAGGGGGAGATTTTTGGAAGCCTTGCAACATGAGCATGACGTATGGATGATTATGTTGGTTGTTCCCATGTTTTCATTGATGTCAACATGGTAATAACTACATGGTGATAACTATATGGGAAGTTTTCTTAGGTTATCAAAACTTGTCCTCTACTGGTAATACTCCTTTGTGATGGATCAATATGTTGGTATTTGAGTCTGGAACTGATTGCAAGATCTGATATGGCTCTAATCTCTTAACCATATTTTATTGACTCATTCAAACTATTATTTTTTGGATCTTGAGATGTCTTTTGCTATGAACAAAAAGTTATCTCTGATAAAGCTTAACTCTATATCCTACTATTGTTTTGTATGAGGTATATTGTATGGGAGACTCCACATTCTACTAAGGTGAACATTATTGCATTGTGGTTTTGGCTAATAGTCTCTTTACTAGTAGTATGATGGAAAATTAATGTGTTCTCAAATTTTGAAGGTGTTTGCTTTGAGGATTATTTGTTGGTTTGGAGAATTTATTTGTCTTAGTTGACTCAGTGAATGCAATATATTATGAAGACTAATAGCTAATTTGGCATATTGCACTACATGAATAAAGTGTTCAAATCCTATATGGTGTCGACAAAGAAAGGTTTTGGTTATTTGGTGTTCATCCAATTAGGTTGACCTAATTGATGAATAAGATATGTTTGTTAATATATAAGATTCTTTGAGGATTGAAAGATATAAACAAGAGAGCACGAAGGAAAAGTGTGAGTGTGTGTGCGAGGAAGTGAACAAAGGAAAATATCAGAGACTAAATGCTTTATCAGTAGTATAGATTTTTTGAGTGATGTTGCACTTTATATTCTGAGCTTCAATGGAACTAAACCCTGCACATTGAAGGTGTATTCCATTAGTTCTTTCTTTTGGTAGCGAGCCACTATCATTGTACCTTGGTAGTGAGCCATCTTTTGTACTTAGGCTATGAGCCTTTTAAGGATAGTGATACTTGGCAGTGAGCCCCGTAATATTTTGTATCCGAATATAATATAGTGTGAGTAAACCCTCATCATGGTTTTTCCCATTTTTGGTTTTCCATGTAGAAATCTTGGTGTTCCTGTGTGTGATTGCATTGACTTATTTCTATGTTCTCTCTTGCTAATTCAGTCAAGATTGTTATAATGGTTAAGTGGATTTTATTATTAGTTTGTGGAATATTGATTCACCCCCCCTCTTAGTATTTTGGATGTTTGACAAATTTTTCAAAAATATTACAACACTAAATCAAGACAACATTAAGTTCAATTTAACAAGGTGGGCCCAAACAAGCAAGGAAAAGTAAAGCGATATTTTTTTTGTTGCCACATTTAGCCCCCACTTTAGTGAGAGGATGAACTTGGTTCAACCTCACACTAAAGTAGACAAACATGTATCAATAGGGGTCCAAATGCACCAATTCTGATAAGATGGGATGGCAATGATCAAGAGGGGTGATCAAGCCCCCAGGATCAAGATCCCATGGCAAACCAACATAGGCACAAAAGAACACACATTAAAATGACATAAAGAGAAACAACAAGGCACAAGCATACATTTCCAAAGATAGAGAGAAAAGAAAAACACAGGGAAAATAGGGGTGGATCAAGCTTCGACCGTTTTTCCATCGCGATGTGGATCAGATCTAGGTTGTTTGTCTGAAAAATGCACACTCACTCTGAGGCAATGAACTTTAGGTTGTCCATTGGGTGAGTAATCTAAGAAGGTGAGACACATACACGCACAATCGATATGTGCTCACACACACATGTGAGTGGCTAAGGGAAAGTCATGCCTCAATCATTTTCCTGTCAAACCATACCAAAGTTATAACTCTTGATAACTTTGATAATGTGCCACACAAAAATAAACTTCGAGCTTCATGAGGCAAGAAAAAATTTGTATGCTTGGAACTCATGAACAAAAAAGATGGCTCCATAGGCATGCAAAGTGTGTTATGCAAGGTGGCCATATAACTGAAATTTTGTAAATGAAAAATGTAAAGAATGTTTAAAGGAGTCTTGCTTAGTTCATGTGAGGTCTTAACTTAGGGGACATTGTGCCTAATGTCTCCAAGAGAGGACTAGTCAAAGAATAAAATATTCACAACTTAGGGGATGCAATGCATCACATCAAGCCACTAAGAGGAATGCAATATGCTAAGACAAATCACACTCTTGAGGGACATCACACCCAATGTCAACCACAAAGCAAAAAAAGAATCGCATGAAATAAGAAGACTACATGATGAAAAATGAAAAAGAATAATGCCAATGTATGCAGCCACTTTAAAGAAATTTCTAAACACCCTGCTGTGAGCAATTACTTTAAAGTAGAAAATGATAAATGCTAACATTAAAGAAGACATGAGAGCTAACTTGGAAAGCCCTATGCCAAGTCATATATTTCCACATAAAGCCATGTTACGCACAAGAAAAGAGAGGGGTTTCCCCCAAAAATGAAACTCCAAACACATGAGGGATCTATGGATTTGGGGTTAGTATGTTCTTGCTACAATATTTTTAGAGAGCTCAGAACTGTCACTATTCTGTAAATACTCATAGAATTGGAAGAATGACACAAAGAGAATGAAAATAAAGGAACAACCTTTTGGATCAACATGGAAGAGACATGAATGTCTCAATTCCTTGTGTCATCCCCAAAAGGAAAAACACAAGACAATTAAAAAAAATAAAAGAAAATATTTTGGGTCAACATGTAAGAGACATGAAATCCTTGATGCCTTGCTTCATCCCCAAAAGGAAAACACGAGACAAAAGAAAAAGAAAAAGAAAATATTTTGGGTCAAGATGGAAGAGACCTAAATGTCTTGACACCTCGCATCATACCCAAAAGGAAAAACAAGACAAAATAAAAGATAAAGGAAAAGATAAAGATTTACGACATAAAGAAGAATGAAGGTACAAATAGAGGAATGTTACAGAGAGAGATGGAATCAAACGAAATAGTACGGGGGATCACATCACACACATGTAATCACACAAAAGACAATGAAAAAGAAATAATGCAAAAGACTAGCAAGGCACATGCGAGTCAACCTAAAGTAGGTTGTCTACATCCCAATCATGTTCATTGTATACCGAAGGCGAACACCTAGCCAAAGGGACAATAGCAAGTGACAAACTAGGATCATTTCTAGGTTCAACACTCTTCTTAGGAGAATTGTCGTTTAAGCTCATGGAAGAGGAAAAAAATGTATTCAATTAATTATGCACCTCCTCATCAATTTTAGTAATCTCCTCATCATCATCTAAATTAATCGCAAGAGGAGGTCGAATGATAATGTCCAAAGAAGGGTTCAGCTCTTGTTGCGGTTGCATTATAGGATCTTTTTATTTTAGGGAAGGGGTAGAATCATCATGCATTTATTCAATTGAGTTTGGATCTTGATTTTCTTTATTTATTTCTTCATTTAACTTGTGAGCAAGGGCACAAAGTCTATGCCTACGCGCTCTAGTACCTCTATTTCTTTTAGTTCAGTTTTCAAGTTGTGTTTATGTAGGAGCAGATTGATCAACCATAGGTTTCTTTTCATCCTTTCATTGAACCATGGAAGGTTGTTCAACCACTTTCTCTTTGACTTTGTAAAATTGTTTTATCTTAGGAGGTGTGACAGGATTGTTTTCATTGTCTCTCGGTCTTTTGTAGGAAATGGGTGAAGGTTTTGTCTTAGGTGGGTCTTCGTTGTTTGGCATGTCTTTTGGTTTAATCATGGTTTTATAAAGGATGGTAGGCTCAGTCGAGGGTTGGGGCATGTTTTGAAGGGAAATTTTTTCTATGCATTTTGCCTTGAACTTTTGGTAGGATTTGAAAAAGAAGTCCTCACAAGGTTTTATAGGTTCCATAGGCTCAAGCCAAAAGAAATCTAAGGAAAAAATTCCATGGGAAGACAAAGGGTTGAAATCACTATGATGCACAATGAAAATTTCATTGTCAAAGGGAAACTTTAAGCATTTATGCACAATTGAAAGGACTACATTCATGGAGCAAAGCCATGGATAGCCTAGCTTCACACAAAATTGGTTTGACTGTGGGATGATGGAGAATGAAACATCTAGTGTTTGTTGGAATATGTGCCTCAATCCTCACTGACATGGAACTCCTGAAGGGAAAAGTCGCTGTGACATTGTTAATGTCTGGGCGACTAACAGTTCTGAAGCTCTTGAAATGATCATATCGCTATGACAGGGTTGAAGTCTTGCCGACAAAGTCTATCGCTGTGACTTTGTGCTTTCGGCATGACCTTTTGGCGAATGGATTTCTTCTGGTGATAGTGTGATCTTATCGGGCTAACTCGGGTGTCGGGAAGAGGTCCCAGTGATTGGTGGATGTCTCACCGATAGCTTAAAGCTATCGGGGTAACATAAGGTCGCGGGGAGATGTCTCAGCGATGTAGCTAGGTCACGCCGACAGAGTGTATCCTCATGGTGTCTTCGCGGTAACAAAAGACTTCGCTGGGAAGTCCTGGCGACTTGGTTAAGTCACGCCGACGGGAGATGTCACATGGTCTTCGCGGTGACAAAAGACTTCGCTGAGAAGTCTTGGAAAAAGTCTTGAGTCTTGCCGATAGTAAGTCTTTGGTAAGACTTAGGGAGCTCAGAGAAAGGTCACGGTGATAGACACGAGTCTTGGTGATAGTGTGACTTTTGGTGGAAGCTTTGTTTCGGTATGACGTCTCACCGAAACCATGGGGTCTTGCCGATAGGTGAAAGGCTTCGGAGTAACATAAGGTTGTCGAAAGAAAGTCTTGGCGAGATCGGTATGTCTTGCCGAATCGACCAACTCATCGCTATGACTGAAGACTTCGATATGAGTCTCTCCGAAAAGCGAATGTCATGCCGAATGGAAATCTCATCGGTGTGACTTGTGAACTCGACATGAGGTCTTGGCGAGAACGAAATGTCTTGCCGATGGAATGTCTGATCGCTGTGACTTGTGCATTCGATATGAGTCTCGCCGATAAGGGAAACCTTTGCTGATAGGAACAAAAATGGACATCGATGGTTTCGGTATAACTCCTTTGTTGTCTTGCCGACTGCTAGAGACTTAAAGCCGATATCGATAAAGGAACTTTGTGGCATCGGGGAGACATTGTGAGTGTCTCACCGATATGCCAACAAAGTTGAACGCCGTTGACCGTGAGACCATCCTGTGTGGCATCTTGCTGAACCAATTAGAGGAAGTGGTTTTCAAACTGATGATGGTTGGATTTTTTGTAACTGTTGTGACACTGGAACTGATCAGCTTGTAGGGAAAAGTATGAAACAACATGGAAACTTTCTTTGATGGAGATCTGGTGGATAAGGATGCACAGAAGACAAAATTAGAATGTGAATAGAATAAAAGTAGATCGATTCTGTTTTGAGAAGATGATGAGTTTATCGAATAGGTTGAGAGCTTTTCTGAGAGAGTTTGAATAGTGAATGTTGGAGCTACTGTGAAATATTAGAGAGTTGTATTTTTGATTGTATGTAACTGCTATTACTATAATACAAAGAGATTCAGCTTGGTGTGGTGGGTTTTTTCCCGAAAGGGTTTCCCACGTAAATCTGTTGTTCAGTTGTCTTTGATTATCTTCTCTATTTCTGCAAATCTTTCTTGTGTATCTTAATTAGATTGTAATTTGAAAAAATTAAAAGCCCTGCATTGCATTCTTCCCTATGGATTTAACATTAGGAAAGTGTTTCCACACCTCTGATTTCCTTGCAAGTGGTATCAGAGCCTGGCCAGTTGTGTTGTCCTTGTGAGTGGGTTGGGTTTTTTGTGTCAATCCTTTTCCAGTGGGAGTTTTGTAGATTTCTTTTAGTTTAATTACAAATTAAGATGGCGAGCACATCCGGAAGGATGGATATAGAGAAATTCAATGGAAGCAACTTTGAGCTGTGGAAACTCAAAATGGAAGATCTGTTAGTAGACCGAGATCTTTGGACTGCTGTGATTGGAATAATGCCTCAAGGCATGAAGCAAGAGGATTGGGACCTTGCAGATAGAAAGTCTAAAGGGCTAATAAGGCTCTGTTTAGAAGACTTTGTTCTTCTGAACGTGCATGAAGAAAAGACTGCATCTTCCTTGTGGAAAATATTAGCATCTATTTATCAAGGCAAGTCCTTGGTGAACAAGTTGTTCTTGAGAAAGAAGTTGTACTCTTTGAGAATGCAGGAAGGAGGGTCTGTTGCTAATCACTTAAATGCTTTCAACATGCTGATTGCTCAGCTGACATCTGTTGGTGTGAAGATTGAAGATGAAGATCATTGCATGCTGTTGTTGTGTTCTCTGCCTAATTCTTGGGATCATTTAGTGATGGCCATTGGGAGTACAACATCCACATTCAAGATGGAAGATGTAGTTGCTTCTCTGTTATCAGAAGAAATGAGAAGAAAATCGTCTGAGATGAAAAAGGAGGCTCTGGCTGTTAGAGGTAGGCCAAAGGAGAAAGGCAAGAAGAAGGACAAGAAGTCCAAATCGAAATCAGAAGGGAGATCAAAGTCTCCTGGCAAGAAGTCAAAGGTGAAGTGTTGGAACTATGGGCAACCTGGTCATGTCTGAAGGGATTGTAAGGAGGAGAAAAAGAAGAAGAAGAACTCTTCTAGAAATGATTCTTCTCAGAGTGATGCAGACGCCTTCATTGCATCTTTGGCTACACGGGCATCAGATGATGTTTGGATGATTGATTCTGGAGCATCTTTCCACATGACATCTCATAGAGAGTGGTTCACGAAGTATGAAGAATACAATGGTGGAAGGGTGTACTTGGCAAGTGATTCATATTTGGAAATTTTTGGTCGTGGAAGAGTCATAATACAATTCCCTGATGGAAGAGTGAAGGGAATCAATGATGTGATGCATATACCAGGTCTGGCTCATAATTTACTTTCAGTAAGTAAGCTGAATGATATCGGAGTGCATGTCACGTTCTCTGGAAATGGCTGCAAGATGACTAGAGGCTCTATGGTGCTGGCTAGAGGTGTTCGAATTGGTACCTTGTACAAGCTGGATGCACAAGCTATTCAATGCAATAGTGTCTCTGCGAAGTCACTTAAGGCTGCTCATGGAGAAAAGAAGGAAAACGTTCCTGATGGAGTAAACGCCATGGAGGTTAAACTTCCAGCAGAAAAGACTATGATCTGGCATCATAGGCTTGGCCACATTGGTGAGAAAGGTTTAAAAACCTTGAAAAATAAAAACCTGGTAGAAGGGCTTGAAGATTGTAACCTTGAGTTCGATTTTTGTGAACATTGCATATATGGAAAGTAGCACCGTGTTTCATTTTATTCCAGTCCTCATAAAACTTCTAATTTGCTTGATTATATACGTTCTGATGTGTTTGGTCTGGTGAATGTTCCTTCTTTGTCTAAATCAAGATACTATGTGTCATTTATTGATGATTATTCAAGAAGAGCATTTGTATATTTTCTGAAAAGTAAATCAGAAGTGTTCAGTCGGTTTAAGGAATTTAAAAACCTTGTAGAAAATCAGACTGGTAGAAAAATAAAATGTTTAAGGACTGACAATGGTGGTGAGTTCTGTTCAGATGAATTTGAAAGGTACTGTAAAGATCATGGGATCAAAAGACACAAGACTACACCTTACACTCCACAGCAAAATGGAGTTGCTGAAAGGTTCAATAGGACAATAATGGAAATAGCACGAAGTATGCTGAGTAGTGCTGGCTTGGAGGAGAAGTTTTGGGCTGAAGCAGTCTCTACAGCATGTTACTTGGTAAATCGCTCCCCTAACTCTGCTTTGGTTGAGAAGACGCCTTTTGAAGCATAGTCTGGAAAGAAGCCCTCTCTGAGACATATTCGTGTCTTTGGCTGTGAGGCATATGCATATGTGCCATTTGAAAAAAGATCTAAGTTTGAAAACAAAGCTGTGAAGTGTATTTTTATTGGCTATAGCGCTGGAATAAAAGGATACAAGCTTTAGAATCCTGAGATTGAGAAGGTTTTGTACAACAGAAGTGTTATCTTTTGTGAGTTGAAACCCTTCTACATTGGATATGCAGTCAGAGAAGAAATCAGAAAATGAAAAGGATGTAGCAACAATTCCTTAGACACCAGATAAAGAGGAATTAAAAAATCAAAATGTACCTGATACTGAGGAGAGCTCAAGCAGTTCTGAAAGTTCTGAAGAAGATGAAGAACTACCTCAGCCTCAGCCTGCGAGGAGGTCAACTCGTGAAAGAAAGCAACCTGAAAGGTATGGTTTTTCTTTAATTGAGTCTACTTGTTCCTATGCTTTAATTTCTAGCACTGATGAACCTAGGACTGTGAAAGAGGCATTTAAAATGTCTGATTCAAACTCTTGGTTGGAAGCCATGAATGAAGAAATGACATCATTAGAAAAGAATGATACCTAGAGTTTGGTTCCATTGCCTAAAGGCAGAAAATCTGTAGGCTGCAAATGGATATTTAAAAAGAAAATAGGTCTGGATGGTAGTGTGGAGAAATATAAAGCAAGGCTAGTTGCGAAAGGATATTCCCAGGTAGAGGGAATTGACTATGGAGAAATTTTTTCTCCTATAGCTAAGCTGACATCTATTAGATTTATTTTGTCACTTGCATCAGCGTATGACTTAGAGATTGAGCAAATGGATGTGAAGACAGCGTTTCTTCATGGTGATCTTGAAGAAGAAATTTATATGTCCCAGCCGGAGCACTTTGTGGTAAAAGGTAAGGAAAGACTGGTTTGCAAGTTGAAGAAATCTCTGTATGGTTTAAAGCAGTCCCCTAGAATGTGGTACCAAAAGTTTGACACGTTTGTTTTGTCATTGGGATTTGTAAGATCAAAATGTGATCACTGTGTGTATTACAACGCTGAAAGTGATCAAATTCTTATTATTGTTGTATGTTGATGATATGCTGTTTATAGGCAATAGTAAGCTAATAATTTCTGATCTTAAGTCCTAGTTGTCTGCAAAGTTCGAAATGAAAGATCTTGGTGCAGCAGGGTATATTCTGGGAATGGAAATAACCAAGGACAAAAAGAATAGAAAACTTTGGCTCAGTTAGAGTAAGTATATCATGACTATTCTAGAGAGATTTTGTATGACTGAGTGCAAACAGCTAGTTGTTCCAGTTACATAGGGAACGAAGCTATCTGTTGAGGATTGTCCAAAATCTTCTTCTGAGATGGAGGACATGACCAGTGTGCCTTATGCAAGTGTAGTTGGCAGTCTTATGTATGCAATGGTCTGTACAAGGCTAGACATTTCCCAAGCAGTGGGAGTTCTTAGTCGGTTTATGGCTAATCCTGGAAGAACACATTGGGATGCTGTGAAGAGAGTGTTTAGATATCTGAAGGGGACTTCAAACTATGCTTTGTGTTACCATGGTAACTTGGTTGAATCACAGAGAACTCTCAGTATTCGAGGTTATGTGGACTCTGATTGGGTAGGGGACATTGACAGCAGAAGATCCACCAGTGGATATATTTTTATGATGAATGGTGGTGCAGTGAGTTGGATGAGCAAGCGACAGGTTGTAGTCGCTTTGTCTACTACAGAGGTAGAATACATGGCAGCCACACATGCCTGTATAGAAGCAATCTGGTTAAAACGTTTACGTTCTAACATTGGCTTTGATGCAGAAAAGATTACTATCTACTGTGATAGCCAAAGTGCTATATGTTTGGCAAAGAATCCTACTTTCCATGCCAGGATGAAACATATAGATGTACAGTATCATTTTGTACGAGATATGGTGGAGGATGGGAAGGTCTCCTTGGAGAAAGTGGAACTTTGGAGAATGTTGCAGATGCATTGACGAAGCTTGTGAGTACAAACAAGTTCAGGTGGTGTGCCAGTTCGATGGGCCTCTTGGCCCATGTTTTTTAGTAGTTTGTTTATGCTCTGGAGGTGTCAATAAGATCTTCGTCATGTGGGAGCTTGTTGGAATATGTGCCTCAATCCTTATTGACATGGAACTCTTGAAGGGAAAAGTCACTGTGACATTGTTAATGTCTGGGTGACTAATAGTTCTGAAGCTCTTGAAATGATCCTATCAATGTGACAAGGTTGAAGTCTTGCTGACAAAGTCTATCGTTGTGACTTTGTGCTTTCGACATGACCTTTTGGCGAATGGATTTCTTCTGGCGACAGTGTGATCTTATCGGGCTAACTTGGGTGTCAGGGAGAGGTCCCAGGGATTGGTGGATGTCTCACCGATAGCTTAAAGCTATCGGGGTAACATAAGGTCGTGGGGAGATGTCTCAGCGATGCAGCTAGGTCACGCTGATAGAGTGTATCCTCATGGTGTCTTCACGGTAACAAAAGACTTCGCTGGGAAGTCTTGGAGACTTGGTTAAGTCACATCGATGGGAGATGTCACATGGTCTTCGCGGTGACAAAAGACTTCGCTGAGAAGTCTTGGCGAAAGTCTTGAGTCTTGCCAACAGTAAGTCTTCGGTAAGACTTAGGGAGCTCAGAGAAAGGTCACGACGATAGACATGAGTCTTGGCGATAGTGTGACTTTCGGTGGAAGCTTTGTTTCGGTATGATGTCTCACCGAAACTGTGGGGTCTTGCTGATAGGTGAAAGGCTTCGGAGTAACATAAGGTTGTCGGGAGAAAGTCTTGGCGAGATCGGTATGTCTTGCCGAATGGACCAACTCATCGCTATGACTGAAGACTTCGATATGAGTCTCTTCGAAAAGCGAATGTCACGCCGAATGGAAATCTCATCGGTGTGACTTGTGAACTCGGCATGAGGTCTTGGTGAGAACGAAATGTCTTGCCGATGGAATGTCTGATCGCTGTGACTTGTGCATTCGATATGAGTCTCGCCGATAAGGGAAACCTTTGCCGGTAGGAACAAAAATGGACATCGATGGTTTCGGTATAACTCCTTTGTTGTCTTGCCGACTGCTAGAGACTTAAAGCCGATATCGATAAAGGAACTTTGTGGCATCGGAGAGACATTGTGAGTGTCTCATCGATATGCTAACAAAGTTGAATGTCGTTGACCGTGAGACCATCTTGTGTGGCATCTTGCTCGACCAATCAGAGGAAGTGGTTTTCAAACTGATGACGGTTGGATTTTTTGTAACTGTTGTGACGCTGGAACTAATCAGCTTCTAGGGAAAAATATAAAATAGCATGGAAACTTTCTTCGATGGAGATCTGGCGGATAAGGATGCACATAAGACAAAATCAGAATGTGAATAGAATAAAAGTAGATCGATTCTATTTTGATAAGATGATGAGTTTATCTAATAGGTTGAGAGCTTTTCTGAGAGAGTTTGAACAGTGAATGTTGGAGCTACTGTGAAATATTAGAGAGTTGTATTTATGATTGTATGTAACTGTTGTTACTATAATACAAAGAGATTCAGCTTGGTGTGGTGGGTTTTTTCCCGAAAGGGTTTCCCACGTAAATCTGTTGTTCAGTTGTCTTTGATTATCTTCTCTATTTCTGCAAATCTTTCTTGTGTATCTTAATTAGATTGTAATTTGAAAAAATTAAAAGCCCTACATTGCATTCTTCCCTGTGGATTTGACATTAGGAAAGTGTTTCCGCACCTCTGCTTTCCTTACAGTGTTTTCGGTCCTATTTGTAAAGGAAGAGTGATCAATACCATCGTAG
Source organism: Sequoia sempervirens (assembly GCA_007258455.2). NCBI lineage: Eukaryota > Viridiplantae > Streptophyta > Pinopsida > Cupressales > Cupressaceae > Sequoia > Sequoia sempervirens. The sequence continues at coordinate 243,717,725 of VDFB02086081.1, forward strand.
GGAAAGTGAAACCATTATGTGTCTTAATCCATGCTTTCGGTTTATCATATATATCTTGATAGAGTTCATGCAAAAGTAAGAATTCCTCAGTGATCATGTTCTCTCCACAAACAGGATCTATTTATATCTCATTAGTGGGCTTATCATAGATTTGGTCGGCTATGTAAAGAGGACCATTAGGTGCATGTTTAAGTATATATTGTGAGGAGAAAACAATATCAAGAGGATTTTTAGTTCAGACCTTATAAGGAATGACATCTATCACTCCTGCCATATAATCTATCAGATTAATATCTATAGGATCATGTTGAATAGTATCATTGTTATCATCATCCGTATCAATATTCATCACATCATTCTTTGTAGTTTTGCTAGCTTTGAAAAATGAAATGTTATGATTAGGCATAGGGTTGGTAAAAATTTACAAGTTTTGGTTAGGAGGGTCAACAAACTTATTTCCTTGATCATTAACACCTCCAACAGAAAGCCGACTAGAATCAACGAGGTCTTGCACAAGATGTTTAAGATGCTTACAATGTTTTGTATCATGTTTATTTCGTCAGTGATAATGATAATAAGAATTTGGTCTATAGTTTGCGGGTAATGGTTTATTAGGATCGAGAGTTTTAATGAGAGGCAAGGTGATCATCTTTTGTTCTAAGAGTTGTGTCATTGCGTTGTGAAGGGTATCGGGTAAGGGAGTGAATTGAATTTTTGGGTCCCCATAGCTAAAGGTTATCACTACTTTAACAATAGCTACTTGGTTATTAACATTTTGAGCTGTTTGTTGAGGGGGATTGAATTGAAGGAAGCCTTTATCTTGTTTTCTAAAAGCTTGAGAATTGTTTTGGTTTGCGGACTCAGACTTCTCAATCCAACTAGAGGTGGATTTTGCATCACGACTACTAATCCAATTTTGATAATCACGTAAGGAAGTACATAAGTGCATGAAGGAGGGGAATTTAATCATGGTAAGGTTGTCATGTATCTTTGCAAATTATTTATGAACATCTTTTGAAGGTGAGGATCAAGAACCTTGACATCAATTTGGGCATAAAGTGATTGATAGCGCAAGATGAAATCGATAATATTTTCTTCTTCTTTTTGCTTACATCTCATTAAATAGGCCAAGATCATCTTAAGATTCATATGCACTTGGAAATGGTTTATAAATTCCTCAACAAGTTCATTGAATGAATGAATTGAGTTTTTTGGTAACGAGGAAAACCATTCAAAGGTAGTATCTTTCAAGGACCTAGGGAGCTTAGCCAAGAGTTTATCGTCAAGGATAAAGTCACTACATAAGGCAGTATAAGTGGAAACATGGTTTGAAGGATCTCCCTTGCCCCAATATTTCTCGAATCTAGGCACCTCTACAACTTGCGGCATTGATATTCACAATATCTCCAAGGACAAGGGACTGATTTTGACATAATATGTAGGTGAGCCATTTTGATTTTGGTTGATGGTGGAAAATTTCTTTTGAAGGGATGAACGGTTTGCAAAAGTTGGTTGATGAGAGGGTCATTGCTTGTATTATGAGATGGAGGTGAAAAAGGTGAAGGGGTGTATGTGTTTGAAGGATAAGTGAATGGAATGCTTATAGGTGGTAAAGTGGTAGGAGATATGATGTGTGATGCCACAAGGTACTAGGGATGCTAGCGGAAATACCCAAGGAAGGAATCACATTACTAGTCAGTTGCATTGTTGTTGCGACTTGAGGGTTGGTATAGATAGGAATAGAGGTAATTGTTGTGGGAGGAGGAATTTGAATTCCTCCTTGGCTTGTGACATTGTTTGAGGTTAAAGGACAACTAGTGGTTGAGTTAAGGTGTTTTCCAAAGATCTGAACTATTATGCACAAGGTCAAGTTCATCTTCACTTTCTAGCATGCGATGAATGTTATCTATAGTAGGGACAATAGTAGTTGAAATGTTGTCATTTCTCACTTGATGTTGTAGGTTTGTTAAGTCTTCATGAATTTGTATTATGTTTTCTTGTGAAATATTAGCAACCATTGTTTCAACATGCATCACACTACTTGAAGACAAGGAATTTTTAAGGGTATGGTCCATACCTAGTGAACTAGTGTCAATACTAGGAGTGAAAGAGCTAGAAAACCCAAGATCCACGACATTTGTGCTATCACGGGATGACATGAGTCTCAAACTTCATCTCATTATAGTATTAGCAATAAGACACCAAGTAGAAATACTCATGCAAGAGATACTAAATGCAAGATGAATGGAAATGCAATTTAATCTAAATATAATGAAATGAATATAACAAAAACTTTGTAAACTAAAACAAAAATTTATCAACAGCAAATAGGAGCACAAAAATAGAGTTTTAAATTTTGGAAAATGTAGTTCAGAATTTGCACTGGGACTAAATCTCTCAGAGGGGTGTATGAGTCTTAGTGAGGGTTTTTTTCAAAATTTTCAAAAAAATTTAAGTGATTTTTATGCTTTCTAGTTTGTATGATCTATAAATTAAATAAAAATATGGATTTCAAATGCTTTTCAATGATTTGAGATGCAAAAATGCAACCTCTATGCACTTTCAATAACGCAAAATTTAGAAACCCTAGAATGTCAATTAACTAGTACAAACCCTAATGCAAATTCAATGCAAAAAAGATCTAGGATGATGATGCACTCCAAATCAAAATTATGATGTTCTAAATGCAATTTAACCAAAATGAAATAAAATAAATAGGTTGATTTGCTACTTATGGTTTAGGACAGAGAGCAAACACATCTCCCAATTATTTCATTGAAGGGAAACCCTAAAGATCTCGACTTACAATATGCAAAAGAGAAAGAGATCTTATAATAGGGTTGTCCTAGGGTATGTTTAGAGACTAAAAGGGGGTTCACCACCAAGCTAGGGCTTAGAAAGACAAATGAAATGCAAGTCCAAATGCTTAAACCTAATGTCATGCAATCTTTCACTAAATGACTTAGAAAAGCATGTAAAACAAAACAACGAACTACAAGATGAAATATGTGTACCTGGAAACCTAAAGAAGATTGAATGATGCTCTAAAATACTGAAAACACTAAATTTAAAGCTAACTGGGACTCATATGCTAGACTGGGTGATTTAGTCTCAGATCAGGATTTCTGGACAGAAATTGAAATATGGCAAAAGGGTGTTTGGAATTGCAAAAATATGGAAAATGGCCTATATTGGGACTCATACGTTAGGATTGGTGTATTAGTCTAGTTAAGGTTTTCTAAAACTTCAAAGTCTGGATATGCTCCTTGATATTTGCTTTGTCTTGTCCAATTGATTTCTGGATCTGAAACCCTGATTTGCAACATGTAGAAGTCTTTTAATGATCTCTAATACAAGGTGACAACTTTCTCCTAACTTTCTCTTTAATGTGTCTTCAACCTAGACCTAAAAATCACACACTAAAGAGAGGGAAAAATGTTTTTTTGTTAGTATAAAGGGGTTTTCCTTGGTCAAACCTCATTTTGGTAATCAAACCTTGAAATGGAATGAAATAGGAAAAGAGAATGATGAATGAACAAAATGTGATGTTGCAACTCACCAAACCCTAGCAATAAAGTGTTGCAAACATGTATGAAGTGGCTCCAATGGATGTAGATCTTGAATCTTGCTTGAATGATATGGATCTTGAATTGAATGCTAGCTTGAATCATGAAACCCTACATAATAATTGTTAACTCAAAAACAAACATGATGCATGATGACTTTGATATGATGCTTGATGTTTGAATAATTCTCTAAAACTCTTGATAATCGGCCATTGGATGCTCTTGAATGCTCTTGTGAACTCCAATTCACTATTAGGAATGCTCTCATGAAAGTCTTGGATCACTTGATTTCTTGTTAGGTGAAAATGAGTGAAATAACCTTGTATTTATACTTGTTTATGCCAAATTTCCCAAAATTACAACACTACAAGCTGACATCAGATCTAGGAGAATAAAATATTGCCAAGGATTTAAATTAATTTTGATTTTGGGTCAAATGAGACTCATATGCCAGAAGTGGCGTATGAGTCTCATTAGGCATTAATTATGGGACAATTTTAAAAAATGCTTAGAAATGTGCAAAATCTAGATTGGGACCTGAAAACCTAGGTGGGACTCATGCGCCCAAGGTGGTGTATGAGTCCCAAATCACTAAATCTAGGCCACACAACCTAAAAACACCTAAATTATGATTGGATGCTGATTTATGTCAGGATTATCCTCAAAAAGATGCATTAAATGAGGCTTGTGGATGTAAAATAAGGCCAACTAAAGCATAAAGAAGCCCAATTATTTATGAAAACCATAGAAAAGGGTGTGTTATAACACTTTACAACACCTTAAATAAGGTATAATTAAGTCCATTTAGCTCAAAAGGGCCCAATACCTAATGTGAATGTGTCAAACATATTACAACACTAAATCAAGACAACATTAAGTTTAGTTTAACAAGGAGGACCCAAACAAGCAAGGAAAAGTAAAGGGATACATTTTTCGTTGCCACACCTAACTCTCACATTAACTATGTCTTGGTATCAACTCTTTATCATAAGGATTCTAGGGGCACTCTATTACGATGCACACATCTATATAAGGTTGAATCTAGTATTGACGAAGACAAAATCATTCAGTAGTTATATTTGAATGCCTGTATCTTGACAAGACAACTCATTCAAGCAAGATATCATTGGCACATCAAGATAGTGACATCTACACCAGTACCACGAGGAAATTCAGTGCAAGAAATTCAAGAAACATAAAAAATCAAGAAAATTAAAAAAATAGCGAAGAGAAAAATCATCCTCTAGTGAAAACCACTTCAATGATGCTTTGGGGAAGTACCATGATGAAAACCTAGCAAACATACATCATATGTAGAATTGAGCATCTACGTGTGCTATTCTAGGTGGAAGTATCTTATCTCATTCACCTCATCTATAGTAAATCCATGATCCATACAATCCAATTTCATCCATCTCCGAATCTTGACAAAGATTAAGGGTATACTTCAAACTTGCTTTTGGTAAAATCTTGACATGATCGTTTCTATAGATCATATCCTATCTCATGCAATACTATCACCTATATTTGACCCATCATGCATTTTCCAAGCAATCTAGCGCTATATCCAAGCTATTTAGCATTACTCTAGTGACCATCCTATATTTGAACATGTTATCTTATTAAGGGATAGTCCCTTTCATTTTTTGCATATCCTTCTCCCTATCCATGCATCAACTCATAACATTTCATGTATTAATAGACATTAGGGGAAAATACCTACATCTTGCTTTGAAATAAACCTTAATTTATGTACTCTAGCTCACTTTGTGATCTAAAACACGCTTTCCATATCATCCATCTACAATCATAATCACACTTTCATCCATTCCATTCATTCCATCCATCACCATAATAAATGTTGGAAATAGGATGTAATTTAATTGCAAATCGTAAACATTAATTATTTCATGTATCTCCTAAGTTCTTGGAATGTGTTCAACAACACTAAGATTAGGATGAGATTAATATTTGATGAAATAAATCATGAAATTTTGTAGTTATTCCTAAATAATAGGAACATGTGGGTGCACACATGGTAAGGTGACACTCACCTTGAGTTCAGTTAACTATTCGGAGTAAGAGACAACACTTCTGAATGCATGTAAAGATCCTAGGAGTTAGGGTTTGATGTTTGCATGCATGAAGTTCAGTTCAGTTCAGTTTAGATGAGTTCAGTTCAATTCAATTCAGAATCAGTTTAGTTTAGTTTAGTTTAGTTCAGTTCAGTTATGGTTCAGTTGTCTTCAGTTAGTTTTAGTTGTATGCTAGTTGACTTTAGTTAACTTGGAATGCATGGCTAATAACTTGAGTTAAATGATAGATAATAGGGACTACCTTCAGTTAACAAGAGAAGACCATTCTTGCATGAATGATGTTGAGAAATGTTTTAGTTAACAAGAAATGACTTGGACCCAACTTGGGCGCCCAAGTTGGCTTCTTGGAATTAACTCCTTTGCATGTTGAGATATTTCAAAAGGCTCAGTTAAGTGGGACCACTTTTGGGTGCCTACTTTGAGGATGAAGCCTTGAAGATATTTACAGAATAGAGGTTGAGTTGCTACTTCAGTTTGGGATGCCCAAATGCATGAAGATGAGGATTTGACATTGTTCTTCACGACATAACTCTATTTGCATGAGATAGCCGTACCTTTTAGGGATAGGGCATAAGCATTGTAATTGTAACTCAGTTGGAGTTTACAAAGATGATTAAAGCCTATATATCTCAAGCAAGTTGAAGAGAGTTGGTATCAGTTTTTATTGCAGGTGTAAAGAAGTTTTGGTGAAGGCAAAAGAGGCATTCTCAAGCAAGAATTGGAGCTATTGTAATTCAGAGATTGAATAATAGAATAATTCTTGGTGGAGTTTTTTCCCGAAAGGGTTTCTCCACAATACATCTTGTGTAATCTTTCTAATATCCTGTCTACTTCTTCTATCAACTTCTGTCTACATTCTACAATAGTAAAATTGATTATTCAAGATAATCACCCACAAAGAATATATAACAAAGGAAAAGCTTATTTAGATCAGAAATATTAAAGTTTTACAGAGTATTAAGCTAAGAAAACACCTCATTTTTCAACATTTGGTATTAGAGTTGAGGTTGGGTAGAGTATTGAGACACCTTTCTCTTAAAATATTGGAGGTTATTTGGCTTAGTGGAAGCTTTTATTATTATTTTTATTTGCTGATTTTGGAAAATAAGTTTGCTACAAGAGGTATATATTATTGCTTTAGAGGATGTTTATCATGTGTCATTGAGAGCTTGGATTCACAGGTTTGGTGTGAGCTTATGACAAAAATGTGGTTTTGATTATGTGCATCATGATGCCATGGGATTGCTCAGTATCACGATTCAGTGGGAGCATTTGGAAATGAAGTGGATTCTTGGTTGTAGAATGTTTTTGTTATTATGTCATGGTATACTCTTGATTAGCAGTTTATAGTTGTGGCATAGTACATGTTATGATAATTTTGATCATGAGGAAATGTCTAGAATTCTATATGCTTTTGAAAGTGATGGTTTGATGTTTATCTTGTTGCCATGTATAGCTTAGTATCACAAATCAGTGGGAGCTTTGGTAGGATATAGTGATCTTCATGGAGAGGATGGTAGTCATAATGCCATGTGTGAATCGGTACCATGGTTCAGTGGGAGTTGTTGGCATTGATGTGGATGCATCATTGGTAAGGTTATCTCCATGTGATTGGAGATATGGTTTCTTGGTTTAGAGTGTATTTGTTATGGTGTCATGTTATACTCTTGATACTAGTTTAGAGTTTGGCATATTACATGTTCTCTTGAGACCAGGATGTATAAGTATGTTATGGTGCATGTGATCTCCTAGGAGGAGATGGTTAGATCATGGATTTCATGTTTATGTTCCTGATTCGTGATTGGAGATTTGACATTGATCTTGTGTACTTCTCTTAAGTATTGGGTACATTAATCATTTTCTTGATTACTTCATGAAAGTGTTGTGTTGCATTTGGAGTTTGGCATGGATTGGTTGGTTATAGGTCCTCATGGATACTTGGAGAAATGGGGGAGGCTGGAGTTCTCTTATGGTAAGAGACATTTGTTGGAATGGTTACTTGTAAGAAAAGTTTTTCAACAGAAAAGATCGAGGAGCCTAAACCTTGGTTGAATGGAAATTCAACACACTCGGTGGTTTAACATGCCTCCAAAGAGGCGGTTTGGATACAAAGACTTGGAAAAGGTATTGGTTTGGTTGATAATGGGAAGGTATTAATTGAGAAAGTTAACACTTTAATTAATGTTATAGATTATCTTATGAAACCATATAGATAAGTTCTCTTGGTTTTAATCATTTTCTTGGAAGCTTCATGATTATGTAGGTTGCATTTGAAGTTAGCATGGTTTGATTAGTTAGTGCAAGAAGGCCATTGGATTTGAGTCTTGTACTTGTTTTATTATTCCTTGTTTAGAATAATTGTAATGTATAATGTCAAGTGGGAGAATGTTGGAAATAGGATGCCATTTAGTTGCAAATCCTAAACATTAATTATTTCATGTATCTCCTAAGTTCTTGGAATGTGTTCAACAACACTAAGATTAGGATGAGATTAATATTTGATGAAATAAATCATGAAATTGACATTTGTAGTTATTCCTAAATAATAGGAACATGTGGGTGCACATATGGTAAGGTGACACTCACCTTGAGTTCAGTTAACTATTTGGAGTAAGAGATAACACTTCTGAATGCATGTAAATATCCTAGGAGTTAGGGTTTGATGTTTGCATGCATGAAGTTCAGTTCAGTTCAGTTTAGATGAGTTCAGTTCAATTCAGTTCATAATCAGTTTAGTTTAGTTTAGTTTAGTTCAATTCAGTTCAATTCAATTTAGTTAAGTTAAGTTAAGTTCAATTCAGTTATGGTTAAGTTGTCTTCAATTAGTTTTAGTTGTATGCTAGTTGACTTTAGTTAACTTGGAATGCCTGGCTAATAAATTGAGTTGAAATATAGATAATAGGAACTACCTCTAGTTAACAAGAGAAGACCATTATTGCATGAATGGTGTTGAGAAATGTTTCAGTTAACAAGAAATGGCTTGGACCCAACTTGGGTGCCCAAGTTGGCTTCTTGGAATTAACTCCTTTGCATGTTGAGATATTTCAGAAGGCTTAGTTAAGTGGGACCACTTTTGGGTTCCTACTTTGAGGATGAAGCCTTGAAGATATTTATAGAATAGAGGTTGAGTTGGTACTTTAGTTTGGGACGCCCAAATGCATGAAGATGAGGATTTAACATTGTTCTTCATGACATAACTCTATTTGCATGAGATAGTCATACCTTTTAGGGATAGGGTTTGAGCATTGTAATTGTAACTCAATTGGGGTTTACAAAGCTGATTAAAGCCTATATATCTCAAGCAAGTTGAAGAGAGTTGGTATCAATTTTTATTGTAGGCGTGAAGAAGTTTTGGTGAAGGCAAAAGAGGCATTCTCAAGCAAGAATTGGAGCTATTGTAATTCAGAGATTGAATAATAGAATAATTCTTGGTGGAATTTTTTCTCGAAAGGTTTTCTCCATGGTACATCTTGTGTAATCTTTCTAATAGTCTTCTTACATCATTTTCATAATTATATTTACTATTTTTTGTCAGACCCTTTTGTTTTTACAACTACCTGTTTATGTGCCATAATCGTGCCCTAGAATGCCACAATCATTTATTTTTGTGCCATAGTCACTATTCCTGATGCCACAATCCTCATTTTGTAAGCTTCTTCTATTGATTTCTGTGATGTATTCATATGCAATATCTGAGTCTTTGTGCACCACATATGATTGTGATAGCAAAAAGATGGTATAAATTGAGATTTTCATTTTCTACTTTTTGCATTCATTAGGGCAGGGATTTTTTTGGTTACTCATATCTGATTTCCAGTGGAAAACATTGGGAGAAGACCTTTTGATCTAAACTACTATCCAATTTATTAGAGGGTTCCACTATGTGTTTGTGATTTCTAAATTAAGAACATTTGGAATTGGTGCTTAAAAAGAACAAGTGTCTTATGTGTTTTGTGCACTTGCACACATGTGTTATTATTGAAGGTGTGTTTAGCTAAATTATCCTCTCACCTTACACTACACGTGATTCTTGGGTGATGAGAAATAGTGGCACAACATAGTCTTGAGTATCATCTCCCCTTGCGCTATGTGCGATTCTTGGGTGATGAGAAAGAGCATTGCACAAGCCTTCCTTTTTTCCTTTTTAGTAGAGGTGAGTTTGCCTATGGAGGTACACTCACAAGGATGACCCCCAATGTATATGTTGGCAATAGACACTGTAGTTATTCTTTGGTGTTGTCATTGATGGCAACCCTAGTCGGTAATCAGATCCGCATGACATCTTTTTCTCCCACCGAAAATCATATTGAAGTCAGTCAAGAAGAACAGGGTATCTGACAGATTGGTACTCAATGATTCACATATAGATTTCTAGGTGTTAATTTGAGTTGTGGATCTCACAAGAAGTTCATCAGTACATTTCTTATGCTATCCAAAAATTTCAGTACCTTGTACCAAGTCTTTTGTAAGTTTGGAGATCCAGTTGGTAATTTTCTGTTTATTTGTATTTTGGGGCTGACTTAGTTGTTAAAATATATTGTAGATATTCAAGGAATGTTTATTCGAATATCTTTATGTTTAATCATTATGTTTTGGGTCCAAGCTAAGCTATAGCCGATCGTTGTGGATAGGCATTGAATTTTACTTATGATTTGAGCCGACAAGTTGCAAATATTTCTAAGTCTTATTAAGCCGACTTGTAGCGATTAAATCCTTAGTCGCAAATATATATAGATGATCGATTATCTCACTTTATGTGATGAAGAAGGTGTGTCGATGTGTGTTATGAATATCTAAAGAGTGTTAGAGCAATTTCTTGCACAATTTCACTTGCGCATAAGGATTTTATGGTGCGAAGCAGAGCAGAAGTTCAGTAGCAATCAGAAGGATAGATCGCCATTAGAGCCTAACTGGAACTGTAATCAAGCATTTGTAGATGCTAATCCTTCAGTTTATTCTCTTGGATATAATCCAAATCTTTGTAAGGCAGTGAGCCTTCCTATTTTGAGCAGTGAGCTCTAGGTAGTGTGCCTGAATGCAAGTGCATTCCCATTTTGTAATCTTTCTTTTGGGTATACTCATAACTTATTGTGGATTGGCCATCCACCGTGGTTTTTCCGCTTATTAGGAGGCTTATCAGAGCATTGATCAAACCATAGTCATGTATTTGGGTGTCTTGACCTTACTAAATTTAATCTATCTTATCCTTAGGTAGGGCCTAAAACTCATGTGTCTAGTTTAGGTTCACCTATTATCTAATCATCATCATCATCTTGGTTCCATCCTCTTGAGGTCTTGGAATTTAGATTTTTCACCTTGGTTTATCATAGTTTTCTTAGTATCCCTTTTTAAGGTTCAAAGTTGCATATACAAATCCCAAAGCATAGTCATAGTCTCATTACCACTTTGCATCTTAAGCATAGTCATAGCCTTATTACTACTTTTCATCACAAGCTTGGTCATAGTATCATTACTATCTTGCATCCTTATATCCAAAAAATCCAAAAACATAGTACAGTGTCATCACCATCTTGCATCTTCATCCCTAGTTGCATTCATCCCAAAAGTCTCAAAATCCAAGAGTCACAAGTCTTATATGGTCTTCACTAGGTCACAAAGGAAAATAAGACATGGATTCCACAAATGACCCCAAATTTAATCCTACTAGCACCATGAAATTTGGGTCATCCTCAAACCAACCACAAGCGTCACAACCTAAAATTTCAAATCCATTTTCCAATCTTACAATACATGAGGTTGAACAATGTCTAACCCCTGAAGAAATTGAAATTACTTCCCAAGCTCCTAAGATATTGTGCATCATAGAAGAGCTTGCCAGAGTAGATCCTGATAAACACTTTTTAGCACTTGCTCAAAGTGGTGCCAAACTTCTCGTTGGTTTTGACACTTCCACAATTATAGAAGGGACAACAAAAACACAAACTCAAGGTCAAGTTCATAACAAATTTTCAAAAGTTCATCCCATGTCACAACAAATACACACTAGTATGCCACTTGGGGGAACTACACACAACACAACTCATGTCAACATACCCCCTCATCCAACATTTGGGACCAAAAGAAAAAATCCAACATCTCATGGACCAAGTCCCTCATTTTCTAATCCATTTTCTATGGCATTTAACACTATGGATACCTCATTTGCAAATCCATTTACCACCTCATCCTATTAAAATGCACTACCATCAACCAACATCATGGGTCAAAAAACCACAAATCCAAATCCACCAAATAAAACACAAAGGATTCACATTGCCACACCAAGAACACAACCCCAAATGACTAACACTACACCAAATGCAAGCATGTATTTTGAGTTAGCTTTGAACACCAATCCACCTCCACCTCAACAAAACATCAACCCAAACCTCAACTTCACACCATGATACCAACAAGTGAGTCAAAATCCACCTCAACACCTTACCAATACCAATACTAATACCATGTTTACATCTCAATTCCAATAAGGAAATCAAAATCCTTCACAACAAAACATCAATCCAAATCTGACATTTACATCCAACTTCCAAAACCAAAATCCATTTCCATCATATAACACGAACACCAACCTTTCCACTCTGAATGTTGGCTACCAAAGTGCACCTTCACTTACAACAAACACAAGATACCAATATACCAATGCTGTTGCAAATGTTGTAGACACATCATTATCACCCATGGATACCTTAACACAACAAATTCAAGTATTACAATGACAAGTATCCAACATGCAAGTGAATGGGACAAAGAAAACTTATTCTATGGAAGAACTATGTCCTTATCCCTTTTATCGAAGCATATACATGCCACCTTTCCCTCAACATTTTAACACACTAAACTTCAACAAATATAAGGGAAAGGGATATCCAATAGAACATGTGAGATAATTTCATACCACATGCATGGACATCTCTTTTGAGCATACATACTTTATGATATTATTCCCACGTAGCCTTTCAGGGAAAGCTCTAGATTGGTTCACACATCTACCTCCTGGGATAAGAACATGGAATGAATTAGCCAACAAGTTTATTGCACAATTCTCCTACAATGTTGAAAGTGACATCACCTCTTGCAAAATTATCTACAACCAAACAAAAAGAGGGAGAAACATTCACATCTTTCCTCCAGAGATGGAGAAGTATGGCTAGCAAATTTCCATGTGATATTCCTGAGAAATAATTGGTACACATGTTTGTGGAGAATGTGAACAAGGAACTAATTTATCAACCATAAATCTATTTTTGCAATACTTTTGAAGAGATTGTTTAGAAATGTGTTTACATTGAGAGGGCACTAGTTGCACAAGGGTTAATCAAAATCTTCAAAGAAAACCAAAACAATCCCAATGACAAAAACAAATTTTGGTCTAGAAACAAGAATGTCACCAATGATGGGGTATTTGATGCAAAAGTGGTTAATAAATTCCACCCCACCATTAATATTAAAGTTCCTTCCACATCAAACAATTAAAAAACAAGTCAAAACCAATCCATGAACACAGTACAAAACAATAACCAATGAAGAGGTCCCCCACAAACAAACATACCAAAATACACATATACACCCCTAGGGGAATCCATTGAATTAGTTTTGAATTAACTAATATGGTCAAATTTCATTCAACTCCCAAAAATCAGACAATATGAACCAAGACTTTTCAAACCAACTTGGTGGAAGATAATGATTTTTGTTAGCACCATCATATAGAAGGACATAAGACATCTTCATGTTGGAAACTTAAGGACACTATCCAAGATCTCAATGACCAAGGAGACATATCCATAGATAATTCACAAGGAAATATGGATGTTGATTATACCATTTTCAAAAATCTCCTATAAGACCATGGGTTGAGAAAAGCCTCCAATTCAAGGAATAATACAAGCAACCAAGCCAATTATACTAGTGTGTCATATGAGTATATCATTAATAATATCTGAGACTTTGAAAATAATGTCTCTACCATTACCATTAAGAAAATCTAGAATGTGTCATCACAACCTGGAGATCTAAAGTGGTCTTGTAAGGGGATACTTCTAATCCACAACCAAGGAATCAATATAACCTCCTAGACCATCTATGAAAGACTCCCATGCAGATATCCATCCTTGAGTTACTTCATATATCTCCTAAACATAAAGCCATTTTGGAAAAAGATTTGCAAGAGACTTCCATCCCCATAGACCTAAATATCAATCAATTTCAGGCCATCGTAGGGTCCTTGGTTACCACCCATCACATTACATTTTTTGAACAATTTTCCTCCACACAAAGACCAAACCATAATGACCCATTGCACCTTGAGCTATACATTAACAAACACAAAATCAAATGAGTCTTGGTAGATGGTGGAGCAGGTCTGAACATATGCAATCTAAAATTGGTTACAACATTGAGATTCTCTAAAGCTTGTATAGATGTATCTAAGAAAATTATCATAAGGGCTTATGATTGTAGTGTTGAAAAATGTACACCTTTACATTTTCACACTATGTTTGCATCCCATTTATTAATTGGACTTAATTAAGCCTTTAATTGGCCCAATTCTGCATTCACAAGCCTAATTAATTTCATTTTTTGAAAGAGAAACCCACATTTAATTAATGTCTACATTGAACTTAACATCTTGGAGATTGAGTGTCCTAGGTTTAGGTCTTAGGACCCATTTTCCCAAGGGTGAATGGGTCCTCCTTAAGTCTCGAGACCTAATTTTTTATATGTTTTTGGTGGCATTTTAATGATCTAAACTCAAGTTTCAAAGGTCATCTTGTGGTGTTTAATTGTTGGGTAATTAAGGAAACACCTATAAATATAAGGTCTTTTTATTAATTCAAATCTAAGTGGCATAATTCAAATTTCATATGCGTAAAGAATATTGTCAAGAGCATTGAGGAGCAGATTTATTAGTCATTTACAGATGCATTCAAGATCCTATCATGATGTCAATATTTATGTGTGTTCATGCATGTTTTGGAGCTAACATTGTGATGTAGGTTTCAAGTAAGCATTCAAGCATCAAGATCGATCACACAATCAAGCCATTTCATGCAAGATCCAATCCTTATATGTGTTAGAATTTAGTCCTCTAAGGGCAACCATTAAAGAGTTTGGTGAGTTGTGACATAACATTGTTCATTCATCAATTCCTTCATTTTGTCATTATTTCATTATCAAGGTTTAATTACCAAAATGAGGTATGACCAAGGCAAACCCCTATTAACCAAAAACAAAAAAAATCCCTTCTTTGTGTTTGCAGATTTCTAGGTGAAGAAGGATTGAAAGTTGATCAAAAGTGCAATTTTGCAAAGTTGTCAAGACATGAAAACTCACCTATAGGTTATATTTTTGGCTTTCTGACAGTCAAACCTGGTAGAATTAGAAGCTTAGATCTAGGATTTGAGGACTGCAAAAAGAATTTTTAGACCCCTATATAGAGACCCATTTTCCCCTGGGCGAATATGTCCTGTAGAGCCTAAAAACCACTTTTGGAGCTAGGTAAAAACCATCCTAACCTTCTCAAATCTGCTAGTCAATTGCAGTTTCTGATAGTTTTATCATAATACTTCATATTCAAAGGGTTATATCTCATAGGTTTGATTGTTAAAACACTTCTATTTTTGTCCCAAAACTTCCTTTTGGTCATTTATGTCATAAGGAAGTTGAGGTCCCATAATGTCCAAAACCTAGGGTTGACTCACCTTAAGGGTTGTAAGTCAATTCTAAGCATTTGTGGCACTATCCCTCTTCCAAATAAATATGGGAAAGGTGGATTTATGATTAGGTGGACACCCACTTTTGCTTTGACATACCCCCTTATTACACATCCCATTTTAGGGACCCTAACCCCTTTTCCTTCGTTTCAATGATGATTTTGAGTGTTCCTCCAAATACACTTCTTATAAGAGTTGGACTAGCTATTCAAAATATAGTATTTCAAGTCCTAGATTTGGAATTACCATATAACCTTCTCCTTGGTCACCCATGGATTCATTCCATGAAGCCCATCCCTTCCACCTACCATCAATGCCTTAATTTTTTGTATAACAACACCAAAATCACCATAGTAGGCAATCCTGATCCTTTCCAATACTCTAGTAGTCTGAAGGGATCCATTAAGCATTAAGTACCTATCAATCAAGAAGACTCTCCATCTACCTCATTGCATTACATTGATCCCTCATAATTATCCACATCCTCCATTCCATCCCCTTCCTTCCCCAAAGGAAAAGTCCAAATCTAGGACCAAGGACATGGAGAGTATAACATCAAGAGCTCATTTTGTATTAGCAAGTTACCCACATCACCTAAGTCCTTTGGTAAGCCAAGCAAGAAATAACTGAAGGTTATCATCCGTAATCCTCCCACTACCTTCAGAAAGTGGGGTGAGATAAGCAAGGAAACCATAGGGGATGAAATTTCTACATGGATCTACAAGGATGAAGAAATCATTGAGCCTGCACAAATACCAATCAAGCAATATGGAAAAGGGTTTGAGATCCTAAAACAAAAATGTTATGATGGGTGTAGTGGTCTTGAATTACGCAAGAATGGAATGACAAAACCACTATTGCCTCATAAATTACCAAAAAACAAAGGGTTAGGGTATACACCATTACAAATGAGTCCTCCTCATTCTAAGTTACCTTTAGATAAAAATGTTAATGCTTCTAATGACATCAAGGCATCTAAGGATTACCATACTGAAATAGACTCCAATGAATGGGAATGGGGTTTTGAAAAATCCTCTACCTGCTTGACTATGGCCTACTTGAAACCTTTCGAGAGCCTAACCAATCTCCTCAAACCAAATATATGAAGCCTAGCCATGCTTGGATTGATACCTTTTGGGATCCTGATGATACCTCTATTTTTACCATATCCACTTATTCCATGAGCTATAGTGATACCAATGGTGATTTACCCTTAGGTTACCCACAATTGATAGATTGGGATCAACAAGGACCTCTAAGCTTGGACATATTCAAAAACAATGAAGCAATAGTCGAGTTTATGGTACTTTGAGAAGGAATACCAAGTGGGGATCATAAAGTTGGATTCATCATAGAGCTTGACAATGTAGCTTACTTTTGGAGTCTACTCCACTCTCTAGTCGCAAAAATGAGAAAAAAGAAGGTAATAGGTCTCTAGGTGAAAACTGAAAGGTTCCTTTAGACTATGAAAAAGTAAAAAGAAAGGATGTATCCAAGGGTGAAAAAATATCTAAGGCACCCAAGGATGGAGGGTTGGACATGCTCCCCATAAATCAAGAGAGATCACCATTTCTTGTAGAAAAATAAGAAGAGGTCAATTTTGGTACTGAGGATAGTCCTAGAATTCTTCATTTTGCAACATCCTTGACAATCACAGAAAAGCCAAAATTCGTTAGTTTATTTTCAGAGAGACAAATAAATTTTGCTTGGTCATACACCAATATGCTTGGACTGGATCCTAAGTTAATCTTGCATCATTTTCCATTATTCCCAAATGCAAAACCAATTGAGCAAAGCTAAGAAAGATGCATCCCTAGATCACACTCAGTGAAAGAAAAATTAAAGAAATTGCTTGACGTTGGTTTGATACGACCTATAGATTATGCAAAGTGGTTTCATATCTTGTACCCATAATGAAACCAACTGGTGGAATCAAAGTTTGCATAGATTTTAGAGACATAAACAAATCTTGTCCTAAAGATGATTTCCCATTACCCAACATTGACATCATAGTGGACTTGACAACATGATATGAAATGCTATCACTCATGGATGGTTTCTTAGGATATAACCAGATCAAAATTTCCCCCAAGGATCAACATAAAACAACTTTCACTTGTTCTTGGGGTACCTATTGTTAAAAAGCCATGCCATTTGGTCTTAAGAACATTGAAGCAACATACCAAAGGGCTATGACTATAATTTTTTATGACTATATGTATATGTTAATGGAGGACTATGTTGATGACTTGTTAGAAAAATAATTATCAAGAGACAATGATTTAATACTGTTAGACAAGATTTTTAAATGGTTGGAAGAGTACTAGGTCAAATTGAATCCAAAAAAGTGTCTTTGGGGTGAAATCTGACAAACTATTAGGATACATTATGTCTTGTAGAGGTATTGAAGTTGACCTCGTGAAAGTAAAAGCTATCATGGATATGCCTTTGCTAATAAACATAAGCTAGTTATGTACTCTACAAGGAAGGTTGTAGTCTATTTGAAGGTTCATAGCTTAGTTGATCAATAAATGTCATCCATTCTAGCCCTTGCTTCATAAGGGGGTCCCATTCATATGGACCGATTGTTGTCAAGAAGCATTCCAAAAAATCAAGGACTATCTATTATCTCCTCCAATTCTAATGCCTCCTATTGATGGAAGACATCTAATACTAAACATATCAACAACTTCATCAACATTGGGAGCCTTGTTAGCATAAGATGATAACGATGGGAAGGAATGAGCCATTTAATACATCAATTGTACACTTGTGGGGTATGAGCTTAATTATAGTCCCAATGAATGTGCATGTATTGTAGTTGTCTTTGCCACTCAAAAGATTCGACACTATATGTTGAATCATTAGACAAAACTAGTAGCAAAGATAGATCCCTTGAAGTACCTGTCGACACTTAATTAAACCGGATTGATATTATGCATCTGATTCTGATTAATTAACACCATTTCTTCCTAAATCACTTCAAACTAACCAATTAATTAAATAATAAACATTATTTAGTTAAATTCAATAATTTCTACTATTAATCAAATAATTAAATTTATTAGATTAATTCACCCTTCTTCTAACTAATGTTCATCATATTTAATTAAATTAAAAAATTTAATTAAATACTCCCAAAGTCCTCTCATTTGATTAAATAAATTAAATCAAATGTCACAATCCCCTAACCCATCTAGGTTTATTAATTTTGAATTAATTAACTCTAAATCACTTTCTAATCATCATTAATAAATCCTCCAGCTTTTAACTCCTCAATAGTTAAATCAACCCATGATCAACTAACCAGGTTGCACATAAAATTAATTTCTTTTAATTATTTTATTCTTCTATTTATCCTCATAATGGCATATTCCAAGGAATATTCCTCTCAACTACCTCTCCATTCAATTTCCCTCTAAAGATTTCAAAAGTCTCTTACACATTCATTAACTCCTTTTACATCCTCATTAACTCTTACATCCTTTCAAATCTTCAACCATCCTCATTAAATTATCTTACAATCTTTCAAATCCTCAACCATTTTCATTTATTCCTCTTACATCCTCCTTTACTCACACATTTCCCAAAATGTGCTCCACCTTCATTCAATAGAATTGTGACAAGTGTCACATTCTCATTGGCTCCCTTTTTATCCCACATTCACAAATTTCTCTCTTTCTTCAACTCTTGAGTTCTATAAATAGAGGCTTCCTCTACACAATATGGATCCACAAGTGAGAGCATTCTTATTATAGGCATTTTCATCCATTTTCATCACATCTTAAGCTAGTTTCATCATCATTTGGAGTCAACTCATGCACTTTGGTCATCAACATCATCAAAGTTTATCAAAGGGATTGGGAAGGGATTTTTTCCACATCAAAAGAGCACCAATCCCCCTATGGGATGAAGGTTTAGCTATTTCAAGTTGATTTCATATTGTCTTTGGTTTGTTATGCTCTTATTTTCATGTTTTCTTCTTGATTTAGCTAAAAATTTCATAGGGAATGCTAGATTTGGGTTTCTAACATGATTAACTATTGTTTGTTGGTCTTGTGTTAGCTTATTATAGGTTTGGTGTTCACATTTTGGTGCTAGAAGGAGGGATAACCCATTTTATTGTGTTAATTTTGCTTGAAAATATTGTTTTTGTAGCTACAGGAGAGTGACACCGCCTTTGCATCAATCAACGCCACTTTTTTATACAACACCACCTTTGCTTGCATGTAGAGTGACACCTTTGTTTCTAGCACCACCTTTTCCACATCACATCGCCTTTGCATGCTTCTATCACATCACCTTTGCAGGAGCACCACCTTTGTCCTCTCAACTTTTCTCTTCTCTTTCTAATTTTTGATAGACCACCACCTTTGATACTGCGTCACTTTTGTGCTCTCTATTTTCCATAGAGCGTTGCCATTGCATTTCACTAAAGTTCCACTTCTGATTTCAACACCGCCTTTGTCAGTTGTAGAGCATTGCCTTTGTTGCCCAGCGTCGCCTTTGCAAGAAGAGGGGGAAAATTGACTTGGGGACCTAAAAGCATTTTTTAATGCTCATTATAATAGCTTAGGTTTTCCAATTCTATTTTTAATTTTCTATTTTAGGACCAAATAGAATTACTTTAGGCTTAAAATTAACAATCAACTCAAGCTTTGTCAAAGTTGGACTAAAATTGAACATTAGAAACTTACTAGACTTTACTTTTGGGCTGAAATTGAACAAGAAAAATTCACACTTAGCTTTTGGTGCTTAAAACGAATTCACTTCTATTTTGGGGATTAAAAAGAACTTGTGATTTCTTTGTTTTGTGGTTTTTTGCAATTTATGTCATTTGAATGTGTATGCACTTCTCTTTCACCACTCGACAATTTTGAGAATCAAAAGCATTCCATTGAAATTGGTTGTCTAAAATCATTCACACATTTTAATTTGGATCTAAAATTGAACCCCAATGCTAGTGTGAGGAAGAGACATTGTGTGTGTTCCCTCCTTGCACTTTACACGAACTGGGCGGTTGAACTACAAGTGTAATCCCTCACTTTTGTTCACCTTTAGAGTGGTTTGCCTAAGAACAACTCGAAGGTGACTCCAACTAGTTTTTCACTCGAGTCAATATATAAATGGATAAGACTAAACTGTCAAGTCCTCATGGTAAGTAGGCCTTAGTTGTACAATGTCTTTCAGAATGGGGTACTACCATAAAAAGTATAAGAACCCCTAGTAGGATTGATTAAAGCCTTTAATGGATTGTTGGACGCTCACAAGGTGCCATATCCCTGACTATCCGAACTAAGAACCAATTTGTTTTGTGACCAAAATCCTTAATGATTGTTGGTACAAGAACAATAATTTTGAAGCCGCCCCAAATTTGTACTATTGAAAGCAGAAACAAAGAAAATCCTTAAGGTCTCTAGATCTTTAGGATTTTGAAAATTGGTGGTCCCAAGAAGTGTGTGCCATGGAGGGGAGCCAGTGTCACCAAATATCTAACTATTCTCTTTGTCTTAGTGTTTGGAGAAATCCAAGTGGGGACTCAACAAGTATGGCCATTTCTAACCTAGGATTGTGCAATTTGTGAGTTAGTCAAATACATTGCTTGGATCTAAAACTTTGAAACAAACATTAAAAAAGTCATCAAAATTTCAAACCCTTTGGAAAGAGTGAATATCTTTGAAGAGTCCAATTATTACTACTTGTCCCTAGGGATTTTATCCTTAGAGGCTTCTAAATATTTGGGCTCACATCTCAATTTACTCTCTCCAAATTCAACCTAGGGAAACTATGGCCTTGACTCTTTGATTTTCACATAATGGACCTTGTGGAATGAAAAAGAGCTAAGACATAGACCTTTAGTTTGAAATTTAAACAAGATGTGTTGATGTGGTAAAAAGAATCCATTTAATCAAGACAAAATACAATTCAACCCCACATATGTGTTTGTTGCCATGATTTCTCAAAAAGTCAATATTCCAAAGAAAAATTCTTTATGCAAAAATTCAAGTTTAGGTTTCATAATCAAAAGGTCATCAAGAGAGACATTGGGAAGTGAAACCTAAAGCAATACACCAAGATAAGCAAGAAGGTAACAAGGTTTTGTAGGCTTATTCCACTCAACAATCTAGAAATGTATGCTCAATATAAACCATATGATTTTTGAAACACTTTAGAGGTATAGCATGTTCTTCAACACCCTGGTCTTGTAAACAAAGTCTTTCTAGGTTCATCTAGGATCAAAATCAACACCTCCATTTATCACCAACATTTTTCAAACCCATCTCACGATCAACTTTTAAAACTTTTGAAAAATCATCTATGCTATACTTTTGGTAAATCCTTAAATCAAAATCAAAGTCATCTTGTTTGGCTAAGTGCGTGTGGATGAATCCTTCCTCACACATATAGGTAAATTATCACCCCCTTTAGACAAGTTTACCTCAAGGTATCATCTAACATCTTGGGTTCCACAAGTCCATTATCCAAATCAAACCAAATAAAAAATCCAAAATCCTAAGGTATAGTATTTCTCCAAGGTTCTCAAAAGTTCAAGCATCCATATCATTCACCTCTCATCATTTGATCCTTAAGTACCCTATATTTTATTTTTTCACCTAAATTTTAGATCAACCAAAGGAGTTAGAGGTTTACCTCCGATATTCCTAAAATTTGATCATTCTTTTATGGTCCAAACAAGGTCACAACACAAGAAGATCATGGAGAAAAACAAAGAAACATCAACCTCAAGTGATTAAAGTCAAATTGCATCAGAATTCAACCCTAGGGAATCTATCAACCCTCCACTTAATCCCCCTCAAATGCCTCAAGAGATTCAAGAAGGAGGTTGCCAAGTGGAGGATGTCACCAAAAACTTCCAAGGAATAACCCAAGATGAAATATTGGAAATAGTTCAAAATATTGAAACACACAAGATTGTCAACACAGTCATGAGGCTCAATCCCATGCAATACATGTTGGCATTAGCAAAGGAAGGGGCTAAAATCTCTTCTGATTTTGATGTGAGCACTATTGTTGAACAACCTTTTGGGAATTTACCTCATACATCATCCAACCCATCATACAACCATCATCATCACATGATCCAAGTCAACCCATGATCACTAAGGGAAGTTCATTACTCCAAGCCCTTCAAGCGCACCCACTTGTCAAAAACCAAAATCTAGAAGCAAAAACGATCTTGGGTATGGCTAGCACCATCCCACAAGACCTTAAACATCCATATGTACCACTCCTTTTCCATGATATAAACAATCCCTCCACCTTTTCCACAATATCGACATACCCTCTTGATACACAAAGCTCTCTACCCAATGTAATCACAAGGACAAGTGGATTTATTTGGACAAGTGGGGAATTTCAATGCTTCATCCTCATTTTCACAAGGGAATCCATCTCAAATCTTCCCACCGTTCCCTATCTTGATATCATCATCCACACCTATTCAAAATATAGGGTCAATCCCTTCATCCAACACCTTGATCCAAAACCAATCCAATCAAATCAATCCCCAAAGCACAAATCAAATTAGCACATTTATCATACTAAATCCTCTAAACAAGCCACCGATATTGCAACACCAGGTGGCACCAATCCAAATCTCCCAACCAATCATCACATCATCTACAACACCCCAAAAATCTCAAAATCTAGTCTCATAAGGACTAAGCATATCAACTATTAATATGAACCCACCATCTACTACTCAACCCCTTGTCATCACTCAAAAACACCTCAACAAACATCTCAACAACCGCCTGTCACATCATCTCACACCATCCCACAAAATACCCCACCTCCACCTTTGAGTCCAAATGTAGAAAATCAATACAACATCACATTACAAGCAGCACATCAAGCTTACCAAAAGGCTTTGCAGCAATTCCAAGCCCAACAAGCACAAGCACAAGTGCAAGAACAAGTTTTGCTACAACAACAAGCCACACAACAAGCTCAAGCTCACATACAAGCACAGGCTCAATACCAATCACAACAAGTGCAAGCACAAGCCTTGTTACAACACCAAGCCTATCAACAAGCCTTACAACAACACACATAACAACAAGTATTGATAGTGCAACAACAAGCCCATCAAT
>VDFB02086081.1:243741334-244001392 GCA_007258455.2 Sequoia sempervirens
TATAATAATTCTCATATCAAGGTTATTAAATTTAAGAGGTTGTGGTCATGTAAAGCATTTACCAAGGTATCAATGGATTATCAAAGCATCAAATTCCAACATTAAAAATATGTTTAATAAAACATGGATGTAGTGCCACTAATCAAGCCATCATTCCTTGTATTATTATGTAACTACCAAGCAATTAGACACAACACACTATGCATGTAAGGTCTTTCAAACTCTGGTTAATCCTCACCATTTAGTTTTCAAAAACGATATGATCATATCTTATGTCAAACACTTTAGAAGGATATAAATAATAAGGAGTTTAGGCACCCATTAAATCAATAATATATTTATACCTAGTTTAATTTATTGAAAGATTTCCCACTAATACATGCAGATTTAAACAACCCGCCCATAATTCTCTCATAACCATGATTTTATAGATTATTTAAAATGGGCTATCACATGCCATTGGATATCATAGCTTCACTTATTATGATAAAATATATTCTAAAGTTATCAAGGATTATAATTTATTTATTTTTTTAGGTTGCCATGCCTTTCTTATTAATACCTATGTCAATGCTTCAAACTATATTTGCAAAATATGAAATCCCAACCACAAAAATTGCATAGTGAATAATACGTTTACTTCAAGTTAATAATGTGACCTAATAAATATAACTCTCTTGAAGGAATAAAATACGATGTCCATTTGTATATAGACCTATAAGGAGGCACACTTAGGCACATACCAACAAGCATGTGAGTGACTACCTACAATCTATGACACTGAAGCACATCTAGGTTTGTGTAGTATAAACAAGAGCTTTATTACTTCCATTCTACACTAATATTATTCTCAAGATAAACTACTGGAGTAAATCAAGCTCAAGAATCAACCATAAATTACTTCCTTGCAAAAGAACAAGGCGAAGGGAAGAAACTTATCTGATGGGGATGCCTATGCCATCGAAAATCCCTCTGCCCATACCCTGTTTTAGAACTCTCACAATGGCACAAGCAGGGGTGATGTTGGCAAAAATTGTTGAATTTGGCTTCACACCCGCCACTTGCTTGTGCTCACAAGTTTCTAAGCCTATTCAAGGGGTCGATCAGGTGCATATACTACAAATATGGTACATGCGAACACTTTTTTTCTTTGACGGATCCTTTCTTTCTCACATGGATTCTGCATTCTCTATCTTATTCCCTCCCATCATGAATCTCCTCGTGTCCATAACCATGTTCCAAGCTCTCATTTTGGTTCAAACAAGGAGAACAGTGACAATGATGGTGGACTCTTACTCACTTTCTTCATGCCATACTTAGCGTTCCTTTCCCCACGCATTCTCATTTTTTGCCTTCTATTCCTATGTTCCATTTGGATTTTTCTTCTCCTGTCACCACTCTCTTCCTCACACAGCTATCTCCTTTTTCTTAGCATGCCCGCTCACTGACTCCTCACTACATTCCATGAGACCACGTTTTTCCTCTTCATTCTCTCCTGCCCACTGAACCAATCTTCCTCCAAATTAGTGCATAAATGCCTTACTTTGCACTCCTCCATGCGATTTCTTCTTCCCTCTCTTCACAACCCTCTATCCACTCTTCTTCCCCTCTCTCTGTATTTTGGTCCAAATCTGCCTGTGTTACTCTCAGCTCTTTTCCTCCTAAGCGCTCTACATTTCCTCTCCACATGTTTTTTTTCCATTTAAAAACCAAGGTTGAAAGAAAAGAATGGAATCGTCCTAATTAAATGTCTTCCTTTTGCCTTTTTCCCACGTAGCCTACCATCTAGAAGGCTCTCGGGACTAGGATGACATGCCTCTTAATGGCACGGACACTCCCTTGACCCACATCCACCTACTTACCTACGCCCTCTCTCCTTTAATGCACTTTATCTCCCCATTTATTTTATTAGTCTTTATTATTTCATTTTTTTTATTATTTCTTCTCTCCAACATTCACCATGGAGGTAGCTGACGGAGATGTGACACCATGGCACTCACCCAATGTTTGTCTTCACTTGCTTCCATAAAGTTCTTAGGTTCAATTTTAGAAATCAAAGACAGATTTGCATGTTCTGATGTATTAGCCAATCTTCTCCTTGTTTGAATTTTTGTATCTTTGTCGCAAAGAATTAGATCTTCTCGATGATTCCTTTGAACAAATCTGGATAGTGTCTTAGATGGTGCCTTTGATGGTGTCTTTGTGTCTCTTTGCTCAACAACCTCATGTTCAATTTCTTACTCCACCTCTTCTTCTTTGCAACTTTCTCCCTCTTGACAATCAACTTCTTGAGCCCTTTCTCTTTAATGCATGTCATCATCTACTCGGACATTTGCACTTTCAATAATTTTGTGTAACCTCTTATTGTAACAACTATAAGCTTTACTCCTTGAAGAGTATCCAAGGAAAATACCTTCATCTACCCTAGAGTTGAATTTTTCCAAGTCTTCTTCATCTCTTCTTATATAACATTTACTCCCAAATACTTTGAAATACTTCATTGTATCGGGCCTCCCCTTCTATAGTCCATATGGTGTTCTGGAATTGTTTACTTTGATTTGTCCTTGGTTCAAAATGTAGACTACCATATGAATAGCTTCTCTCCAAAATGTGTCTGATAGATTGGACTCATTTAACATGGTCCTTGCCATTTCTTGGATAGTTGTATTTTTCAGTGTTCCACGAGATTTTGGGGACGGGGACGGGGGAAAGACAGGGGATGCATTTCGGGGACGCAGGGATGGGGAGTCTAAGTTTGGGGGCGGCGGGGAGACGGTGGGGGGATGGCGGCGGGGGAGTGGCAGGGTGCTGAAATACATATAGTACTTGAAAAAATAGTTATAAAAAAATGTATAAGTATAAGAATTATGCATCTTGGAGACAACTAGTAGTCCCCTAGACGTCTTGAGGACACCCCAACATCCTCAAAGTCCTAGTGGCGTCTTGGAGACAACGACACTGGTGGTGCGATGGTGGTGTTGGTGATGGGCTGGTGGGGGGATGTCCCCCCCAAGTCCCCAAGTCTCTGAGATGTCCCCATCTAGGAAACGCGGGGATTTTTGGGGGGAACGTATTTCCACTACTCCATTTTGTTGTGAAGTCCTTGCAACAGAAAGATGTCTCCTTACACCATGTTCACAAAATTCTTCAAATTCGTTCAAAGTGAACTCTCCTCTTCTATTCGATTTCAAACATTTGATTTTTAGACCGATTTCATTCGCAACTAAGGCTTCAAATGCCTTCCATAGTTTGACTCTGCAAGTCTTGGAAAAGTCCTAGGGCTCACCAAGTCGACTCACCAAGGACTCCCAAGCCAAGTCTTGGAGAGTCCAAGCTAGGACTCCCGAGACCTGGCGAGTGACTCGCGCGAGTCCTAGAGTCGGACTCCTGAGTCCCAACTTAGGACTCTTGGCATCACCTGGAAACAATGAGTATGAATGTTTAAAACTTGTTTTTTATTTTATTTTTTTCATTTGAAAATTTGAAACTATGAGAATGAATGATGAAATTTCAAATATTGAGATTTTGAAGATCATATAACATGTGTAATATTTGAATTATGAGAAATTGATAAACAAATTAGGCTCTTATGTTCTCTAACTGCATTAATTTTATTTATTTTTTTGTAAAACTACAGTTTTCTTCTTTGCCGAGTCTGTGCCGAGTCCCGAGTCTGAATCCTGTTTTGGGTTGCCGAGTCTGAGTTTTCAAACTTTGCCTTAATCTTTTCAAAATCTTTAGATTTCTCTTTCAAAAATGTAACCCAAGTTATTATGGAATAATCATCAATTAACAAGTAATTCTCACCTTGCATAGTCTTTGTTTTGGTTGGCCCACATAGGTCAATATGGATAAGTTCCAAAGGTTTAGACGTAGAATATTCCTTCATCTTGAAGCTCACCCTTTTTTGCTTTTCATATTGGCATTGCTTGCAAAAGGTATTTGACAGCTTTGAAATCTTTGGCATATCTCTCATTGTCTACTTGTTGCTGATTTTGACAAGATTATCGAAGTTTATGTGTCCCACCCTTTTGTGCCATGGCCAACTCTCATCTTCTCTTCCCATATAGCACTTTTTACCTTTGATTTCACTACAAATGTACAAATTGTTGGCTGTTCTACTTGCATCTGCAATCAATTTTCCTTCCTTCTTGATTTGACATCCTTCAACATGAAATGTGAGAGTATCCTTGGTCACACATTTGACTCAAACTTAGGAGATTGTGCTTTAACCCTTCAACATATAGAACATTCTCTAATTTTGTTCTTTCATTATCCTGGCTAAGAGTACCTTTTTCAATTATCTTTGTCGTAGAATTGTTCCCAAAGTTCACTATTCCTCCATTTACTTCCTTCAAGATGAGGAATTTGCTCTTTTCACCAATCATGTGGCCTGAGAAACCACTATCAATATACCATTGGTCTCTTTTGTTTTGAACATGTAGTGCAGTTTGTACAAGCATGGACCCCTCCTTTTATTTCCATATTTTGGTGTTTTCCTCCTTGTGCTTTGCTATAGTTTCCTCCTTGTTCTATTTGGGAGAATCTACAAAACTGTGTTGTGTGCCCAAAATTATTGCACTTCAGCATATTACATTATAGTCTACTAGAGGAGCAAAAGAGTTATAATTCCTATTTATGAA
This sequence comes from Sequoia sempervirens, assembly GCA_007258455.2. NCBI lineage: Eukaryota > Viridiplantae > Streptophyta > Pinopsida > Cupressales > Cupressaceae > Sequoia > Sequoia sempervirens. Next base: position 243,745,978 of record VDFB02086081.1, read on the forward strand.
CCCATATGAACTTCTATTCTTATTCCACCCAATATTTCTTGCATGAATCCTACACTAAATTGCTTTATGACCAAATTGATTACACGTGAAACAATAACCAAAGAAAGAGTGTTGAAACAAAGGTCATGTGCACTTGGCTTGGACGAAAGGGCTTTCGAAATTTGTCCTTGTTGACTTTAGGAGTGCCTGATTTTTGTGGAGCTTGACTTTCTTTCTTTTTGCTGCTTCCACTTTTGATGGAACTTTTGAGGGCATCAACATAGCTTTTTGGTTTTTCCTCATTGGTCTTCTTTGATGGCTCTTTTGAAACTTGATCTTCCATTGCTTCATAACCAAGACTTGTCTTTATGAGTGGTGACCTTTGCTCATTTATAATATCATTCAAGATCTTTGTACTCTTTTGAAACTTCAAACTTTTGTTCAACTTAGCAATTGCCTTTTCTAGTTCCTTTCTCAAAGAGACAATTTCGAACTCCAAACCTTTCACAATTTTCTTCCTTTTTCTTCAATTGGATTCTTACCTCCTCTTCTATCCTTTTAGCTTCTTCAATTTGAACTTTTTGATTGATAATCATCCTTTTGGACTCTTTAAGACTTTTTGATAACTTTGCCTTGGACTCACTGTCCTCTTGAAGTTGTACCTTTTGCTTCAAGCTCTTCTTTTTGAGTTTCTTGATTTCATCTAGTGCACAAAAAAAAAATCTTCAAAATCTACTTCCCCATTCATTTCATCATTGTTACACCCCAATTATATAGTTACTATTTACTATTACTGCATAGATAAAAATGGACATAATGTGAATTCTGGAGATGAATATAATATGCTTGTACCTTGTTATTAATATGAATGTTATCACATTTGATGATTGTCTCATTTGATGTTACTTCAGTTGATATTCATGGTGAAATACTGCATTTATGTGAATGAAAGGTTATTGAATTATAATTATTCTAACTTTGGAGATGTTTATGTATACTACATAAGTTGTGAACAATTGACTATCGTGAGCATGTGTTATTGGATGTAGGTATGTGTTCCATTCCTCCAGGCGGAGGGGAAGTATCACTCAGGAGAAAATCTTTGTCAGGTAACCGGTAAAAGTAAACTATCTGAGCATACACACACCACATTAGAGTGATTGAATTGAGTCAATTTGTGGGTAATAGGTAAGCCGTCCTTGGCTAGTATGTTTGCATTAGGAGTCTTGATTACTTCTGCATGCATTTTCGGGTGATGTTTATCTATTTGAGCTTTTGGGATCTTTCTTGTGCTATTACGATCATGTGAGTAAGTGGGATGTAGGTGGAAGTATGTTTATATGTATGCACATGCGTGTCAATGGGATCTAACGACACGTATATGCATATGTATAGATATACCACACATACACACTTATCAATATGATGGTAACATAAATGGTTGTAAGTGAATCAGATGTGAACATATATATATATATATATATATATATAGTATATACACATATCCATATGTATATGTATATCGATACAAGTGTACGTTTGGCAAATGGGCATGCTCATATGTATGCATCGATATGATATACCTATATATACGTGTACATAGAGGCGTATACATTTATACTTATATATATACGCATACATCCTGTATAATGTGTTTATTATAAACTATATTGCATGTACTCATATATATATAATATATATATATCGGACGTATGCCGACACAATTGGCTTACGATATATATATATATATATATATATTAATACGTAAAGGTATTTAAATAAATAAATAAATATATATATATATAATATATACAATATATATATATATATTTAACACATTAATTGCGTAATTAGAATTCGACTAATTCTTATTTAATAAGAAGTCAATTTTTAATAGACTACCTTTGACGTTTAATGACCATGGCAATAGAGGTCGACTATAGTCATCAACAACTATGAAGTTGGAAGACGATTTGCAAACGTCCACGGCTGTGTAAGTGAAGCTACATATATCTCACCATGTCACGAATCTGGAAACGTAGGAATACTTTAAATCTGGACTTGGTCGACTCAGTGAATGAGAATAACGTGGACTTAGTCCAACGTCTTAATTGGTTAATCAACTCATCCTTTATTTCAGTCGATGCTTGCTAAGCATTGCAGAAATAAGATTGACTAGTTCACTTCTTCTGAAACTGCACCAACTTGATAGTAGGAAAAAGGCTTTGGCAGCACCTCTTAAAGCATTTCCTGTAGATGTCTATGCTAGAGAAGAATTTGAATTCTCCATGTGCCTTTTGAATTGGTCTTTGAATTGTTCACAAAAAGGTAAGTCGATCTGTTGAAGGTTTCGCTGAGTCTACGCTCTATTCATCGCCACCTTTATGCTGATTTGCCTTGCATGAAGTTTGTTGTCACTCGACATGCCTAAACCGTAGGTTTTCTGAGTGTTGGGTTGCTCTATAAATATTTGTTACCATTTCACTCAAAACGCATTCTTCTTCTATGATTATTATTATCATTATTCCATTTCACTTGTGAGAGACGCATTTTACCAAGAGATATACGTCTTTTACTATTTATAACTTCTGCGATATTACCAGCCATATAGCTCTGTTTATAAGTGAGAAATAGAGTGATCTTTTGTGAGTAAGAGGTATCATTGTTGTTTGAGTGAAGTGAGCTATCAACAAGTGAGAGAGAGAGAGAGAGAGTTGTTTTGAGAAGCTGATTTCAAGCTAAATTATTGTTGGAGAAGGTTGCGTTGTTGTCATTAATTGGGATAAGCGATAATAGGCATGGGGATCTCTTCTTCTTGTTATTTACTTGGAATTAATGTGTTTTCTATGTTGCCTAAAATGTCTTTTCTGTATGTGCAATAGAAGTATTTAAGATTGTTTTTGAAAAAGGGAATTGAAGCTTTTAGGCTGTTTTCATATTGTGATTGTAAGAACTCCATAATAGGAGATTGGTGTATTACTTAGTTATTATATACTAGGCTTGATTGAATGCAAGAGTCACTTGAGGTACACCCAGCTAAGTTATTAATTTAACTAGGAAAGCTTGTGTTACTCTTAGGATAGTTAATCCAGTATGGGAGGGAACTTGTGTACTTGTTAAATAGATTCATTTCTAGTAGATTATAATGTTGTAGGCTAGTCTGGGGTGACAGATTATCCATTGAAGGACAATACCTATGTGTAGTGTAAGATAGCCTTAAGTCAAATCAGCCCTGAGTAGTGTATGTGATAGATGACTCTCAGTCGTTTACTGAATATAACACTTAGGCCAAAGTAGTGCAATGTCCAAGACTCCACTATAGATTGTGTGACTACCGAGACTAACACTGTCAATTCACCGTGATCCATTATTACATGCTAGTTCGGGATTGTGGGATTGCAAAGTTCTAGTTATGTAGGACACAGCACTATGTTCAGTTGGTTGTCGTTATCAGTTACTCTACCAATCTCTTCATCGAAGGGAAGGGCCATCTATCGAATGATAGATGTGCGGGGAACTGCATAAAGAGTCCATGGTTGGCGGAAAAGCACCTTAGTGATGCTTCTCCACAGCAGGGGACAAAAGAACCAAGATTTGAAAGGAAAGAACCTAGACCATCTTACAACTATTTGTTCTAAAGCTCTATGAGCTAAGTATGTATTTGTATGCTTTCTTATTTTGATGTACATTTGAAATGAAAAGGAATTCATGTTGTAATATGTTACGCATCTTGATTGGGAATTATCAATAAAAGAAAAGAAAAAATTTATTACAATTGATTGTCAATGTTTATTTACTCGTTTGGTGTAAAATAAGAAATTTTTACTTTACAAAAGGGTTAGTACGTTACAATCATTCTCTTCCCCTTTTGTTTCTTTCTCTACCTTTTCATCATTTTTCAAGATATCATATTTTATTTCTATTGCCAAGAATAGAATTTCTTCTCTATTGCTAGTGGATAAACTCTCTTTGGATGAGTTGTTTTCCTCCTTAGAATAGAAACTTTTCTTGCTTTTGTAAAAACTCTCTTTTTTTCTCAAATTTGCCATGCTTGTTGCCCTTTTTATGTTTGCTATCTTTCTTCTTCTTATGCTCTTCCTTATCATCGCTATTTTTACTTTCATAAGGACATTTAGCAACAAACTGACCTACTTTTCCATAATTGAAGCATTTAAATGGCAAATTACCTTTATACTTTCTGGATTCTTTCTTTAGCTTCCTCATGAAATGAGTTTCCTCTTCATTCGATTCATCATCGAACCTTTCACTTGGCTTGGGTTCTTTGTTTTCAATTTCTTTGAGGCTTTGAATGTTGCCTCTCATTTAGATGTCTTCTCCTTTTCGGTCCTCATCTCGTATGCAATGAGGATCCCATATAGCTTATCCATAGTTAACTTATCCAAATCCTTCATTTCTTCTATGGCAAAAATTTTGGCATCAAATCTTAAGGGTATAGATCTTAATATCTTCAGCACAATCATTGAGTCTTCTACCTTTTCACCAAGACCCCTTATGCTATTCACAATTTCATCCATGCAAAGCAAATAGGTGGCAATGTTTTTTTCATTCTTCATCTTTAGACTTTCCAATTGTCTCCTATGGGTTTGATGCTTGGCCTTATTAACCTTCTCATCCCCTTCATAGATCTTTTGTAGTTTGTATCACATATCTTTCACCGATGTGCAATGCATTACTTTGACAAATTCCAATTCAGATAGTCCACATAAAATTGGATTCATGGCTTTTGTATTATTTTCACTTGCCTTCTTTCTTGTTGAAATTGTTGGTGTAGATGATGGTGCAAAATAACCATCCCCAACCAATTGCCAAATATCAAATCCAGGCGTCTTTAAGTAGGTGCGCATTCTTACACTCCAAAAGGCATAATTTGTCACATTAAAGAATGGAGCCTTGTTAGAAGAAAATCCTTCTTGGCAGGCCATGTGTGCTCTTAAGATCTTCCAAGGGTTTGTAGCTTGGACGAATATCTCCTTTTCTAGCAATCTGGGTGAGGCGTGTTCACCATATAGATCTGTTTGTGGCATTTCTGGGCAGCAAGCAGCTCATACCAAGTTGTGGGTTCATTTCCAATGGCTGCGTGGGAGTTTTGAAGAGGGTTTTGTATGAGTTTTCAAGCGCCTGGCATAAAGGGACTGAGACATGGGGTTTATGCAGCTTCCTGAACAGATTAAAAGCAATATCCATCATCTGCTTGCCTGGGTGAACTTATCCCAGGTTCGAAAGGCAACATTTCACTCTCTATTCTTACTGTTATCTGTCTGTGCATTACTTAGTGTAGGCTTCTTAAGTTGCTGCTCATTTCTGAGTCATTTCTGAGTTGAAACTCTGAATGTATGGACATGTACAATCATTGTATAAACTGTCAAAGGACTGGGTTATAATCTGCTGTAGTTTACTGAGCTTTCTGTGCATGTAAATCAGTCTTTTCATCACCCAAAACCTGCTGTTAAAAAGGTTGTAACATTGTCCTGCCAATACAACATTCTGAAACCTTTATTAGTGCTGTTATATCAGATATTTGTGGTGGTATAAATGTTTTAATGACCTCTCTGTTTAGCGTTATTCTGAGTCTTGTTAGAGTGGCCATTGCTGGTGTTTAGTGAAGTTATTGCTGATACAAACATGCAGTTATCTCTGTTAACATGCTCTGTGAAATGCAAGAGAAAATAGGTGTCTGAGTTAATTTTATATCTGCTCATTCATTACATTTGAATACTATCATTTTATATGCAAATGCAAAGACCACAGTTTGATAAAACGGAAGTCTATCAAACTGAACTAATCGCAAAGTTTTACATAATCCAGGAAGGGAACTTTACACCAGTAACTCTAAGAGAGTTTTCGTCCTCAAGAAGTTTTGGAAGAACTCAAGTTCATTCCAACAACATAACAATAACATTCACAAGTCTAAACTCGCAAATGAGCCCTCGACCTCCTATAAATTTTTTGGAGGGAAATAACCAATTTTAAGATATAATTTTCTTTTTTCCCTCACAAATACCTTTTAGGAGAGTTAATCAATGTTCCACAAGGTTTCCTAGCGGGGACGCATTTCGAGGACGGATTTGTGTTGAAGCATCCTCATCGATTTGTGTTGGCTCCTCTGGCTCTACATCCCATCGTGTTGTTGGACTCTCTTTGTACACAAGCATTTTGCAGTCAATGAGACGCAAAGCACTATGTACAACCACAAGCTTCTTTGCTCTCCTAGAGTTAAGTTTGTTCCTCTTAAGAGAGTGGATGAAGCTATAGGTAGACTAGTTCCTCTCAGCAGTTGAAGAACTAGAAACCTGAAATAACAATCGGATGGCTACAGTGGTAGTCAAAAATCCCAATCCATGGCAAGTCCACCACAAAATTGGGTCCTCATGCGCCATAGTTGCCATATCCATCTTGGCCGCATCAAAATAACCCCTAAGAGTGGCAAGTTTGGTCCACTCAATGTGAATCATGTTGGCATCTACAAGATCATACATCTTCTCAATGCACTTGAAGAACCCTGCCTTCACCTCTACATCCTCTATCAATGTCACTCTACCAGGCCTAGTCTTGTACCACTTAGGATTAAATGCATAGGCAGCCATGTGCAAGGGAGTGTTGAGCTTCTCCCATCTCCTATGAATGACTGGCTAAATGTGCTCATGGTAGAATGCTAATGTGGTGACATCTCGCACAACAACACTCATCTAATCAAGCATATAATCAATGCACTCATACACCTCTCCAAGGTTAGGTGCATCCGCATCCCCATATCTGATGACCTGGAAAACTAGAGCAATGATGGAGACAATATATTTTGCATCACTCCAAAACTCATCTCTCTTCATTGTATCCTTCACCCTCCTCCCTTGCTCTATCTTGGACTCAACCCACCTATTCCAATCTATTGTCATAATCATGAGTTGCAGTGATGCTTGCAACTCAATCATTCTCTCCAAGAGAATGAAATGGGAAGCATATCTTGTATCAGCATGTTTCAAGAACTCCTTAGAGAAGGTCCTGAAGAGTGCATGTGAAGTGTGGTGGTTGCAAATAAACATCTGCACATCTCTAGCATCATTTACCACTACTCTGATCTAATCAATCTTCCCCATGTCCTTGGGTGCATTGTTCATGGCATGCACACAACATGGAGTCCACCCAATATGCCTATAAGCTGCCTCAACAAGTTTTCCCGCAGCTTTGCACACATGTGTTGCCTCTGTCACTACTTGCAACACATTTTGTGGCTCAAACTCCTCAATAGCCTCCTTGAGGACCTAAAACTAAAAATCAGCATCTTTGCAATGCCCTAAACAATCAACTTCCTTAAGAAAGTATGGGCCCTCTGTACATGTAACCATGATATTAATGAGTGGGCAATGGCTAATGTTCGTCCACCCATCCATTACTATGTTGCATCCTGTCTTCACCCAACTTTTTTCATCTTCTCCATCAACAAACTGATCTTGGAATAGTTCTTATCCAAGATCGTGGTCCTCAATTTTGTCTCACCTGGTGGCACATATGATGGTCCTCCCCTTGCCACCATCGATATCATCTCCTTATAATAAGGAGATCGGACTACATTAAATGGGATGCCATTGGCAAAGAAGAACTTTCCAATGGCATCATCTATGTCATCCTTGAGTCGCGCATTAAACAAATCAGCTATGGGGTTACTTTGAGTTTGCAATTTGTGTTTCCCCTTCCCTCACTTGCATAGGCACTGGAAGAAGAACTTGATGTCCCTCCTACTCTCGTCTGCAAAGTATGGCTAGAACTTTGTGGCTAGCTATGCTAAACATGTGCCCTATGAAGCACAGTAGTAGGCATAGGTGCATCTACACTATAATCAGGAACACCCCATAACTTATTTATTTCAGCTCTCATTTTGAAGTTTCCCGCTTTTTCCAAAAATGAACATGTCTCCACACCTTTACCTCCAATGAAAAGAATGTGTGCATTAACTCTAGGAATGTTGCCAAACCACTCTAAATCACAAAAGTGGCACTTCCACTTCCTTGTGCCACCAGATGCCCCTGGCTTGCCTGGTAATCTTGTTGCAAATTGTTTGAGAGGGGACTTGCAATCAAAAGAACCCCTAGCCAGTAATGCAAAAGGGCACTCTATAGTACTTGTTTCACTTGCCATGGAACTAGTTTGGGCTTCAAGCTTAGCCCTATGGTCACCCCCCTCAACCTCAGGATCATATTCAAATTTAAGATCAATATGTGCATGAATCTCTACCTCATCCTCACTCATGTTATGAGAGCTCATTGTGACACTGCAATAAGCAAATAAATTCTATAAGTGTCTAGTTTCAGCCTAGTTTAACAAATTTGAAAATAAAATTTAAAAATTTGATGTTGAATCTTGATGGAAAAATAAAAAAATGAACAATGAACATTGAAATGGAAATATGACTGCATTTGCAGCCATAAACATGGCTGCAAATGCATGGTCATATTTCCATTTCAATGTTCATTGTTCATTTTTTCATTTTTACATCAAGATTCAACATTAGACTAGGTTTTGAAAATGAAACTAAAAACTTAGAAAAAAAACAAAAAAATATAGAAAAAACTTCAAAAAACAGCCATAGAAACCTACCTTGTGCTTGAAAAATCCTTGTAAGTTGGTATAGAATCCTCCTCCTCTTCTTTTTCTTTCTCCTTCTCACCCCTCTTGCACTTGCAACACCTCAATCTCACTCTTTCTCTCACTCTTTCACTCACTCTTCTCACTGTTTTCTCTCCTCTTCACCTAGCTGTTGAAAACATGAAATAGCAAATGTGAGCAAAAATAGAGGACTTAGAGTGTTTTGTAGAGGTTATGTGCTTTTAGAGGGGTCCCACAAGCCTTTAGGGCTCCACCCAAGGTGCATTTTTCCAAAAATTTCAAAGAAATTTAAAAAGAAAGCTTTTTTTTGCTGCCCAGCACAAAAGACACCTAGGCGTCCCCAAGACGCTCGAGGGATGGCTAGGCATCCCCAAGGCGTCTCAGAGACGTTTAGACATCTCTGACGTCTACTCAAAGTTTTTGGCGTCCCAACAGGGGTGGCGGTACAACAGGGGGGACATCCCCCACCCGTCCCCATGTCCCAAAGACGTCCTCATCCCGGAAACATGGGGATTAGGGGGCGAGGACGCATCCCCATGGAACACTGGAGTTAATATTATTTTTCATATGCAAAGTTCTCAAAGCCTAGGTGTCCAACTTGAAACACATCTCAACAACTTTTTAACAAGCCATTACACTAAGTTGTCCTAATACAAAAAATAAATTATAAAATTATATTAGTAGAATATATAGCAATGAATGGAAAATGCGAAAAGTAAAAACGAAAAGACGCATACTTGAGAGAATTTTTATTGCAAGATGTTGCAAGTGAATAGAGCATTGGCCATGTATGTACCACCATTCATGAGCATATTTTTTGCACTTGTCTCAAAAAGCACAAACATCATGATTCCTTGTAGATGTGAATGGCCAAACTCACTCAAGACAACACTTTGGATATCTACATCTAGAAATATTCTTCTAAATGCAATCTTGTATCCAGTAGCAACCTCTTCATGTCTTTATCGTGCCACCCTCCTCAACAAGGAAAGTATATCTTTGATAAAATACTTTGGGGACAAAGAAAATGCTAGGAGATGCAAGGGTGTGCTCATCTTGTTCCAACGGTCAATGATGATCTTTTGTGCACTTTTGAAAAATGTTTTTGTCAAATCATGCTCTTTGGCTTCTATTGTGGTTCTTATTTTTCCAATTGTGGAGTCCATGCTATCATAAATTTCAACCAAAGATGGGTAATTTGTATCAGCATACCTAATCATGCTAATGATAGGCTCAATGAAACTCAAAAGACTATTGATGACCATAGCATTCAATGCATCTCACGCCTTCACAAGTCTTAAGACCTAAGTTACCGAATTCGCTACTGAAGGCTTCGGGTTCGATTCGGGTCCGATCTGGGCAAATTTGCTGCGGGTCCGGATTTTTTACTGTGGGTTTGGCCAGGGTCCGGACAAGGTTCAAAAATTTCGAACCCGGGTTCTATTCCGCGCCCAAGCGCGTTTTTTCACTTTTTTTTTCATTTTTTTAATACTCTTTTGACTCTTTTTTGACTTTTAATGACTTTTTTATTCTTTCTAACCCTAATACTTGCCTCTAAAACATGAAATAGGTAAAGTATTGCTCATTTACCAATTTGTGAATGAGAAAAAAGGATTTTTTGCCTCCATTGCTGAACTTTCTCTTTTGCTTGCACAAGTTGGAATAGACTTGAAGGCTGATCATAGATTGTTCAAAGTTAATTGTTGTGCTATTCCTAAGCACTTGCAAGTGTCTATTCGTTGCTAAGAAGATCGTAGAGCAAGATTTCTTCAAAAGAGGTAGGTTTTTTGAAGTTTTTTGATTATTTTTTTTACATTTTTTTTCACAAGTGAACTTCAACTCTTTTGTTTTGTTTTTTAGTTATTGTTTTGTTTTACTTTTCATTCTTCTAAATGTCTATAACACATGTTCATTTTTTTCATTTTTTTGAAATTAATTAAGTCTTTTAGTTTCAAATTCAATGAATCAATACCAAAATTTCAATATGTTGTGCCTTAGGTATTCACTATTCCGTATTACAATGGCACAACCGATACCTCCTCAGGCTCAATCCAATCTCGTTTCAAAACAAACCCAGCCTCTCCCCTTTGGAAATATGTAGAAATGGTTCAGCAACTTCCAGGGGGTGGAGGATATGTTTGGATTTGTAATCATTGCCATGTTCAATATTTGAGCTCATACAGTCGAGTAAAAGGGCACTTGTGTGGGATCCCTGAAACAGGGATCAAAAATTGTCCAGGTGAAAACAACGATGGCATTCCAAAAAATATAGTGTTGAAATATATTGTTGAGCAAGAAAAGGCAGACCAAAAAACAACCAGTGGTAAAACAAGCCATCCTTTGAAGAAAGGATCTCGATCCATGAAACCCCCTACACCACCTTATTTTCCACCTACAGAAAGCCATCCATTTATGGACATCCCTCAAGAGCAAACCATGCCCTCTTCAAATAAAAGATCTAAGGGACCATTGGAAGCTTCATTTCAGAATGAGGCAAGAGAGATTGCTGATCAAGACATAGCAAGATGTGTCTATGCCAATGGATTGGCATTCAATGTTGTTCGTTCACCATATTGGCAAAAAATGGTGAAATCTATTAATGAGGCTCCAAAGGGGTATAAGGGCCCAGGTTTTGAGAAGATGCGTTGCACCTTATTGGAGAAAGAGGTGAAACATGTAGCAGACTCTTTGAAGCCCATAAGGGATTCGTGGATCGAAACAGGGGTGACCATAGTTTCTGATGGATGGAAAGATGCAAGAAATCGCCCATTGATCAATGTTATTGTTGTGTCCCCTAAAGGGGCAATGTTTTTGAGAGCAGTGGATTGTGAAGGACAGGTGAAAGATGGTCCATTTATTGCTGACATCCTTTGCCAAGCTATTGAAGAAGTGGGCCATCAAAATGTTGTGCAAGTTGTAACCGACAATGCCAAAAATTGTAGGGCTGCTGGGTTATTGGTTGAGGAGAAGTATCCACACATTTTTTGGACACCTTGTGCTGTCCACTCCCTCAATCTAATGCTACAAAAAATTGGATCCAAAATTGAGTGGATCAAATAGGTGTATGCTTAGGGCTGAAGACATCCAAATGTTTGTCACCAACCACCATATGACACAAGGAATATTTAGACAATTCTCAAAATTGAGTTGTTGAAGGTAAGTTAATTCTCAATATTTTTAAATTTTTGAATTTTCTTTTAATTTTAATTTTTAAATTTTGATTTTGTATATTTAAATTATATTTTAATTTTAATTTTGATTTTCAAACAGGTTGTCGAGACCCGTTTTGCCTCCAACACAATTGTGTTGAGACGACTTATAAAGGTTCGTGAGGCACTATGTGCCATGGTAATCAGCCCTAATTGGGTTGTATGGAGGCAATCTAGCAATGAAAGGGCAAATAGGATCAAGCAAAGGATCCTAGATGATGGTTGGTGGGATCGTGTTGAGTATCTCGTCAGTTTCACCGAGCCCATACTGAGCATGATCCGTTACACTGACTTGGATAGACCTTGTTTGGGCGAAGTATATGATGGTATCGACTCAATGATTGAGAAGATGAGATCCATCATCAATGCAAAAGAGGAAGATCCTGAAGAAAAATTCTTCAAAGAGCTACAGGAAATCATGGTTGATAGATGGAACAAAATGACCACTCCCTTGCATCTTCTCGCTTTTGCATTGAGTCCCAAATATTATAGCCCTGAGATACTTTCTACTTCATCAAGAGTTGCTCCATATAGGGATGGTGAAGTGGCCCAAGGGTACAAGGCAGCAATTCGTAGAATCTTCACTGATCGTGACCAACGTGATCGAGTGAGGGCTGAGTTTATGGCTTTTGCATGCTCTGGGAGTGTTGATCAGAATATGGATGCTCTTTGAGACAAGTGCAGGGTGGATGCTCATAGTTGGTGGTACTTCCATGGGCAAGAATACATGCACCTCCAACCTATTGCAATAAAAGTTTTATCCCAAGTAAGTTTTATATTTGTAATTTTAATTTTAATTTTTAATTAATAATTTTGTTTAGTTAAATTTTGTAACTCTTAACTATTTATTAATTTAATTTGGTCTTAATAGGTTGCTAGTTCATCCTCTTCTAAGAGGAATTGGAGCACATACTCCTTCATCCACTCAATAAAACGCAATAGGCTACATTCAAAAAAGGCTGAGGACTTGGTGTATGTGCATTCAAACTTGCGCCTCCTTACACACAAACATAGTTCCTACAAAGAAGGAGACACAAGGAGGTGGGATATTGAGCCAAAGCAGCTTGACTTGGATGCTTCCACAAGTCACTTAGCTGCACTTGATATTGATGATGACTATCAGCCTGAAGCAGCTACTACTGAGCATGAGAGCGGTAGTGTTAGTGCTAGTGGCAGTGCTTGTGCGAGTGCCACTAATGCTATTTGTGGTTCTACACAAAATGTAGCATCTAATGATGCTGATGCTGCTTTTTTGATGACCCATATGATTCAGATTGATCAATGATCAAATTAATGGCTGATTGTAAACACTTGACATTTTTATGTTTGAAGTTTGAACTTTAATTTATAATTCTATATCATGACATTTGACTTTTGAGTATAAAGTGGTGGTGTATTTTTGCTATGTTATTTGACTATTAATATGGTGGTGTATTCTGAACCTAATTACTGCTGCAAATATGTATATATTTCTGATTTTTATATGTTTTTGTATTACCGAACCCAAAACGAACCCAACCCCAAAAAAAAAATTTCCCAAACGAACCGGGTTCTCGAACCCGAACCCGAACCCAAAACCAAACCAGTAACTTAGCTTAAGACGATTGTGTGATGCAAATCGAGTTTCGGAAACCTAACATGGTGTAAGAAAATACAAATTAATATATTAAAAGGTAGATGACATGTCATTCATCTTTTGTGCACTTTTGAAAAATGTTTTGTCGAATGATGCTCCTTGGCTTCTATTGTGGTTTTTATTTTTCCAACCGTGGAGTCCATGCGATCATAAATTTCAACCAAACATGGGTGATCTGTATCAGCATACCTAATCATGTTAATGATAGGCTCAATGAAACTCAAAACATATTCCACATGAACCCACCACTCATGATCTAGGATCAATACTTTGACTTTTTGGGCTCTCTTTGAACTTGATTGCCTCCATACACTCTAAAGACTAATGGTGACCATAGCATTCAATGCATCTCGCGCCTTCACAAGTTGTCTTAAGACAATTGTGTGATGCAAATCGAGTTTCGGCAACCTAACATGGTGTAAGAAAATACAAATTAATATATTAAAAGGTAGATGACATGTCATTCACCTTCATAAACACTTTTTTTTCAATTGTGTTGGAAAAAGGGGGATAGTCGGACGTCCCCGAGATGGTTTGGGGATGTCATAGACGTCTCCGCTGTCCCCAAAGATGGTTGGCCGTCCCCTTTGTAGCTCATTGTCGTCCTCGAAAATGGGGATGCGTCAAAAAAAGGGTCCGAAAACAAGGACACGTCAAAAAGGGTCGAGGACATGTCCTCGATTTTCCTTGGTTAAACCTAGTCTTTATTTATTTAATTTCTAACTTTTCAAAATAGACTGCAGCCCTTTGTAAATAAGAATAGTTACTGCCTTAATCCACAAGATAATCGCTGCGCTTATCATATTAATCTTTGCCTTGGAAATCATAACCACTCCCTATATTTATTAAATTATTCCATAAATTAATAAAGTCGCTGCCCATTAATAATATTAATTGCTTCTGTTTATGAAAAATGTAAGCGCTGCTATGTTATAACTTAAGTGTTGCCTTTTTAAATATTCATATGAATCGCTGCTACTTTATAACTTAATTACTGCCTTCTTACTTATTCATATGAATTGCTGCTACTTTATTAACTAAAATCAGATTTGGGCGATCTAATGTATATTTGCTTCAATGTATCAACCAAAACTTCTTAGGCTTAGAACATGGTCAGCTAAGTTCAATTCAATTAAAATGTTTCTCATGTAGTCGGCCATCATTTGCATAATCTATATCTTAATATCTATGTTGGTATTCTTTGAACATTCTTTACAAATTCATGATAACAATCTTGTGAATGTTTCCTTCCTTGAAATATGCATTATTCAACAACCATATGAATTATGAAGATTGGACATCATCAACTTTTAGTTATCTTGAAAGGCATTCAGCCCATCCAATGTACTCACCATATCATTAATAGCAACACACCTATTTCTTACATGACATCCATCATCGTAACATTCAATCTTGACATCAATGACAACTATAATATTTCCAACAACCTCGTCCATACACCTTTGACACCAATGACAATAGTCTAACAATAGGTCCCCCTGGGTTCTAACAGATTCATCCCGAGTTCCACTCAAGTTGCCCAAGGTATTTGGGTCTAGACCCAAACCCGGACCAAACCCATACCAATACAGAGGGGCTCCCGATGAACCTAGTAACAAAGCCAAATAGAGTTTCTTCTCCATCCACACTCTACACTAAATGCTGAAAATCAATTTCCTGACTATCATATTTATCAAGGCAGCTCAAAAATGTAAAAAAGTCATGATCGTCATTGAATACCTGCCAGTTCTAGATATTGTCTAGAACTGGAGATCTCATCAATAGCTCGACCTTTGTAATGCCTATCAAGGGTATGTTTTTTGATCCAATGGCTGAAACTACCAAGAAATCAGCAACTGCATTCTTATCCCTTTCTTTCCGATCAATAGAGAATGTATCAAATAATTATATACTATCCAAAACAACATTTTTTTATTATTTCAGCTTCTTATTCTTTGAGGCATATTTCTCTTTCATCAATGAGATGACCAACTCATAATCACCTTCAACCCTAAGATTGTTTACCTTATGCTTCAAAGCTATATTCAGACCCAATAGCAAAACTTCTTACTCTGCTACACTATTTGTACATTCAAATCTTAATTTGAAAGAAAACCTTAAAGCCTTTTTATGAGGAGAAATCGATATGATTCCAACCCTAGCTCCATCCTTGGCACAAGCACCATCAAAAGACATAGTCCATACCTCATGTGTACTTTTTTCTTGACATTTTGGATTTTTTGTAAATTATTTTTCTTCTTCTAGATCATCAATCTCACTTCTGAAATTACCCAGATTTGTATCAATGTACAACACTTCTTAGCTCAAATCAAGAACATCTTTGATCATATCTGTGTCTCAGTTTCTCTATCCAATCTGACATTCCTCCCATTCATTGGGATCATGACATAAGAGGAATCCATCCAAATATTTCCACTTATGGCAGCAAACCACTTTCTTGATAGAAGCATGCCATATTGTGGTGGAATATCTATTACTATTATATTCATTGTGTATTCCTTCGGATATGCAGCTAATTTGAAGTTTACATCTTTCATCATGCTTATGATTGGAACCTCTCTAAAATTCATAACAAAGAATTTAGTAAATAACCTTGCAATGTGCATTTCCAATTACCTCATGATCTGAAGAGGCATAATGTTAGTAGATACATGTAAAAAATCATACAACTTTGTACGAACTTATCAGTTATCAAAAGGTTACATAAAAGTTATCAACTTGAGATGGATTTTTACTCAATGTTAACCCCAAAGACACTCCAAGCCTCTCAACATTATCTATCTTATATTCAATCCCATGATTTGATTGTTTACCTTTTGTTCTGTGTTGCATTCATTATTTTTATTCAATTGATCTAAAATAACATCGTATATAATAGCTAAAGCTCTACTCCTATGCTCACTTATTCTCATCATTTCCATCAAAAGAACTTGAACTTATATGTGATTTGACATTTGAGCCATATCTACTGGAATGTATTCAAGGAAAAGAACATCTAGTGGTATATTACATTTTGACAAAAGCAGGGTATAACCAGCAATGTCGTGTTTACCATACTCCCTTCCAGCTATTACAACTGGGACATTTTGCACCTTTTTTCTTCTTTGTTGATCTTGTTTGTTTGCATCCTTGACCAGCAACCCATCACTTTTAATTTCATTTAAAATTTAAATACTGATTTTTTTTATCAAGTTGTACCTTTGGTTCTGTCTGTTTCTCTTTGATGAAAACACCCCTAGTATTTTCTAACATGGTATTTCCCTTTTGATCAACTTTACTTCTCAAATTATAATGGCTTTTGCCTTTAATAACTGTTGTAGCAGTTATCCTTTTAATTTCATCTTCAGAAAGCTTTCTCAATTGAATTTTGTTCATGGCTGAATTGACATTATATACATGAGAATTTCTTTTTCACTGTGTGAGAAAACTTGCTGATGATAAGAATTTTGGGCATACCTCCTGATTCAATATCTGATTCAACTCCACACTGACTCTTAGAAAAGAATTCATCACTATTATAATCTCCTCTTAAAAATAACATATTTGCTTCCTAATGATCTTGATGATCCTGATTTTGTAATGGTTCATGACAAGTATCCTCATATCCCTCATATTCTTCATTACTATTGAAAAAATTTAAAAGATACAGAGCACTGAAATGAAGAATGAGGCATCTGACACACAAGGCACCATGGATTAGATTCCACATTATTAACTCCAGCCTTCTTCAAAGGATATGGGGTCTCTCTATTCACTGATCCTCTAAGACTTGGAACAACTAGCCTTTCGTTATTCCATGTAGTATTGTAGGCTTGATCTGATAATTCAGGCATCCTTTCTTGTCCTGGTTTCGTCTTTCAGCATTCATGCCCTTTTCATTTTATGCCACCCTATAACTCAATTCTTTGAAAGAATGCATTACCTAATCCAATTTATCTTCTTGTACTAGGGATGTACTGCTTTGACCCTTGTCCTGAGGTAAGATTCTCACATCACTTCTTTTCTTAACTTTTCCAAAAGTTCTTATAGATTAATTTCAATATTTGTGGCAATCCTTCATGCTTCCCTTAGTGTGTAAAGATCTTTATCTCTTAACATGTATCCAATTTCAGCATCATACGCATTATAGTAATAATACTAAACATATAGATTCATTAGGTCTCATGTATACCAGAATCTTGGACATTGATCTAATAAATCTAGCATTGAAATCTAAAACTGATTCATTATACCCCTTTACAATGTTTGTAA
This sequence comes from Sequoia sempervirens, assembly GCA_007258455.2. Taxonomy (NCBI): domain Eukaryota; kingdom Viridiplantae; phylum Streptophyta; class Pinopsida; order Cupressales; family Cupressaceae; genus Sequoia; species Sequoia sempervirens. The sequence continues at coordinate 243,763,696 of VDFB02086081.1, forward strand.
ATTTATTGATAATAAACCTTGGACCTATTTTGTCACTGTATTGCTCTCTAAAAACTCTTTGAAATTTATCCCAGGACTCCATGCTTCCATCAGGCAAACTTTTATACCAATATCTAGCAATATCATCTAAAGATTGAACAAACAACTTTATTAATACATTGTCTTCAATTTCATAGTCATCAATTAAATTATTGAATGACTTCAAGTGATCCTCTCCTCGAACTACATTATTTCCTTAAAACTTATGAAATTTTTCTCTAACTTCACTTGGGACCTCATTTGAATACCTAAGTATAACTATGAAATTCAGTTGTCTATACCTATCCAAATTCCAAGGAGGTCTTTCAAGAACATGCCTTCTATTATTTCTTGCACCTCTAGGAAGTCTTCTTCTATCAACAAGAATCTCTACGCTTCATCTATTTGTCTGATTGAAATTTCTTAAATTTTTAAGTCTTAACTCAGATCTTTCTATGCTTTCTCAACTTCAATCCTAGCCATTTCTACTATCAAATGAGCCATTCTCTCACCAAGATCTTCACCTTGATTTCCACAATCTGTTTTTATTTTAGGCTATTCCTCTTCATACTCTTCATTTTCTTCATTTTATTGACAAATTGAATTATCTCTATACCAATTGAGATTATCATTTTTATTAGCTAGTGAAGTTGCCATTCCATCATAGAAAGCATTTCATCTTGTATTCATTCTTTCCATAAAGGTCTCATTTAGATAAGCTTCTCGTCTTGTATTCATTCTTTCCATAAATGTCTCATTTAGATAAGCTTCTCGTCTTGTATTCATTCTTTCCACAAAAGTCTCATTTAGATAAGCTTCTACCTCCGTTTCTCTAGCAACATTCGTTCCTTTTCTCTTGCAACATTCATGACTTCATCTACCTTTTTATATTCAAGACCATGCCATTCATCCCTATCTCCTATTTTGGGCCTCAAAAAGTAGGCCTAGGACCAGAAATGAATTAAGCAGAAATAAAACAAATCTAAACAATAGAACACAGCATATACCCTGGGAAAACCCCCCTTCTTGAGGGAGAAAAACCCAGCAACAATATATCACTTATATATTGAATAAAAGAGCAGCAAATCTGCTTTACAACTAGGCCACACACTAAGCCGAATTGATGCAAAGATTATAGCACCTTTCTAGATGCAAATACACAAGCAATGAAGAATATTGATCTCCTTGATGCAAGAATCGATCTGTTGTATGAAGTCGAACTCCACCCAGAATTGTGCGAACTTGACTTGAAATTAATTGGATGCCAAATGAAGGTGAGATGCCTTGTATTTATACACATCGAAGTGACCTTTCATGAAGAGTCGGCCTCATACAAAGTGAGACGACTTTACACAAGGGGTGGCGACTTTTATTTAAGTCGGCTCTAATAAAATAAAGAATAAATTATTATTTATGAAATGAGACGTCGCATCTCATTAGTTGGCCTCATCAATTTTGAATTTATATATATAGGAAAAAGAAATCTCCCGCCACTACTTACATCAACACTCCCTCTTAGCTAGGGAGATATCTTTCCAGATATCTATGTCATAGAGTCTCTCAACATGACACCCACAATGGCTACACCCATTTGTGGAAAAGAGTTCATCACGGAGTCCCTCAACGTGATATCGTCATGGAATCACTCAACATGACGTCCACCATGGCTACTCCCATGTGTGGAAAGAAACATGTGCACAAGTGCCCATCACGGAGTCACTCAACATGATGTTGTCATGGAGTCTCTCAACATGACATCCACCATGGCTACACCCATGTGTGGAAAAACACAAGTACAAGGGATTCATCACAAAGTCTCTCAACGTGATGTTGTCATGGAGTCTCTCAACATGAAATCCACCATGGCTACTCCCATTGGGTGGAAAGAACCACATCTCCGTCTCAGAGATGGACAAGGGTTTTCACCTCATATTTCTCCATCTCAGAGAAATATGCATTATAGCAAATAACAAGGATCACTGATGTTGTGTCTCCCTCTCAACAAGGGCTTCATTCTCCACAACTCCAAGCTTGTCTCAGAAATGTACAAACTTCACTCTAGAGAGAGGCTTTGGTGCAGGAGCACCTAGGCTAACCTCCATAGTTTAAGAAATTTTGGCTTGTATCTGACATTAGCCAAGTCAGAGTTTAGTGTGTTTATTTTGGACCTTAGAAGGTCATTTTTGTGGTTACGTGAATTAGTCATTAGGACTAAGATTCACCAAAGTTTAATCTTCATTAATAGTCTAGCTTTAATTAGCCTTAAATAGCTTAAGATGGGATTGGAGTCTTAAATGTGTTCTAAACACATCTATGTTGTTAGAAGATGCCAAGAGGCAATTAAGGGAGTTGGATGCTCGAAATCAAGGAGTTAGAGGTCCTAGGAGTTAGGAAGAGGACATAATGATAAGTTGCAAAAAGTTGTTACAAAGTTGCATGACAACATTTGTCATGTTGCATGCAACTTGGTTATCTTGGATCCCCTAAAAGATAGGAGTGTGGGATCGACCAACATCCCTAAAAACTTGGCAAATGGCATCTATGAAAGGTGTGGCTCGAATCCAAGATGTGAGAGTTGTTGTAATCAAGTTTTTGGTTTTTGGAATAGAAGAAGACTCAACATTTTCTGTGTTTTCCGAAGGTTTTGAAGTGACAGTGATACATAGTGGATTGAATGTATTGATCTAATATTGGATTTGTGTTCATAGAGTAGTCTTAAGCATTTTTCATTCTGTAATCAAATTGTTTTGAGTTAATCTAGTGTGTTGAATTCATAAGTTAAGGTTTTAGAGGGTTTTCTTGTTCTGTTCAGACCAGTCAGTCTTTTCATGGCTCCCCCATAAAATCTAGCCACAAGGTCTTCCTGAGATTAGATGGATATGATAGGGGAGCCAATGATCTGTAAATACTTAGCAGTGGGAGTAATGAAGAGTCGAGCATTTGCATTTAAAACCAAACCCTAGGCGAGTTCCTAATACCCGGTTAGAGGTTTGGCAGTGAAGAGTTGAAGAGATTAGGCAGGGGAAAGAGGTACTGTACGGAACAGGTACAGTTCCAGGTAGGGTACAGTCACATCACAACATGCTAAGAGGATTGAAGGTTTGTCAATCCATTTGTTGAGATAAGAAACAAGAAATCAGTAGGTTCCTAGGAATTAGGCCTATTAGCCCAATTTGACCTAGATTATAGGAAACCAGTGTACGGAGGAGTCAAGGGTCTGAAACCCTGTGAAACTTTTAAAGGCTCAAAAAGGGTATCTGAAAGTGAAGTTTGTTTTCTAGGTTGTTTGGAAAGTTTGAGCAAGAAAAGCAAAAAGGACACTATCAAGGGCTACAAGGAATTAGGCCTTCTCAAGGCAAATTCTTGAAATCGGTAAGAGTAAAGATTGAAGACCATCCAATATGGATCTAATTGGATGTGAAAGGCATGTTTCCAGTATCTCTGACACCCCTGCAAGCAGTTCAAGGTGTTGTGTGATGTTGGCACTTAGAGTCTTCTAAGTGTAGGAGAAAGTTGCTAATTCAAATTGGTGTTAGTCTTCCAAGGTGAAGCGCAAAGTTGAGAAACTCTTGGAGAGACTCAGAGCTTAGTTAATGACCTAAGCCTAACCAGAACCTAGAAGCTATCAGGTTCCTGGATGAAGACAGGGAAAAGTCTTCCTAGCTAGTTGTGCAAGCAAACCAAAGAACACTCACACCAGGCTTGGTGAGAATATCAGCCGTCTGATCATCAATGCAAATATACTTGAGTTGAATTGTTTTTCGTAGCACCATATCTCTGATATAATGATATTTGATCTCCACATGTTTTGTTTTGTCATGAAACACTGGATTGACAAATAGCTTCACACAGCTTTGATTGTCACAATGTATTACAGTTGGCTCCAATGTTTGCCCAAACAAACCTGCAAGGAGCTTTCGAAGCCACACTACTTCTCGAGTTGCTACACATGCTGCAATATATTCGGCCTCGGCAATGCTTAGTGCCACAAAAGTCTACTTCCTGCTACACCAAGAAAACATGGCAGACCCCAAACTAAAGCAACAACCAGAGGTGCTCTTCCTGTCAGCTACACTCCCGGCCCAATCAAAATCAGAATAGCCTTGTAACTTTAGATCTTCACTGGAAGTATATCTCAAGCCATATCCTACTGTGCCACACAAGTATCTCAAGATATGCTTTGCTGCAACTAGATGAATTTTCCTTAGTTCACACATGAATTGACTAAGGGCCCTCACCACATAGCAAATGTCTGGTCTAGTATTGACTAGATACATCAACGATCCAATCAACTACCTGTACATGGTGGGATCTACCAGATTTGAACTAGCTGCAAAATCACTCAACTTTTTCAAATTTGTTTCCATTGGTGTAGACATAGATTTGCAATCCATCATCCTAAATCTCTTCAAGATGTCTATGGTATATTTCCCTTGACTTAGAATAATCTCATTAGGTCTTTGCCACACTTCCAATCCTAGAAAGTAATGCATAAGTTCTAGATCCTTCATCTCAAACTCAGAGGCTAACTCTTTCTTGCATTTGACAATGAGATATTCTGCTCCAGTAAGAAATAAATCAACATAAAGAACCAAGATTAAAGCCTCACCATCAACTACCTTGAAGTAAAGATTTGAGTCTACATCATTCTTGGAGAATCCCAAGCTCATCAAGTATCGATCAATCCTCTTATACCAGGCACAAGGTGCCTACTTAAGGCCGTACAATGCTTTCTTCAATCTGCATACATGAGACTCCTTCCCATGAATCACAAAGCCATCTAGTTGCTCAATGTACACTTCTTCAATCACACCATTAAGGAATGCAGTCTTTACGTCAATTTGATGTAGCTTCCATCCTTTAGTTGATGCAATAGCAATGATAGTCCTGATAGATGTATATCGAGCAATAGGAGAAAATGTCTCCTCATAATCTATTCCCTCTTTCTGAGAGAATCCTCTAGCCACAAATCTTGTTTTGTACTTCTCAATGCTCCCATCAGCTGCATGCTTGATCTTGAAAAGCCACTTATAAGATACAACTGATTTCCCCTCAGGTCTACGTACAACACCCCAAACATCATTCTTGATAATAGACTGATATTCTTATGTCATAGCATCTCTCCATACTTGTTGATTTGATGCCTCCTCAACACTGGAAGGCTCAAGCTCAATGATGTGACTCATCAATGCCACATAGCCTGGAAACTTTTGCAGTCTCTTGCTTTCTCTGAATGTGCCTCGAGGAGCTGCATACTTCTTTGCCTCTTACATAGTTTGTCTAGCCCATAGAGGTCTCTTTCGTCCTATAGGAATGTCTCTCAGACCATCAGTAGGTTCTATGGGATCAACTAGATCACTAGCCTCTTCTAGTTCAGTAGACTCCCTCTGAATCTCAGAAGTAGGATCTGGAGAAATGTCCATATCTTGAGGTGTCTCATGTTCTTCATTGTCTATCTCCAAGTAGGACCCTTTAGATCTTTTGAATGCAACTTCTTCTTCGAAAGTGACATCCCTGCTAATCTCAATCTATTTCTGCCCTGGAATGTAGATCCTATAGGCCTTGGAAGTCTCACTATATCCCACAAATATTCCTTTCTTGCCTGATGGTTCTAACTTAGATCTTTTATCTTTAGACACATGAATATAAACAAGACAACCAAAGATTCTTAGATGACTAACCTCAAGTTTCACACCTGTGAAGGCTTCTTCAAGAGTCATATTTTCCAATATTCGATGAGGGCTTCAATTCTGAACATACACTATAGTTCTAGAAGCTTCAACCCAAAGGAAGGTTTGTAAGTCTTGATCATGAATCATAGCTTCGGCTGCCTCAACTATGGATCTATTCTTTCTTTTTGCAACTCCGTTTTGCTGAGGATTGTATGGAACACAGAACTCCCTCTTGATCCCTGCCTCAATGCAGAAATTACCGAAACCTCCAGAAGTGTATTCTCCTCCATTATCAGTTCTTAGAACCTTGATCCTCTTTCCAGACATATTTTCAACTTGAGCCTTGAATTCTTTGAATCTATCAAGCACTTCTTCAGACTCCTTAGACTTCAAAAAGTAAATCCAAGTCTTTTGAGAATAGTCATCAATGAAAATCACATAATACCAAAAACCACTCAAAGATGCCACAGACATTGGACCACATAAGTCAGAATGAACAAGATCTAGAATTACTTTTGATCTATTTTCACTACTATGAAAAGGACCCTTAGTATTCTTACCCAGTGCACATCCTCTGCAAGTGCCATCGTGCTCCTGACTGAGCTTCGGTAGACCCATAGCCATCTTCTCCATGGATGGAAGAGCTCTGAAATGTAGGTGAGCAAGTCTCCTATGCCATAGCTCACTCGAACTGGTAGAATCATGTAATAATGCTTGAACTGGACGAATAGGAAGTCTATATAGACTCTCTTGACAGACACCAATCACACGGGCTGTTTTGATGCTAGAATTCTTCGGCCAAGCAAGAACTTTTCCCTCAGAAAATGCAACTTGATACCCTTTGTCCTCCAAAGCTGAAATTGATACAAGATTTCTCTTGATTCCTGGTACAAACAAGACATCACTCAAATGAAGAGGGATGCCAGAATCTAGGTGAAGAGAGGTGGCACCAGCACCTTTCACTGAATAGCAAGCATCATCTCCGATTATCACTTGTAAGTTGGTTTCTCTTTCTACCAAGTCTGAAAGATGCTCTTGATATCCTGTAATGTGTCGTGAAGCACCACTATCAATCAACCAAGTGCTACTGTCGGTTGGAACATTGCTTGAAAGAGCGGAGATGAATAGAAATCCTCCTGAGTTGTCTCTAGATTCTTTTTGAGGTGTCACATCATCAACATCTGTAGTAGAAGCATGTTGCTTTGGTCTTGTTATACAATCTTGAGCATAGTGACCATACTTGTCACATCTGAAGCACTTGAATATGAGAGAGATTCTTCTTCTTCTTTGGTTCAGGAGCATAATCTGATTTTCTATCTCTATTCCTCTTGAAATTGCCTTTTCTCCCTTCTCTTCCTTTCCTTCTAGAAGTTTGAGCAGCAAGAACATGATTGTCTTCATTATGAGAGCTTCGTCCATTCCCTCTTGCTGCCAACCTGGATTCTTCTTGAATGCAATCAGCTCTAAGACAATCAAACTTGGGCAATTTAGATCTTCCACTAATGCCTTGGATAAAAGGCTCCCAAGATTGAGGAAGACCATTTAGTGCCAACATGACTAGATCTCTATCTTCAACTATATCTCCAATGGCATATAGCTAATCTTTCAACTCAGTGATCTTCATGAAGAAAGAGATGACTGAATCTCCTTCAACCATTTTTATATGATGGAGTTGTTGCCTCAAGGCAAGAGCTCTGCTGGTGTTGTTGATCTCATACAAGCCTTGAAGAGTCTCAAACATGACTTTGGTTGTCTTCATCTTGGATATAATTGGCACAAGATGATCCTTCACAGAATCAATCAAGATCTTCCTAGCCTTAGTGCCATTCTTCTTCCATTGAGTTTTCTCAGCCTCATCGGATGGCTCGGGCACATCACTCTCCACAAAATCGAGAAGATCATTCTCTTCCAATGCAATAAGAACTCTGAATTTCCAAGAGGTGAAGTTTGATGCACCATCAAGCCTATCTTCAACCTTGAGACCGGTCACCATCTTCGAAGCTTAGATAGACTCCCTTAGATGAGAAGAAGAGAAGAAGATTTTGCTGCTTAAACAAATTTGATCTTGATCTTGCTTAAACCCGCTCTGATACCATGTTAAATTAGGACCAGAAATGAATTAAGCAGAAATAAAACAAATCTAAACAATAGAACACAGCATATACCCTAGGAAAACCCTCCTTCTTGAGGGAGAAAAACACAGCAACAATATATCACTTATATATTGAATAAAAGAACAGCAAATCTGCTTTACAACTAGGCCACACACTAGGCCGAATTGATGCAAAGATTATAGCACCTTTCTAGATGCAAATACACGACCAATGAAGAATATCGATCTCCTTGATGCAAGAATCAATCTGCTGTATGAAGTCGAACTCCTCCTAGAATTGTGCGAACTTGACTTTAAATTAATTGGATGCCAAATGAAGGTGAGACGCCTTGTATTTATACACATTGAAGTGACCTTTCATGAAGAGTCGGCCTCATACAAAGTGAGACGACTTTACACAAGGGGTGGCGACTTTTATTCAAGTCAGCTTTAATAAAATAAAGAATAAATTATTATTTATGAAATGAGATGTCACATCTCATTAGTCGGCGTCATCAATTTTGAATTTATATATATAGGAGAAAGAAATCTCCCGCCACTACTTACATCAACACCTATCACTATAATTCCCTACTTGTTCATTTGTCATTGATTGATTTGTAACATTATTTTTATTCAGATCATTAGATGAAATAAGGTACTTACTATCATTTTTCACTTTCCAATGAGGTTGTACCTTCTTGTTCATATCATCAACTAGCTTCTTTTCAGAATTGCCCTTAAACAAATGACCTCCTTTCATCCATACTGATTCTTCACAAATTATCATTGGGATTGTATCAACAAAGTTGCCACCTCTAGAGAGGAAAATAATGTATTCTTTGTGAGTTCATTTTACCAACAGAATGCTATAATTTCACAAATCAACAATAAATCTTTGGATTTTGTCACTCTTCCCGGGTAGATAAATTTGTCTAAATACTCCCTCACAAAGTTGTCAATCTATTGGTTCTCCAACCTACTGTTAGATAACTCTAAAGGGTTACGAATCCCTACTCTCAAAAAAACTAGGATGCTAGGCCAACGAACATAATCTTGAATGAAGTCGGCCTGCAACAAAATGAAAGCTTGTATTATATATGCGAGAACAAAAGGTGGTCAGCTAGCATCCATAAACTTGTCTTCTTGGTCTCTTGATTTCATTCTTTATTTGAATTACTTTGGATAGCGATTAGTGGCCTTTGGCCTTCATATGATTTCATTCAAACACCTTTGATGTCAATGATGATATTAGTCACAATGACAACATCATCCATATGCCTTTGACATCAATGACAATTAATCTACCAATCTCGAACAATGAATTCCTTCTTGACATCAATACACAACATTTAGCATAATCATCTTAGATCCTAAAGAAATTCTCTAGACATGCACAAAGATGCTAAGGATCATGATAATCACCGAAGTACCCCTCCAAGAGGAATAATTTCCCTATCGAAGATGCTACATGGGAAGATGAAGCTTTCATGCAAAAGCATCAACAATTGATTCACATTGGAGACAATCCTTATCTGAAGGAGGGGAAGATACTATCCCTTAACCCATTGAAAGTGCCAGGATATGTGATGACCAACCATGGCCATATAATGATCCATAAGTGGATAAAGTTTGGGTGGACAAGCAAGGTCGAGGCTGTAGAACACTTGCAGCAAGTTGCAAGACACTCATAGCAAGGCAAAAGAACACCTACAGCTAGCTAATTGACACTCGTAGCAAGGATACAAGTCACTTGTAGTGGCTTGCTAAGGCTTTGCGTGGTTGCAGATGCTACAAGCATCAAGACTGCTATAGAAGTCACCAACAGTAACATTGGAGTGTTACACTTCATTCCAGAATTGTATTTGCTTTCAATTATCAACAAGAAAATGCATAGCAAGTTAATAGTATTGTTCTAGCAATGCTATAGGTGTGGCCCATAGTTTTAGTGAGGCCTGTAGCAAGGGCTGCAAGTGTGGCAAAGTGCAAGGGCTTGTGATTAAGTAATTTCAGTACTGTCTAGCAATTATAAGTGGACAGAGTACCATGTGTGAGTGTGGTTAGCAACAACAAAGGTTAGGGAGCAATAGAAGAAGTCAAAGAAGGCAGAGTTACGGGCATCATTCAGTTACTATAGTCAGGGTGTTGACAGTGTGATAGCTGAGATTTCCGGCAATTGGCGGCAACAGTTTTGTGCTGATAGTTTCTTGCATGGTGTCCGATACTTCTTAGTGGCAACTGTCCATTCTCTTATGACTGTTTGCATCTTGCAACGTGGTAGAAAATAAGGCAGTGGTTATTATCATGATTCAAGTGGACTTCTTAGCAGTCATTTTGGCAATTCAAAAAACTGTTATTTTTCCTGCAACCATTTTCTTTCATTAGCAGTGACTCTTTGTCTTCCTTAGACACAGCAGTCTCCATTCTTGTTTGAATCTTAGCCATTTATTAGTTCCTAAATATATTTAATGTAAGATAGGTTGGCCACATTGGGACTAGGGGATTAATATTGCCCAATAATGCCTACAAATAGGAGGTAGTTAGTAGTATTTGAACCTAGTATGGCAAGTTCTATTCTTGTAAAAAATTTGGAGGTTGCCCCATCAAAGTGGCTCATTCTAATCAAGTATTTGCATCTTCTTTTCTTTTATATTATTTTGTTGTGCTAAGCAATTCCATTACACAAGGTTTCTAGAGCTTGATGAAGAAGTAAGAATAATTTTGGAACAAAGGCAATAATTTAGATAAGGCACAAGAGGCTACAAACTAAGCCAATTACAAAACATATCCATCAAATGAAAGAACATACCAGATGAAGATATCACATGGGAGGTGGAAAATTCATTTATGAGTATCCATAGCTAAGCAATGAGGACAACACTTATTTTGTCATGTCCCTAATCTTCCTTAAGCTGGGCGGACTTGGTTTTGCAAACTAGTGTTTTTAAACACTATCAAATAATTAAATAATAACTTAGTTTGTGGCCGACCTGCCTTGTGGTTGGCGCCAATAGGTTTTAATTTGAATTTTATTTGTTTAATTGAGGCCGACTTCAATTGAAGTGGTGTAATAGATAAGTATTTATAGTTGATGTTGGACTTGAATTGATCATCACAAGTTTGGGAGTCTTCTTGTTCGGCTGATCTGGAGCATAGCTACCTGATCAGAACACTCAGCTGGTGTGTATCCTCAGCTGAGCAAACTCGTGTTAGTCCTTAGATACATCCGCTCCATCATTCTCACAGGTTTCTCTTAATCACAGGTGGAATTGACAAGGAAGGCGGGTCTGCTGGTATATGTGCGCCACACTCAGAAATCTGCGATCCCTAGACCACATGCAATCTGAAGAAGGGCGAAATTATTTGTGCTCAGGCCAAGCCTCACAGCTCTGGCCCTCACACCCTACATACATTCTCCTAGAAGAAGCAATTAAAGATGACTTCTGCTGATTTTCCGCAGGCCCCCGTCAAGTAATGATTTGGAAGAGGCGGCACCATCAGAAGTCGCATCACATTCCAACGGATACAGATATACCCATGGCGTCGATTTGTCACTGCTAGTAACAAGAGATCATCACCATCACGTTCCCAGATTCGTCCTCTGGTGGCCGGCTGTTGTGGAATTTCAGTAATTATAATCCATTTATTCAGACAGCGACTTCATTCCCTTGTATTGTGCTTGGTCGCCTAATTGTTGCGGGCAGTTGTTGAATGTTACTCAGAACTGGAAATTCGCATTCTGAGAATAATTGGTTTTTTCTTCAAGATTTATTGTATTTGAGTGCTAACATCTGAGTTACTTAAAAACTGGAGATTATTTATGATTTGTCCTTATTTGGCTCTTGAGATCTCTGCACTTTTTTAATTTAAAAATTTTCGCAGTAGTATTTAATTGGATCGGGGTTAGAACCCTCACATATTTGAAGAGAAAAGAATTTAAGCCCTTAACCCATGGGATGTAGTGGAATATTTGATGGCCAACTAAGATCTCCATAATCCTTTATTAATATTGCGATACTTCCTAGGTATAATAATTATAGGCCTAGTAGGCCTAAGTTGGGATTGGTATTTTGCCCCTGCATTATGTTATTAAAGGTCTATATATTAGAGAGCAGTTGTTGTGGAGGATATAATTTGCAACTTATGTTATTGTGAAAGACTTTTTGAGGTTACACTCTCAAAGGGGCTCAATCTATTTCAAACAATTTTCTATATTTCACTCTTGCAATATTGTAGATGTGACATATTTGCAAGCTTTTCTGATTTGACTAAGTAACTACGTAACACTATTGAGTTCTTATTTGAACTCAAAAAAAATTGTAAGTCCTTTATATTGCCTATGTATGGCAATTTCACTTCAAAATCTTTTGATCTTACATATTTCAATTCAAACGTGTACTTGTGAACAAAGAGGAAATGCATTGGCCTAAACTAATAGAAAATCGAACTCATCCATAGGAGTCATGGTAAAATATATTTTTATATTTTTCCAAATTTGCAAATTACAACCCAAATTTAGTTTTGGCTCAAATTGTGTATTAGAAATGTCATTAAGGATGTATTACAGTGACTGTCAAAAACCACTTTGAACTTGGGAATGAAAGATGATGCAGCCAACGGTAGGGAGCCAAATGAATGGTGGCCTTTCCCTTGTGGTAAGACTTCACAACACCTCTCTGAGACACATAATATGGCCTTTATTACACATAATCACTCTGACTATAGGTGATATTTCAATGTGATAGCAAGAGGAAAGAATGCAACCATAACTACACATATAAAACCTAAAGAAGCTCGTTTTCCAAGGCTGATTTTAATAGGCATTCAAAAGCACTTATTTGTTGTTCCAAATCAGATCCTTAGCTCCACAAATATTTCCTAATTTCTGATTTAAAACCAGAAATAAAACTCTAAGACCACGCTGAAATACATATTGATTTATGAACCCAAAACTAGACACCAACACATCCAGAAAACTACTGATTTCATAGATCTCCTTGAAACATGTTCGCATCAAATTACATCAGGGAATTTTAACAATTTCCTTTACAAAATGAGATTTATCGACAACAAGAAACCTACAAAATCCGAAAATGAAGGATGACAATTAAAATGACAACAGTGTGTTACAAACCCCACCCGCTATCCTACATTAACATTGTCTTGAACCAAAACTCTACCCTTGAGCTCCCAACCTGCAAACAAACTCTTCAAAGCTTAAACCTACAAGTAAACCTTAGGAATGCTAACCAGACTCAGCTCCCTTCTCATTATTTTATAACCTTTTCAAGTATTGCAGCTAGTTGGAAGATTATAGTTAACCAAGCAATAAGTTTTAACTTCCAGATGCTTCTCTCTCCACATGTGGTGCCATTCTTCCAAGGTGGTCAAGGATTCAAGTCAATCAACTTGTAACTCCTTATAATGCTAACTCTTTCCCAATATTGTGTCTTTCAACAAGGACTAATGCAAAGGAAAGAAGTCAAGTGGAACCTCCACCTAGTCAACACAAAGAAAAACATGCACGCAAGATGTTCCTTCCAAAGGAACTCCACACATAGTGCCCCATTCAAGGTCATTGGTATGCAAATAAAAGTCAATCATGCAATTTAAATAAGCAAGATATAAGTGGCCCACCACTCCCAGTCCCCTTATCAGACATTGCACCTCTTCAACTTCCATGAGGTGTGATGAACAATGTACAATTGCCAAGTGGGGCCTTCCAAAGATTCCAACCAAAGGGGAACATCCAAATGATCTAGGGGAACCATTTTAGAGATTCTCCTATACCTATAAACACAAAGTTAGACACAAAAATCCAAAATTGCAAAAAAAAAATGTTTTTTTGGCTAATGTTAATGGTTGGACCCTAAGATGCTCTTTGCATCAAACACCCCAAGTAAGAGTTTGTGAGTATAGTGCTCACAAAATAGCACTTGATAGTAGAACTTCCCTTTCTATCTATGAACAAACATCAATGTAACCCATCGTTGGAGATAGGCACCTGAAAAGAAATCTACTCTTCCTTCACCTCATGCAACTTTAGGTTGGGCTATGTCTCATCTTCCTCCATCAAGTTACTGTCCTCCACTCCCCCCGCTGCCGCCCCCCCTGCCCCCTGCCCCCTTGTGGATCTCTTCCCACCATAATCCAACCTCCTCCAACCACCACTCCTTTGCTTTCTCTAACTGCAACATTCCTCTGAATTGAATTCCTTTACATCTACCTGTGGCTCCTCACATCTGTATTTGCTTTTGTCTGTCCACAGCCCATGATAACTCTAGATCCACTCTCTCAAACATGATCTCATCTTGAACTCCATTCAAAGTTATGCACAGTAATTCCTCCTCAGATGCAAAATCTCCCTCTAGTCTCAATTTAGTTACATGACGAAATCAAACAATTCATCCATCAATTCCTCCTTGTTTTTCTGTCCTTTGATCAATATTCCATCTCAATTCCCATACTTGCGAGGAAGTGACAGTAGAGCATGGGAATGCACTTGATGAAGAAAACACTAAGACAGTACCAACTATGGAGGAGAAGTTGCAGAGAGATTACTGATACATCTGAAAAATGTGTTGAATATTCAGACAACAAATCTAAAATCATTTGAAATATGAGAACTAAAGCCAACCAATACTTTGAATCTTTCTCCTCAATGCAATATAAAAAAATTAGTGATAAGGTTTGCCCCCTTATACTTTCAGTGTTTCACAACATTGAATAAATTCAAAATTGAATTTGATTTTAGTTTTTAGAATCCAAGATAACATTCGCCAGGGATTTCCCATTCATGGGATATTAGATAAGAATTTAAAACATAGAAAAGCAAAATGGAGATCTCCTCTTGAAGGATTTTAGAAGATGAATTTTGATGACTCTTCAAGAAGTTCTTTTAAAGGAGGTTACATTTTTGGGTTCAGAAAACCAACATTGAAGCAGAATGGGAGGCAGTCATTGCAGGGTTTGGTTTGTCTAAGGCTAAGAGTTGTAGAAAGTTGGTGGTTGACAGGGATTCAGCAAAGCTAATCAAAGGCTTGCAAAAAGCAGATCGTCCAAATTGGAAAATTTGTAGGCTTTTAGAATAAGCCATTTCCCTTTGTAAGAATTTTGACTCCATTTCTTTTGCTCACTGTTTCCACAAATGCATGAAGTAAGGGATAGGCTTACTAATAAAGGAATTGACTGAACTCCTTTTACGTCCCTTGTTAATTCTATGGAGGTGGAGCAGGATGGTTTGGAAGATATCATTAAACATGAGAAGCTTCAGTTGATGCCATTCATACTAATTTTGATTGGTTTTAACAAAGGTGACGAACAACTTTATTTGGCTTGTGCCCCGGCATATGCTGTGATGATGATGTAATGGGAGTTTAGTTTGACATGTGTGATGCTTTTTAGCTATGGCACATCTTCGCTCTTCTTGCAGGAGCTGCTTTCAAGGGTTTCCATGGTGGTTTCTGATTTGGGGTTGATTGTTTGTCAAATAGTGGGACTCTAAGTCAGGCATGTATGTCCCCTGTTGTGTCATGATTTCTTTAGCTTTTATGGCTCATCACAAGATGCCTAGTTGTTGCAAGAATCCATTCCAGTGTGGCAGATTTCTGACCACCAATTGCATAAGATTTTTCATAGTACAAATTTCATTCTTCTAAATCTGGTTGAAAGTATTTTAGGAGAAGAGAATACTACTAATAATGGTCCCCTACATTCCCGTGCAACCATTATTACAGACTTCTGTGATAAGTTGGCTCAAGTGGTTCATTCCTGTGTTACCGGGTTCGTCCCCTGAACCTGCAGGTTCGGGTCCGATCCGGCCTGGATTCGGATCTGGATTTGGTTCGCAGGGGGGTTCTTCACCATTTGTTTGAAATCATTTAGGGCTTTTTTTATTTTCGTGGGTTCTTTTTTCTGATGGTCTTGATGGAAATGGCAACGGAAAAGACGTACAGATCCTCTCTTTAGGTTAAAATAGATACAGAACGACTTAATCCCCCCATATAAATACATTCTCTTGTTTAGGGTTAGATGTCTGATAAATACACTCTCAAGCAATGGTTACACCGTCGTACATGGTTTACATATGTTAATCCTCGATGTACTTTGATTTGACTTGTGGAGGCTGCTCAAAGCCTTTCCTATTCTGAACCGAACTGCCACTATTTTGGCGTCTTACCATTGAATTATTTGAAGCTCTTTTTCTTCATAGAAATTTAGTTACCATTAAAGGATCAGATCTGTGCGACTCTTGTTGAGAGCCATGAATTCGATGGGAAAATCATGCTGTGCGCTTCCGGGAATGTGAGTTTTTCAACGGGAGAAAAGATAAAAGATTAAAATTAAGTAACAACAAAATTAAATGAAAAATATTGTATTAATATTATTTTTAATTAATAAACATTACAGTCAGACATAATTATATATAGTTAAAGAACAGATATTTTAAACAAATTAAATAAATTATTAATATTAATAATTATTATTATTATTAATAGAAATTAATAATTATGTAAATTAATTTTTAAAATTAATAATATATATTATTAACTTTAGTCTTTCGTAATAATTTTATTATTATATATAAATTTTATTAATATTGTATAAGGCTTATAAATATTAATAATTATCACATTAAAATATGTATATTGTCAATATTATATTAAAAAATTTAGCCGAACCCCCGAACCAGTACCAGAACCAGCAACTTAGGTTCCTTCAAAGGAAGTGACGAGGTGGCTTGAGCTTTTGCTTCTCCTCCCTGAGAATGTGACAATGCTTGAGGAGGCAGCGGAAGAAGTTGCTAAGGATGTTGTTGACCAGTAAGGTTTGAAAATCTCAGTGGGTAACAACTTAGACAAGACTAAATAGCAGCAATTAAACCTGAGCTGTGTGAATTAAATATGGACATTAACACTTTGACTACTTTCTGCCAGGACTTGTGTTTTGTTGTCAAGTTCTTGTTGGTTTCTCACAACAAGGACACATTAGAAGTCACCAGTGCTTATATGCTCCCTCCGCTGTTAATGGTCAGTTGTGGAGGGCAACCAAAAGCTCTGAAGTCATCATGGAATTAAATTTGGGGGTTTATGGCAGCCTGCAGGAATGGTGAGATTAATCCTAAGTTTGTGATTGTGGTAGTTACGAGTTGGAACAACTGAATGTTTCACAGGGGCAATGAGGTTAAAAATGATGCTGTTGTTGGGCACTGGGTGTTTCAGAACTTCCTTATCAGAGTTGTTGTCTGTTGGGATTTTGTTTGATCATGTTTTGCTCTTTGTTGGCAAACTATTTTGTCTTGCATTTTCTTTTGGCCTCCTGTGCGCCTGCATTGGCTGTTCATACAGGCCTTTTGTTTGTTTCTTATGTTGTTCTGTAATATTTTGCTTGTTTTTGTACCCACGGCCCCTAAAGATCCCCACTCCTATTATCTAAAAACAAACATTTTCCAGAAATTATGATACTGTCATATTCATTTTGTGCTTCCAAATGAAAACATAAAATTATTGTATATGTACAATCTAACAGAACATGACAATTTAATAATATTAGCTGTTTGATAAACACTAACTAAATTGTCCATGGAATAGCTTTAAAGAGTTATGTTGGCTGAACTTATTTACCTGAGAAGGAAAAGCCCCACCAAAAGCCACTGGATCTAGATTAAAAGCACCATTTGAAGTTGCCTCAAAAATGCCTTGCAACTCTCTTGAATCCACAACAAACAGGAACAGCTTAGTCCCTGGCACAATACGCCTTACTAATTTTATCTGTGAACTAGGCAGGCCAAACAAACTAAATTGAAAGCAAGTCTGCCTAGTTATTCTGTTGCACATGAATATAACCCCTGGAGGTACACCATCCACTTTCACTTTTTCATCATGCTCCTTAGACTGGCCATCTACTGAAACTAAATTTGAAGGTACTTCACTTTTAGTAGGTTCATTCTGTTTT
Source organism: Sequoia sempervirens (assembly GCA_007258455.2). NCBI lineage: Eukaryota > Viridiplantae > Streptophyta > Pinopsida > Cupressales > Cupressaceae > Sequoia > Sequoia sempervirens. Next base: position 243,781,432 of record VDFB02086081.1, read on the forward strand.
TCTCCATTTGGTAAGTGGGCTCCACTTAAAACAAACCTGCCAAACACTAAATTTGAAGGTACTTCACTTTTAGTAGGTTCATCCTGTTTTTCTACATTTGGTAACTGGGCTCCACTTAAAACAAACCTGCCAAATACATCCTCCTGTCTCTTTTTGTTGGGATTGGCAAGAAGCTGAGATCCTGAATGAGTGTTAACAGCCATATCATCCTGTCTAGATTGGACACTCACAGACAATGGCCTATTTGGTGACTTGTTCTGACTGCTCTCATGAATAGGGTATAATGGTTGGCCACTCACTGGGCCCATAGTGGATTGTTGGTTGTCCATCATATATCTATTGTTGGTTTCTGAGGACTCGCCACCTGTTCCATATAATTTTGAGATCATTCTGTTGTAAGGTCCAGAAGGGAAATCCCCACCAAACTCATGGCCATTAATCAGGAAACTTTCCCATCTTGGGAGAGGAGGTGCATCACTTCCATTTCTTTGCTCCATTGCACTAATCAAATGCTTTTCAATGCCTGGCAATGGATGTAAAACAAAACAAATTAACAAAAAGTCCTGTCTTTTGATGATAAAAGAAACAACCACAATCATGGCCAAGCAATCCCCAAAACACAGAAGAAAGAAGAAACATTTATTACAATTATGGATGTAAAGCAAAACACCTTAACAAGAAATCCTGTCTTTTGATGATAAAAGAAACAACCACAGTCATGGCCAAGCAATCTCAAAAAGACAAAACACAGAAGAAACCTTGATTGGCAATTACAAGTCATCGAGGTTATTTACTATATAAATCCTAAGTTACCGGTTCGGTTTTGGGTTCGGGTTCGGGTTCGAGAACCCGGTTCGCCGGTTCGGGAATTTTTTTTTTTGGGGTTGGGTTCGTTTTGGGTTCGGTAATACAAAAACATATAAAAATCAGAAATATATACATATTTGCAGCAGTAATTAAGTTCAGAATATACCACCATATTAATAGTCAAATAACATAGCAAAAATACACCACCACTTTCATAGTCAAACATTAAAATATTAGTGATACTCGAATGTCATGATATAAAATTATAAATTAAAGTTCAAACATAAAAGTGTCAAGTGTTTACAATCAGCCATTATTGATCATTGATCAGTCTGAAAAGTGTGAACATTTTTCTGTGTGGAAGGCAAACAAGAAAACAGTGTTACATAATTATTTAGTATTTACATTGTGAAAGAGCCAAAACCTTTTTCTTGCAGATCGTAGAAGAATCTGAGAGATTTTTTGGGTGTCCTTGCCTTGGAAGTTTGGAACAGAATTCGTAAGTTCTTGTTGATGCAGTATTAGATGTGAAGTTTCAAAATAGGCATGGTTATATAAATTCTCATCTCAGGACTATCATTGCATCAAATTAAGAATTTTCAATCCTTTATACTTTATAGTCTAGACAAGAGAAGTATGGAGTAGTGTTCCAATGCTAAAGATCATAAAAAGGCCACAGAAATGAGCAGTCCGCTGATTGCCCAGCATGGTGAAGATGGATGCATTGAACATTCATGCCCAGAACTAGAAGTGAATGAGTTGTTCCTCGTTAGCAGTTTGAGATCCCTTTTTTCATTGAGTGTGAGGCTGTGGGGGTTTTGGCACAATGATTTCTTCTGCCAACTGAAGAATTTGCAGAGAGACTTCTTATCAAGGACATTATAAAATCAAAGCTTGCAGCTGATTTTGTTATAATGTCCTGTCAACACAAGTAAATTTTACCCATTTCAAGTTCTTCCCCAACATATCATGAAAAGTTTCCAGGAAAATGTTCATTTTAAGAAGTGCAAGGAATTTGTTTCAATGCGTTATCTCAAACCTACATCTCCCTTGTAACTATAACCATTGATGTGTCTACCAGGTAATTGTCCTCATTTACATTCAAGGGCTCAAATATCATGTGCCTATATAAGGTGAAGAACCTAGGAGAGGAGGAATATAGATCATAGTTCAAAATCTGACGGACCTAAAATGTTTTAAAAACTCAGACTTGGCAAATTTTCCAAACAACGAAACATACAAAAATTTGTAAAAGGATTTTTAATAGCATGCATAAAAATTGAATTTACTAATGTCATAAGTAGTTTTTCCTTTCATTTATTGAGCAAAAGACAAGTTCAATTCACTTAACAGTGTCATATAATTATAAATTAGTAAAGTCTTATTGTGAATCTCTTTGCTATCAGTGGTTCAAAAATGAGGAATTTATCTTCTGCACCAAATGAGAAATATAATATATTCATAATATGTGCTAGGAAGGAATAAATCCATAAGATCGAGTATGCAAGAACTGAGAATTGCAAAATTGGCTTACGTTTGACTTCCACACACAAAAAATTTCACACTTTTCGAACCCACAGTCAGGTTTTCGAACCCTGATCGAACCCACAGTCAGGTTTTCGAACCCTGATCGAACCCACAGTCAAGGTTTCGAACCCTGTCGAACCCACAGTCAAAAAATCGAACCCAGGGCGAATCTGACCCGAACCGGACCCGAATTTCGAACCCGGACCGAACCCGAATCGTACCCGGGGCCTTTACTAGCGAATCCGGTAACTTAGTATAAATCCAAAAGTGGTATTACCCCAGGACACAGAAAACCAACATTCAAGGGGCACCAATTCAAGTTCACAACCTAACTATAATAAAAACTGAAGAGAACTATTTCCACACTTCTACACATGTAACCAAATATTTCACCAAATTCGAACACAAAGTAAATACACAGAATGAGCATAGCTCAAGTCCTTCAGACAAACTTGCACTTTTGGCCTATGATTGACATTTTATAAAAGATTTTGAAACTTAGAGATTCGGAAAATTCTTTATTAAAGATTTGATGGAATCCTACAATACATGGACAACATTTAGGAGTGCAGGTGTTTGATATATATATATAGATGCATTCATATATCTCTGTGACAATAACAAATACAGATACAAGTTTCATTGGCCCACAATTGATCCCAGAAAATTAGTGACAAAATATTTAGCAAGTTAAAAATGTTTAAAAGGCCATAAAAATGAATATGACAAAAGAACATGGTATATAATGCAAATCCGTTGTATAAGATATTATGTAACTTAACTATATGTAGTACAAATCGATGAATCTACAAAGAGTTCATTTCTAAAATTTGATATCAAATCAAAGCAATTGGTCATATATAGGAATAAAAGCATGTTTTTAAAACCAGAAACACCTAACAGAAGTAGATTTCTGCATTCACCACAACATAATCCAAGCACTACCATTATTAAAAGAAAGAAGTAGAACAGTAAGGACACATATTTGCAAATAGGAAGATCATGGAACTGTCATAAAGGCCTTCAGGTTGAGTGTACAGTTACACCAATGCTCCCAATGCATTGCAGACTTGATGCTGCCACACAAACCTGATACACTTAATCCCACTAAATCACTTTTCATTACTTCAGCAAATTGCAATTCTGCCTAACCATCAATTTCACTTCCTTAGAGCTAAATATTTTTTCAGTAGACAGCAGCGTTCGTAAATATCTACATGCATGGATACAATTGGTGAGAAACTTCAGTGGTAACATAACCAATCTATTAACTCCATGGATATGTCATTGGAAGAATCACCAATATGAACCTTTTATTCAATAATTCATTGCTTTCTACTTTTATACAATATTTGAAAAAACTAGAAGGCTTACATCAATAGAGATACAAAATTTTCATATTATCCATAACCCCCTGTGTCTTAGTTATTGGCGACTTGTAGAAATATAGCATAAACAAGTAAATGAAAACAGCACAAGTACAACATAACTTGAGATTTAGCCTAGAGAAACCCAGTGTGAGAAAAACTCCAGCAAAATAATATACTACCAAAATCAGTTTGTACAAGTTTACTCCTTTCTCAAAGGCCTTTAAGAATACCCACTCACAAGCATCATTTCATTTGCACCCAATTTAGTGAGAAGTCCAACGTGGCTACATTCAATCACATAATTCTCAAGAAACATGGCAATGGACTTAACTTTTAATTGCCAACAAGTTAAGAGTAGCATAACTGGAAAGTAATAACTCTAGGAGTGTAATCTCTACTATCCTCCTTCATGTTCGCAAGAAGGAAGAATTTGAATTCCTTACAAGAAGAAAGAATTACCAGTGCGTACCCCAAATGGCATCTCTATTCTAGAGGATAGGTACATAAATCAACCAAGAGGCAACAAAACATCTTCCATACAAAGAGACAGAAGCAGATCCACATTAACTCCTTGAATGAATCTTCATTTCTGCTATTTTGTCCTCTATGGGACAAATTTGAATACAATTGGAACTGTCAACTACATATTTCTCCCAGTACAATAAATTCATCAACAATTAGAACTGTAGGACGAGTTTATCAACACACAAAAGAGTCATCTTCAGATTCTCTTCCACTTCTTCACCTCTTTAGTATTTGACTCCACTCCAAGAATCCCTCATAGTATGATTGATCTCTCAACTACCTGACTATGAGTATTTATCCATCACGCCTTACCAAGTAGAAGACTTTGGTCCCACAAAAGTTTACAAAACCACCAAATCCCAAAAACAAGGATCCAAAATTCAGCCTTTGCAAATGGGCTGACAATCTATCTATGTAATGTCCCTTCCTTAGACAACTCAGTCGTGGTGGAGATTGGCCTACTATTAGGGTTCCTATAGATCAGCAGAATGGTTAGGGGACCCAACCGAGGGCTGTGGAGTTTAGCTAGGAGCCTTATGAGCTTTTTAGTTTGGAGTTCAGTTGATGAATCCAGGGTTAAAGTGAAAATATTAAGGTTTGCTTTAATAGAATAGTAAAAGGTGAATAGCAACTGAAAATCATAAGGTGAATAGTGAAAAGTGCCCCATCCTGGCAATGTGACCCTCAAGAAAATTATTTTACTGACTTTTATTAAAAAAGTCCATGAGAGGTTATAAAGCAATGTGTTGGGCTCCCTTTTGAGCATTCTACTCTCATTTTTAAAAAATGCTTTGCAGGTTTGAGCTCTAGAGAAGGGTTTCAGCATTGCTTCAGCCTTTTGGGAACGAAAACTCTCAAAGGCTATCGTGGATTGGACGAGAACCCAGTTCACCTCTGGCGAGGACCTACCTTGGGTCTTCATTTGGGCATTATTGGATGAGTTTCAAGTATATATTTTTCAAATCTGAGTTTGCAACAGTATTATATCAGCATATCGCAACAGATCAAGGGCAGCCATAAGCAAATATAGGCCTTCTCAAGGCCTTGGCAACTCATTTTATACCATACCTCAGCTTGTTGCATCATTTCAAGATCATGGGCTTCAAACCCTAGGTGCTACAAAGGGCTTCATACCAATTATTGGATCTGATTTGCATATTCAATTAGCTGGAAATTCATATCAGACCCTAGGGCAGATTTGTGAAGCTGGAAAGATGCTAAAAAGGGTTTGTCTTTGCTGTTCAAGTTTATATCAAATTGTATATGTAGACTTGTGGTATGTACATCAACATTTGAGCTAATAAATTGATCATTATTGCTCTCTATTTAAATTGTATGATTTATTTAAGTCTTAGCAGCAATTTACTTCCTTCTAGTTTGCAATATTGTTGCATAAATCAAAAAATCAGAATAACGCAAAAACAAAACAAAAACAAAACCCTTCCTATTCGCTGGTCAAAGACTTTGAAAAGACAAAACTCAGAAAATTAGATCAGATTTGGGTTGGGGATCTTTCAATCTGCTCCCATGGAATCTTCAACTTTTGAATTGCAGCTTAAAGCATACATCAATTTAAAGCATATTAGGCTATAGAGCATAAGCTTTCTTGCTCCAGAAAAGCCATTAAGAATACCTAAAATATATATTCTTTAACTTGCACCTAGTGAACTCAAAACTTTCATGATGCTGAAAATCAGAATGATTATGTCATTTTGTAGTGCCCAAAATGCATCTACCATAGTTGCCAGTCCACGACAACCAAAATATGCATGCAAAAATGAGAAAATTCAATTACTAACTCTGTTGCAGACTGTCAAAACTCCCTAAGGTGAAAAATCAGACTTCTAAGCAAACAAACTGCAACCATGACTGTCATATCATTAGGACATGTTAAACCCTGGTCAAATCCCTATGACGAATTTGGCTCTGTTTGAAACAATATGACACTATCAACCACAGCCAAAATTCCCATCTGTGATTCTTTTCCTTGATGCCCATGCAACACTCTGCAGCCTACTTCTTGCATCTCACTTCTACAATCTCTCTGTAACTAGTACAACTTTTCTACCTTGTCAAACACAAGAAGTGCTAAGGAAACAAAATGCGCCAACACAAATCTGAAATGTGTTAGCAAATCCTACAAGTACAAGGAAACCCTACTTTAGTACTAATCTGATCCATAAACTCCATGGATAGTCCATCAAAAGAATCACCTATACAAATTCCTTATTCATTTATATGTTACCCTCTAGTTTTCTGCAATATTTGACCAACATAGAAGGCTTACATCAATAGAGATAAGGAATATTCACATTATCTGCAACCTACTTCTTCCATCTCCCTTCTACGAATTCTCTGCAAAAAGGGCTACTTTTCTGACTATTACTCTTCTATCTTACTTGCCAAACACAAGTGGTAAGGGAACAAAATGCAAAAACAACTCTGAAATGTTTAGCAGACTCTACAAGTACAAGGAAAACCTACTATAATGCTAATCTGATCCATAAATTCCAAGGATAGTACATTGGTAAAATTACCAATATCAGTCCTTTATTCATTAATCTTTTGCCCTCTAGTTTTATACTATGGTCCACAGGGATGCATCCCCTGGGTATTTCCACCCATCACCACATCAAAGATGTTTTAGGGACGTAGGGACAGGTTGGGGCCATCCCCTGTAAAATTTATTTTATGAAACATTTCCAGTGGGCCTCAGCAACAGCAGGCGATGGCTGACTATCCCAGGGATGGCTAGCCATACCCTATGACCCCTGCTAAAGGTGCAATTTAAAAATAAAAAACACAAAAATGAGAAAAAAAAAAGAAGGGGGATTGTTATAACTGTTGTGTAATTCAGACTGAACAGAGAAACCATATTATGATTTTTGTGTAATACCCAGATTCAGACTGATCCACATAAATATTAACAGCTGCATGACATGTGCTATGATTCACTGCCATTTGTTTTACTGATAATGATCTGATTTTTTCACCTCTTGCATTTTCTTACGAATTTCAATAGAGAATATGCACTAAATTTTGAATATGATATTGGTAACAAACCCAAATGAATGCAGCAAGAAAAAGATGAAAGCTCCCACCACCCTTACCTGTGCTGATTTAGCTATGTATTGAAGAAATTATAAGTTATTTCCCTTTAAATGAAAGGTAGTGTGAAATTTATGAGATAGAAAGTGTTCATCAACATTGTTACATTTTATTCAAGGTACCAAACAAATGAATTTAGAGTCTATAATTAGAGGTAGTAAACTATTTTGACAGAAGAATGGTTATATAGTCAACAAATTTAAGAACTTTATATTACTGATGCAGGTGTCACTTATTCAATCTTAGAATTTTCTATTTGTAACTTCTATTCTTCATTTTGTAATTGTAATTTGTAGGCTTTGGGCATTTTGTTGTAATTTTTATATAATATGTATGCACACTAACAATGAAAGCAATGAAATTTTGTTAATTTGTCTATCAACTGTCATGTGAATTCTCAATTCAGCTTTAATGTTAAGTAATATGGTTTTATAATGTATATGATGAATGCCTTATATATGAATAAGGCAATTTTTGTATAATTTTTATATTTTCCTTATATTTTAATTGCCGTCCCCTCTCATCCTCTTAAAAATGGCCTCTTGTCCCAGTCACCTGAAAATGTGTTCCCCCCATCACCTGCCATCTGTGCCCTGGAAACTCCACGGAACATAGGTTTTGGCAATATTTGAGCAACAAAGACCATTCACATTATCCATAACCACTTTTGTCTTAGTTGTTAGCAATTGGTAGAAACATAGCATAAGCAAGTAAATGAAAACAACACAAGCAAAAGATAACTCACTCAATCCTCAAGAAACTTGCAACGGAACTCTACCTTTAGTTGCCAATACCCCTTAGAGTAGCATGACCGAGATTTACTTCTCTCAAGTAAATTCTACCTCTCCAATCCTTACATGCCTTCCCAAGAATAAAGAATTCGCTAGCATGTACCCTAATTGATGTATTTATACTAGAGGATGGGTACATGAGTTGACCAAGAAGAAATGGAAGGTCTTCCATGGGAGGAGACAGAAGGAAAACTGCTTCAACTCCTTGAATGGGTCTTCGGTTCTGCTATTTTGTCCTATATGGGGCAAATTCAATTGCAGCCAAAACAATCAGATATGTACTTCTCCCATTACAAAAAACTCATTAGCAGTTGAAATTATAGGAAAAGTACATCCACAACCAAAAGCATCATTTTCAAACTTTCTTCCACTTCTTTACCACCTTTCTATCTGACTCTGCTTCGATAATCCCTAACAGCATAATAGATCTCTCAATCACTTATTTGCGAGGTGATCAATAATTTTTTGGATCAGTGTTTCATATCTTTTGTACAGAAATGAAAATAAAATTAAAAAGAACAGAAACCAGCTCAGTGACTAGTGACCACAGTGTTTCCTCTATAGAAGTCCAATTAGTTATGCTTTAATCTTCCCTAACAATCAATTGTTTTGCTTTATCTCTAGTTATACTTTTGTACAAGTATATAGAAAGGAAAATCAAGGAGATCAGTCAGAAAGAATATAAATAATTGTTTCCGTCATGCTGTCCCCTGGTGGTAAGCTGAAGTGCTTGACCATAATGACCCAAGTTCAAGACCTGGTAGGTATGGTTGCAATGATAATGCAGCAGTTAAAAGAAGTCCTCAATCATGAACACATATGTGCACCCACACACTGTAGTTGATTTTGTGACTCAGTTCAAGCCATTGGCACCAAAAAGCTGTTAGGATTAAAATGCCATCAACCTTGTAAATCCTAAATATTTAATTTTTCTAAGATGTTATCTGTAAATGCATTCATAAGGGATGCAGGATCCATTGGCAGGGATAATTATTTATTTATTATTTACCAATTAAAAGCATCTTCTATTTGAAATCAGGTGATAAGGTCAAACTACGTGCCCATTTTGGAGTGTTTCATTTTCAAGCATCTCCTACTTTTTAGGGATTGAAAATCAAGGTGTCCAAAATAGAGCGATTGTTCTTTTGTCAAACTTTTTGTAAGAGTCTTGATTTAAGAACGTTGAAATTTTTTTCTCAAAATTGAGGCATGACAGTTTGTCCAAGTTTGGGTGCCATATTTAGTGATTGAGAAGAATGTAATTCATGACTATTATACAAGTGCTTGAGAAGGTAGAGAAGTGTGAGGTTACACAGTAGTTTGGATGCAGGAATAAAGGAAGTGATTGTATTGTATTCTTGTTTCAAGATAATACAGATTCGGCCTCTTTTCTAGTTAAGTTTTTTTATCTTAAAGGATTTTCTCCATGTAAATACAATGTTGTGTAAATGTATTATACTTGCTAATTTTTTTGTTGTTGCCAATTTACATTTCCTTAAATCTCCTTTGGTATCATATAAATCAAGACTCAGATTTGCAACAAAAAATTTCAAATTTCCATATTGTAGTTGCTTACTTTCATTTCTAATATTTAGTAACAGAGTTTAGCCAACTTTGCTTCTTGGGTGGAAGAGCGAAAGTTTTTTGTGCTACAATGAGAGTACTGTTAATTTGTTTTGTAGATTTGTGTGTGTGATAGCCATGGCCGCATCTACATCCCAATTGGATATTAAAAAATTCAATTGTACCAATTACAAGTTGTGGAAGCTAAAAATATAAGATGATCTTAAAAAGAGGGATCCATGGTTGGCTGCAACAAAAGAAAAGAAACCCAATAAAATAGATCAAGAAGAGTGGGACAAAATGGACAAGATAGCACATGGTACAATCTAGCTTTGTCTTGCAGATTCAGTTTTATTAAATTTAGTTGAAGAGACCACTGCAAATTCCTTATGGAATCGTTTGGGTGAAATCTACCAAGCCAAAAGCCTAGTAAATAAGTCATATTTGATTAAAACTTGTTTCACTGAAAATGAAGGAAGGTGACTCGATTGTTGAGCATTTAAATTCATTTAATTTTATTTTGAATCAATTAGCTTCAGTTGATGTTAAGATTGATGATGAAAATAAATGCATTATGTTTATTTGTTTACGTATGTGTTTACCCTATTTGCTGATGCAATTCAGCAAATAATTAAAAACAAAAGAAAAGTTGCAGTTGCTCTTTCAACTCTAGAAGCAAAGTATATAGCAACAAATCATGCCTATAAGGAGGCAATTCGGCTTTGGGATTGTATTCGGACATCAAGTTGAAACAAGTTTTAGAATGATAGTTAAGAGTTTCATCAACACAGCAAAGAACCCTACCTATCATGTGCAGACGAAACACATTGATGTGTGGTATCTTAATGTTGCAAATTCTTTGACAAAGCCCATGAGCACATAGAATTTCAGCTAGTGTAGGATGGCTATGTGGATGTCTCCCCTTAGTAACTAGTTTGCCTTGTCTACATTTAGCCTCTTATGGAATGATACAAGTGGAAGAATGTTGGAAAGGTGTTGTACACCTTGTATAAAATATTTAATTTTTTTGTAAAATAGTCGACTTTGAAGTGAAGCACCACACTTTAGGGAGTGCAAAATTTTCTTTAGTAGTTGAGTGTAACACTGTGAATGCATTTAATGTATGAGGCACATTGAAGAAATGTATTTAATTTATGGATGTCAAATATAATGCATTGAATGTAGAGTCACATGAACATAAACCATCTCTAATGCTTGGAGCTGAGAAAACCATTTGAATTGCCTTCAAGGTTGTAGTGATTCTTGGGTGCAAAGTCAGACTTGGACACCCACCTTGGGAAATGTCACGTTGCCAAAAAACTATATTTCCATTCTAAATTTTCTTGTTGTTGTCTTCCCAATACATTGAGGGCTTGGGATGGAGGTTAGATATCATCTTGTGCATGCTCATTGTGTATGCACATCATGAGTGAAGCTTAGTATATGCACTTAGAGGCTCGAATAGTGAATAGATGTTTGTTGCGAGATCTTGAGGAATGTGGTGTGAGATTTGTGGATCTCTAATGCAGTTGGATTGATCTCATGAGGAATGCAACTAGGTTGCTTACTGCTGCTGAAGATTCTAAGTCTTACGTGGTTAACTTGCATATTTTCCTCCTAGACTGAAAATGGCGATCTACTATGATGGCTCAAATGTTGTATTGTAACTCTTGTTGATAATACATTGGTTTCAATGCTTTGGAGGCTAGGATTTTTCCTAAACGGGTTTTCTTAGAGTATATCAATGTCTCTCTCTCGTGTGGTTGTTATATTCTTTCTTTACTTTTTTGTTATTTCTTTAGTGTTGTTAATATGTTGGAATGCTGCTAAAATTTATATGGATCAGATAAGTTGTAACATCTCTCCTCATAGGAATAATTAGGAAACTGTTTCATATTTCAATTAATTGCTCTGCAAAATGTTAAGAAAGAATGGGTTCCCATCGTGTCAACAATGAAGGACCTCACCTATGAAATAAAAAAGAATTCAAACAGCATCAACATCAAATTCCCTAGGCTAGCCTATGGAGAATCCTAGAGGCTTAAGGCTCAAAACACATTTGGTCCTTCCACATGCTCAATCAACAATGAGGTTCAAAATCTACAATACCCAAGATGATGTTCACTCAAAGAACTTCCATCAAGCAAGATGGCACAAATGTAAGAACTTTAGATCTCATGAAGAAGCCACACAACACAAAGCTTGAATCATTAGCAAATGAAATGGTTCAAGCTCAAAAGCCACAAACCTCCTGAGATAACTCTAGCTCAAAACTTCATTCAAATCAATAAAATAGCATCAGTTATAATAATCATATCAATGAAATATCAAAGCTAAATTCCTTACTCGTCAATAAAACAACGTCAGCTCAAATAATCAAACAAGACATCCAATAAAGCAAAATCCACTAGACCCACTAGGTAAGACATTAACAATATCAACTCTCAACATAAGAATAATCCATTAATCTATCATGGCCGCTAGCCAAGTTTACCCTCTCCCTAAGCCTAGTGCCACAGGCTTCGAACAAGGATATCTCAACAGTCACCAAACAAATTATGCCAGCACTGATTTGTCCCACTCACCTACCACCCAGCTAAAGCCTCAAGTTGATCGAGTTACATATAATCATGCAACATGCCACAAAGTACCTTAGAGTAAAGATTTCCCCTTTCAACTTATCAAAATATAATCATATATCAATATCTCATGCACCCCGTTCACTGGTTAACTTGAACCTTTCCTTTACTCTCTTCACCCAGCATTTACACAAGGTGGTAGTTAGCAAGCAAAGGAAGAGAGAAAACAATGCCAAGATTCACTGCAGAAGGCCTATGAGCAGCAGAGACACAACAGCTATTCAATCTCAGATTTCAACACACTAACAAAGGAATATCAAACAATCAATTTCACAAAGGTGCCCACCACGGAAAATATTAAGAATACAATAAATAAAAGCTTTCAATGTAAACTTTGTAAAAAAATACAATCCTCAACAATGGAAATACTTCATAATAATATTGCAGCTCTTCTGGCTTATAACAAAATACCTTCAAAAGGGAATGTTCAGCTAGGCTATGGAGGGATGTGTGGCTGGTGTAAGGCTGGAAACAACCACAGATCAGTTCCAAAACCCTGTATAAATATTCAGATCTGCCCGTCAATTGGAATCACCACCAAAGGATGTCAAAGATGCTCCCGAAATAGCTGATTTGAAGATAACAACTGTAGCGCACTGTAGCAACAGCATGGAACCTTCAAAATATTGGAGTCTTCAATAAGTCACTGTAGCGTCACTGCTGTGTCACTGTGGCAGCAACCATGTAAACTTAAAACAAATGTTTTCAAAGCCTCAACAAATCAGCACATTTGTGGTTTCTGGAATGAAATCACCCAAAATGGGAAACAAGGGTTTTCATCCTTGACCCAAAATGCCTGCTAGGTTTTGCGTCCCAGCAGTCACAACTTGGAAAAATAATTCCAAAAATGATACCAAAACTTCCAGATGCCTTCACCCAGCCAACAGAGATATATTTATAACTATTTGATTTGAAGTTGGTGCCCAAAAAGCAGCTAGGTCGGCCCCAAAGAGACAAATAACTATTTTTTTAAATTAATATTAAATCATTAAAATTGGCGCCCAAAATAAGATCTAGGTCGGCCAAAATTCAAAATGTTATTATCTAAGTTGTCGGTTCTGGTACAGGATCGGGTACGAGTATGGAAAACGGGTATGCCGGTATGAAAAAAAAAATCCCTTGGGTACAGTACGTTTGGGTACGGCTGTATAATATATAAATATTTATATGTAAAAAAATTAAAAATATACAGAATTGTAAATACATTTGATAGTATGATACTTCATCAATCATCATAGTATGATGTTTGGACTAAAGTGTTTTCATGCCTGCCATACTTGTAGTTTATAGACCACAGAAATTTAGATGCATTTACTGAGGCTGCAGCTTGCTCAGATGCAGACCAAGAAGAGTTCTAACAAGATCCACAAAAACAGGGCCAAATGCCCAATACTAGTCATCAGTGCTATGGCAGTTGACATGTTTATCATCTGGAATACATGAATGGAACAATGCACCCTGAAATGGAAAATGTGGCTACTATCTTTACTATGGAAAACCCATGGATGCTCTGCAAATATGTACCCAGACAAATCTGTCCTACAAATGCAGAAAGCTGTCTGAACCCCACAATGAACCAAAACCAAACACAAATACAAAATGAATAGCCCTCAAATCCAGGGCTACAGGGGAGTAAACCAGTAACAGAGAGTTTCACTTCTCTATATCTCTGAAACCTGCTTCAGAAAGCTAAGTCATAATACCCTTACATGTCAAGATCTCCACATATGGATATATATTTGGGACCCTCTTTGGTATTTTGCTACCATTTACAATATTCCAGTTGTAGAACCAACCATGTTTTGGCATCCAAGTTGTAATCCTTATTTCAGTAATGTATGTTGATCCTTAAATTTCCTTCATGGCTCCTTTGAAAGAAGTAATCTATCAAATATCTTTTGGATGTTGGAAGCATGAAAGTTTTGATTGAATCTATCACATCTTAATGCTGGGAGCACCTAAGGAGCGCCTGGGAGTGCCCAAGGAGCACCCAGGGAGCACCCAAGCACCATCGGGTTCCCTGTGGATCTGCTGGGAGTGGACCCACAAGGAACCCAGGGCTACATGAGAGCTCCCAAGCGCTCCCCAGCACACTCCAACTCCCAAACGCTCCCGAGGCACGCACAGGGGGCATAATAGGAGAACCCAATAACATAGATTATTATATATATGTTAGTGTTTAAAAACACTTTTTATTTATTTAATTTTACTGTTGGACCGACCCAGCTAGGGCAGGGATATGACAGTCCTCCCTTCCTCAAATTGCTTGCCCTCAAGCAATTATAAATTAGGGACCTCCGTCATCATTGAATCACCAAGATGAATCTTGCCACCTTGCTCATAATATCCAAACTCCGCATCTGTTGAGTGGAACAATCCCTGCCAAGAATCATCATGAAATCTACTCCATCCAATTCACACACCTACAAACTCCCCCTCGATGAAGCCTCCTACCCCAAGCATGCAAATATACTTCTTTAGGACCAAGAACTGCTCTAGGAACTTACCACCTTGTTCTTGTTGTACCCATTGAATCATCTCATGCGACGAGGTATCCCAAACATTTGCTCCACAACAATATCCCTGTGGTCCAATGAGTCCCATAATGTCACTGAGGACTGGTCCCTCCAAAGTGTGATGCAAATCAGCTGGCATGTAGGCATGCAAGGAAACCCTCTCAATTTGCAAAAAAGTACAGCTGTCCCTGACTGAAAACAATAAGGCCAGCAATTTAGAAATGATGTAACAGCTGCAATTATGGCAAACCTCTGCAAAATTCCACAATGTGACCAATGTGGAAGCAATGAGCAGCCATGCAAGGAATGGAAACTCTCCATTAGCCATCACCAACTGAAAATTAAGCCTTCCCCTAGTAGGGAATTCTAGTGAAACAACTTGTGTGAGTGCCACTGAAGTAATGGAGTGGCTGATAACATTGATGACAGCAGCATTAGGGCTGTAAAGTATGTCCATATCTGTCCTGGGAGTGCTTCCGCTGTCATATGATGATAACCCTTCATCGCCACTCATCCCTCTCATGCCTTGTTGGTGATATTTTGCACAAATATCCCATTGCTCATGGGGTGCTACCATAGCTTTCATGTGAACTTCTTCTCTTATCACTGTACCAAGGGCAGTGTTGTGACCTATTTCACACATTGCCCCATTGCAAATGGGGACCCCCAGTAGTTTGCTTTTTAGGGTTTTGTCTTAGCGTTGCAATTTCATAAGTCCATTTCTTTGAGAGTTTGGAGTTAGGGTTTTGAGAAATCATCCGAGCCAAATAGCGAATTCAGGCTCAGAACAGTGTCTGGACATCATCAAAGTGCTCAGAAGGCCCGGAGGACGAAAAACGCCATTGCTTAGGGTCAATTCTAACACCTTCCTATTTTTGTGGGATTCTGCTTTTTTGCTTTTTGCTTTTTCTACTTTTTTTTTATTTTTGGCACTTTGGGACCAATCTGGGAAGCAGCTTTTTTGGATTGCTTTTTGCTTTTTTCAGCTTTTTTGAAAGTTGACCTAGGATTGGGTCCCTTAGGTCATGGCAACAGCGTTCCTATCTTCAGAATCAAAAATTTGTGTCTCCACGTATAAAAAGCAAGGGAAAATCTCCAAGCGAGGTTTTGTTCCAGATGTTCCAAATAAACGTGAGGTGTTGAGCAAGAAATTCATCCAAGTGTTAGGCAAGGCAATATCTAGGCCATCCACAAGTTCACCATGGTTTGAAGAACATGGCCTACTAATCTACAAAGTCCGCCTAGAGGAAATGTGAAGATGGCTGGACAAAGGTGAAGTCCGCCATGCATATTGTCCAACCAACCATAAAGTCCACCCTTGCAATGTCCAAGGACTCATGAAGTCCGCCCTAGCAATGTCCAAGGACTCATGATAAACTCCGCCTTGTCCAAGAACACTCCAACTTTTCCCTAGCACCAAGCAAAATGACTAAACCATGCTAAAATCCGCCAAGAAGAAATCAAAGGGAGATGGCAAAGGATGTGCCAAGTCCGCCTTGCTTTGGCATGACATTGCCAAAGTGCGACCTAAAACAAACATGACATGAAGATGTCCCAGCAACCATGAAGTCCGCCTAGGTAAAATTGGCATGAAGACGATCAAGTTTGCCATGGATAAAATGAGAGTTTGCCATAATTGAAAAATGATCAAGTTGAAAAGGCTGGAAAAATAAAACTCAACACTTAGAATATTTTTATATTTTTCCAACACTTAGAAGAAATTTTCAAAATATCCAACACTTAGGAAAATTTTCAAACTCGAGAAGAATCTAGAAGATTTCGTGCCAACTCATTCAACAAAAGGATATTTTGGCTAAGGGTGGCGCTATGGTGAAAATTAGAAACTTTCTCTTGAAAATTTTCAATGAAGATTAAGTTGCCATTTTGGAGGAAATAACACAGTGCAGGTTCAACAAATCTAAAAGAAAAACATGAAGTTGCTAAAATCATTGAACTCTTCAACTCTATATTAAGTTTAACTTGTCACTTTCAATTCATTCTCTCCAAAGTTCGATTGCGAAAAAAATTTGGCTCTCTCAAGGTTGCGAAAGATAAATTTTTGAAGGACTTTTAAAGATAAATAAAATTTCTGAGTTGAAGGACATAATTTCCAGAAAATAACATGTTTTTTTCTGAGTTAAAGATAGAATTTTCAGAATTAAAGGCAGATTTACAGTCAAAAATATAGTTTCAAAGGTTCAAAATCTGAGTTTGACTGATTTCTTTCATCCTTCTTCTGTCTTATTCACTTACTCTTGCGAAATTTGCAAAGTGTTTAGCCAAATTCTTCCATTTTCAGTCTGATTTTTCACAGACTGAAAGTGAAATTTTCGAGCAAAAGGTCCAAAAAAAAATCAGAACTGGGATCTTAAAAGTAATGTCAATTTTCTTCATGTTTGTTGCAGGTTGATGACCACCAAAGGAGGACCTTCAAGAAAAGCTCAGACAAAGTTCGCCAATAAAGGATTGCAGCTGGAATCAAAGATCAATTCCAAGTGGAAAAATGTCACAGACACCAACCTTGGGCATGTGGATTTCAAGGATTTCAAAAGGAGAATGTATGGGCAAGATGGATTCCTGCCAACACCTATTGTTCGCCGGATGATGAGAAATGGCATTGTCCAAGTGGCTGGATTTCCACCAGCTATGGAGTGCGCTGAGTTGATGATCGAGTGTGCCATACATTACAATGCACAAGAAAGACAAATTATTGCGCCAGATGGGAGAGTATTGGCTCACCTTGGAGAGTTAGCCATTCAAGAGGCATTTGGGATACCAAATTACAACCAGACTTCCTATAAAACCAAAGAAGATGCCAAAAAACTTAATGAGGACCAGCTTGAGCTCTGTGCAACAAATGTCAATAAGTTGTGGTTAGAAGAGCCAAGGCCTTCCCTCAAGAAAGTGACAAAGAAGTTGCTTCGTACTAACTTCAAAGAGGAGTATGGTGACATCATTTTGCTATTAAACAAAGTAATGGGCAGCCCTCAGGGTATGTCATTTGAAACCTAGATGTACTATTTTATTGATGAGATCACCTCAGGTGTTAAAATGTTCAATTGGTCTCGAATAATCAGCAATAATCTTGATGAATAGCTAAAAAATTTGGAAAGGACGAAGTCCTTTTACATGAGCTCCTACATTGTCTACTTGTTGGCTAGAAATTACAGATACACAAGATTGATTTGTAGAGGCATGGTAGGTAATGGCGAAAATGAGTTTAAGTCCTATGACTATTATCCACAACTACAGCTTAGCGAGAAGACCTACTTTAGAAGGGTAAATGATGCCTTCTTGATGTACATCACCAGGATATTGCAGGGAGGAACTCATCAAAGGCTCACTCAGGAGGCCAAGAGCTTGATAAGCAAGTATGGGTCCTGGTTTATCCAGTATCCAAGATTCACGTATATAAGAGTTCAAGGATTTACCGGATGTCCTTACTGACTTCCGATTTACCCTACCAACAGAATGGTCTTGCTCAAAGTCCTTAGACAATTGGAAACATATCAGGGCTTCCAAAGAATAAAGAAGAAAGTGGCCATTTCCTTTCCATTTTTCATTGGAAATATGCTAGAGTCTTGCCCAACGGCATAGGCAACCGAGAGTGTCAAGTTGGAAATGCAGTGGTATCCATTCACATCTTACCAGTCCAGGGCTGATTTCGATCCTCACAACCATATTGGGATAGTGAATGGAAAGAAGTACAAACATAAGGTAGACCTGGAGGATTTTTGGGCAAATGCTACGAATGAGTTTGACATCAGGAAAAGACTATGGTCTAGATTGCCAGTAAGCTTGATCAAAACAATCGAGCTTTTCCGTGTGCCTGACCAGTTAGAGGATGATGGGGAATATGTTCAACCGCGCTATGATGAGAATTGGCCTCTTCCTCTTGTGAAATGGTTAGAACCAGAGCTCGCAGATCTAGCCACCTTGATGAGGCCAGTTGTTAAGTATTCACAGTGGTGGGTTGATCAGCAAGTCCAAGGGCTAAGGCAAAGAAATTTGACCCTCACTTATAACTTGATGGGCGAAATGGAATCATATTCTTCGAATGCAGGAGTGTCCCAAAGTGTTGAACTAATTGAAAGCACTAATTCTAGGAAAAGGAAGGAAGCACTTGATGACTCCACAAGGTTGAAGGCGAAGAAAATTGTAAACAAGGAACCTGTTCAGAAGAAGTAGAGATCAGAGCCATCCCATTCTGCCACGTCCAGGAATGTGAACGAGGTATTAACTATTGAGGATGAGTCATTGGCTGAAATCAGGATTCCTTCTCCAATCCATGAGGAGAATATTGAATCAATCTAGCAGGACGATGATGAACCCCCATCTCCTACAGGCACGGAAATACTTGAACTAGAAAATGAGATGGATATTCTGGATGAAGAATTTCAAGAGGGAATGATGTCCGCTCTTAGAGGAGTTCAAGATATTCCATGTGAAGAAAATAATTAGGAAGAGTAAGGCATTGAGCACCCTACGATTCCTGATTGGTTGAAAGAAAGGTTGAAAATGAAAGCACCAGTGGAAATTCAAGAAGAAGATGATACGGTCGATTTCTTGGCCAAATTAGAGAAGGTTACTGCAAAGAAGCCAGCCAAGAGGTTTTCCACAATCCAGAGAGATGAAGCCAGCTGTCGTTCAGTGCAAATTGATGTACCAACAGTGGACAAGGCAAAGAAAGATATTACTCCTCAGGAGTATGCAATCACTATTATCGACTTGGGACCAACTACAAAGGGTCAAGAGATTGAGGACTTAGACAATTCAGTCGCTTCCATGAAGGCAAGATTGGAAAAGGAGGTGAGAAAGAAAAGAGAATACAAAAAGGAAATTGAGCACCTGAAGAAATATATTCAACACTTGACCAAACCTCTTAATCAAGCCGATTCAGTGGCTCCTCCACTTTTGAATTCTTCATAGGAAGCAATCAAAGATTTTGAAGAAGAAATGGTAACAGCCAGAGAAACCAAGGAGTAGATGGCAAGCAAAAGTGAAGAAGTGGCCACATTTGTGGAAAGATTAATATTGGCCTATGGACAGACTTCTTCTTTGCTTCCCAGAATTGCAGTCATGGCGAAAGCATGGGATAACCTTCAGGATGTTCAGGACAGAATTATCCTATGCCTTAGAGTGTTGAAAGGAATTCCAAAGCAGGAATTGATTGATGGAAAAGTAATTGCTGCAGGGGCTGCATATGATTTCAACACTTGGTACTAGGCATTGGTTGCACAAAGTGAAGTCTTAGAAAAAGTGAAGGCCGATGGTATTAGAGCTGAGGAATAGATAAGAAAGATTCAGAATAAGATTTTCCTTGTAGCTGTGGATGTACTTGAGAAGGATACCATCCGAGAAAATGATGTGCAGCTGGAAAGTCTAAAGCTTGAAACTCGAGATTTTCTTCACCATCACTGGACTAGTCCTGAAGTAGAATTTGACCTAAGGCATCAAATTTCTTGTCCATCTGAGATGCCTTCCAAAGACAGGAATTGGAATGGGAGACTGCTTTTGCCGAGTGTGCAGATGACTTGGACGGATTGGAATTCAAGGTGAATATGCTACCACATGTCACGATGGAGGAGGTCAGCCCGATGGTGTCCAGATTCATTGAACATACTGCCACTCAAGAGGAAAGGGATGCACCTCCTAGAAGATAGCTCTTCGTGCCACTTGTCCTCCATGCACTTGCTATGGATGTTATTTTGGGAAACCCTAATTAGGGTTGTTGTGTCTTAATCTCCGCCGTTAATATTAGATTGATCTCAACCTTTCATTTGTTTTTCAAAACTCTATATAAACTCTTATTCTCTCATTTCATAGTGTGAAGAGAGTTTTATGAAATTGTTGCTTAGAGCTACTTGGATAATAAAAGTTCATGTTGCAAGTTTGCTTTGAATCCTTCATAATATCAAGTGGTTGCATGGTTGCATATCTCCTTCAACATAGAATCAATTTAGAATAGAATTTGATTTGCACGCTTGTTAGATGAATGAAAGATTTGATAGTATAGATTGGTGAAACTCTTGCTCATACTTTCTTTGAATGAATGATTTTCGTTCAATGTGTAAAGTTAGCCTAAGCCTATATTGTGGATACTTTAACTTCTACTTTGAATAAAATATTGTTCTATTGATGGTATTATTCATTGTATGAAAATCTTGAGCACAACCCTAGAAGATTGCATTTACTTTGTGTAGTTGTCATTCATGTGGCGAAGCAAAGTGTTGTTATTGGTTTCACCTAGTCTTTACCATCTCTTGAGTTCTTAGAAGTAGCACAAAACTTCTAAACCCTTATCCTTTTGTTTTTTTTGCAATTCCAAAACTGAAAATCCAAAAGAAAAAGGAAAGAGCATTTATTGTCAAATTCGTCTAAGTCCTAGCTTGTGAATGATTTGTTAGCGTAAGTCCCCCTTGTATTTCAGCATACATAACCAAGGAAACTATCCAACATAAAGTCGCCCGTTCGCACATATAAACCTTGGAGTTGTCGTGTGATCTTTCTTGCAATCTTGGCCCACGTAGTGATTTTGTTCAAGAGAGGGTAGAGTGTCCTTGACATTTTATTCTAATGTTCGGTGAATGATAAAGCGTACACCAACAGGCAGCAATTAAAATCAATAATAGAAGAATGGTACAGCAGTTAGTACTTCCTATAAAGGTTAGAAATATGGAGGCTTGAAGCGTCCTTACAAAAATTGACAACAGTCCAATAACTACACCACACTGAAAATTACTCAGTCCCACAACTGAGAGCACCCATATGACTGTAAATGCTGCCATGAAATGACTGGAACTGCTCGTAGCAGTTCCAAAACTGAAAATCATGTGGACGTCAGTTTTTGCCATGTTTCCTTTGCAACTTGATTGCAATATGTGTGTGTCACTTCCTCCCCTTATACCTGGTTTGTAGTTTTGTGCAATCAAATTGGAATTTGGGCTCCACCCATTAATCTTATAACATCCTTGGGGTACCTTTGTATCGTGACCCGAAATTTTTGTAATGTCTCATTCTTTTGGACGAAGCTTAATGACCTCAAGTGCAGATTTGATCGATCAGATTGTTTGAATGATTATACAGAAGGAATATTCTAACTCCATGGTAAACTGTAAACCGCTATATCTGCCACTACATCTACATAGCATAAACAGCATCCATATGATGTTAATATTATCGGGCCACTACAGCAACATGGCTAATAATAAATTACGGAGCATGAATTGTATCGAGTGTTTTCATTGGAACTTATGATATTAAGTATCAATGTCTTACAGCAAGTGTATGAGGTGATACCACCAAAATATGCAATCAGATGGTAATAGTGAAAGTGTCGGGAATTACCTCATTCAATATTATAAAGGGAGTGCCAAACTTGAATATGGATTAACCAACAACACCGTGTAGGGGTAATACAGAATGCTAAACAAACTATTCTCCAGTCGCTTGAAGGAATCAAATGGCATGAAGGGTCGTATTGGCGACGCTTCTTGACCGATTCATTAACATAGCTTGAGTGGTCATTATACAGCAAACTTATTTAATATTGTTGAGGCGCTTATTGTTGGTGTAATTAATATTTAATTACACTTTGCATAAGTTTACTTAGGCATATTTAATTCCTAAGTTATAGGTTGTCATCCTTATCTTGTTGAGCTATCTTGTTGCTCAAGATAAGATTAGGTTTATGCATCTTTGCTTTTATAAAGAAAATTATCTCTTGTAATTATTAGTACTTCGAATATATCAATTTGCACATCTTTTGCAAATCTCTGCTTTTTCGTTTTTCTCTTCTGTGGAAGGTGATTTTTCTGGTTTGCAATCAAATCTTGGTTTCTAACACTTATGAGTCCGCCGATGACAAAGTAAATTGTTGCATGTAAAGAATGGATTGCCATATAGGCATAGTCTAAAGGATATGAACTAAGTCAATGTTGCGGACAAAAGAAACTAGGAAATGTGCATAATGGCATAACTTATGGAATATATCCTTAGTCGAACACTATTAAATATCTATCCAGCTTAGAGACTATTCGAGCATATGATAAATGCATTAAATCGCTACTATAAGGAAGTGCAGGTAACTTGCGCTAATAGCCACGGAAGAGACAAGTCAGGAGGAGCACCAGATAACCATTAGTTAATGCATTCAAAACAAAGAATTAGGAAATTATATTATTGAAGATAATGAAGACGATGGTGTTGATATAGAAATCCTTATCCAAGCGAATGAGCAGACTGTAATTTGTCCCCTGGCTGCGGTAAAAAAGCCACTCTAATGCCGCCATGTATAAGACAAAGATAGTCAACTATTATAAGGAAGAAATCAGAATATGTAAGGCAACGATTAGGAATGATTTAAGGCAACGATAAATCATAATCTAACATAAGACATCAATTGTTAAAAAGCCATCGATTATTGTGTTAAGAGAATTAAGTCAGAAATAAGATAAGTCAAAGGCAGCGATTAAGGCTTGGGACGTGTGTATTCTAAAAGCACATTCCCCACTCGAATCAACACAACCTTTCAATCGAAGGTTATAAGAAGAACAACAAAGTCGCCCAAGGCATCATCATGGAATAGGTTTTGCAGATATACTTCCTAAACAGCAGATCTAAGGGACTCCCAAAAGAGCTAATGATCAGCCAATAAATAAATGGATGCATGGATAAATGAACATTCAGATACAGCACCTAATTGCACTCGCACGAATTTAAAGATAAAGTCAGAAACAGCGAAATAATGGAGGTCTAAGCCTCTTGTATATTTAAAAGCATGATTTTAAAGACAAATTCAGAAATAGCTATTATATTTGAATTTCCATTATCAAATTAATATCTGAATCAGACTTTATTATTCATAATATATTATAATTCTGGAAAATCCAATTAGCTTTAATAAAATTAGATGACAATTTATGTCAATCCAATAAAAGAGTAAATCGAAAATCTAATGATCCAGCCAGGGTCATTACAACTTTCCCCATATGAAAGACACCTTCCATATGTCTCTTCTCCATTTCTTGGTGAGATCCCTTCATTGATGACCTCCCTAAAAATGAATTTGTGTGTGGAACTCCATCCATGATGCTTTGAAACACTACCTCCTTCATCTTGAATCCCTTCTTAGTATTGAGCTTCCCAATTAAATATAACCAATGCATGTCATTACTAAACTCACCTCTTTTATGGCTTGAATCCCAAAGTTTCTTATCGTGATGCTCCAAGTTGTACCACTTGAAGGATGGCTCTGTCCAGAACATATATGTGCTGATAGGTAAAAGTAACAGTTATATATTGCTCTGAATTTCTTCCCAGACAGCTCTAAGGGGGGTGGGGTGTTTACGCTTAATATTCTCAAGTGAACCCTCGAAGATAATTTTTCCATATCATGGCTACAACACTGCATTCTTTTGCCCCAATTCAGAATTATGGGTGCTGGAAACCATCTTCTATCAGTGGGCCTATTGATGGGAGCCACTGAGCCACTGGTCTCGCCAGATAAGGGTTGGGGCTCATGAATCACATTGGTTTGGCCGACACTAATCACGGCATACTTCGGACCGAGGAAAGAAGAGCATATAGATGGGACTCATGGGCTCATGAATGAAAGAAGGGAGGTTGGGAAGCACTACCATTAGGGATCTAGCATTACCTCCCACCTGGAACTATTGCCCAAAACCCCACCGCCCTGAAGCGGACACCACCAACCATACTTGCAAAGGAATATATGGTCAATGGGGTTGGGACCGACCTATAAGCCTTGGGTGGTGGGGTCTGCCGTTATGGGGGGGATTTAAACTATAGGCCTGCCACTTCTCACAGAAAAGAAGCCATGGGGCCCCAAGTCTCTATTCCCTGATCGAAGGCTTTACATTGATAAATGGATACATGCTTCACTATCTCCCCCCACCCAAGAAAATAGAAAATAGATGGAAAATACATCCTCCATGTACTTAATAACCTCTTTATGGCTGCCAATTCTATGTAAGGAGAACTGGAATTGTTGGTGGCAGCAGTCTAACGGCACTCATCATGCTCCCTAGATCATAATTCTTACTACCCAAAATTCTACCAGCCATGTTAAATTGATGACTCCCACCCAAAAGCTCTTGATTTGCCGTTACCCCATTGGGTAGCCATCTTTAGTGTGCCATAATGAACATATTCAAAATAGGCCAAAAATTATCATGACAAAGTATTTTACCTTGGAGTGGATTCTTGATTATCTCTATGCATTTGGTGATTTTGCTTCCTCAAACACTCAGCTCCATTCTTTTAACTTTAACCATGCTAGGTTTTCCATAGAATATGCCTTGGAGTATTACCTCCTTTTCCTTGAACTTCATCTTTATAATATCCCTTCCAAAGACATGTGACCAATGCATGCCAACAATTTTACTCATCTCCTCTAAGCTGAAGTTATAATGTTTACCTTGAACTTCGAAGACTCTTACCATGATGCTCCAAGCCTTACCACTCAAAAGAGGGTTTGGATCAGATTGTTGGTGGGCTAGAAGGTAGCTGTAGCAAAAACATTTTGCTTGGGGTTTCCATTCCAACAGCCATATATTTGCAGGAATATCGGCAGCTAGTATCCCCAAAGGATGAGACCCCTTACACAAAAAAGCAAGGAAATCTTCCTCATACCTGCATATCTATAGCCGCCAATAAAAGATATCATCAATCCAAAACAAAAAATTATCAAAATGATCAATAGGAACACAATATCCTGGCTACAAAATTGAGTTCCTTTATTTAATTTCACAAAGGTAAAGGCTGGAAACCACCCTGTACTAGCTGAGAACACTTCAGTGATGGTGATTGATTGAAGACTCCTCCACCATGTGATTGAAAACCCTTCTTTAGTTGCAAGGAAAGTGTGGAAAGTGTTGGAAATGTTTAGGGCAGCAGATCTAATATTTGGAATCATCTTCAGAATGGCTCTTGGCTCATGTCCTTTACAACCAATACTCATCCTAACTATGCCAAATTGGTGTTTCTCAACCAACAAGTTCCATTTAACAATTATCCCCTTTGTTGGCCACCTTAGAAGTGTAATATTCAGCATAACCAAAATTGACCAAATACTATTATAATCAAGCATATCACCTTTGGAAAAAATTGTGATTGTCACAAAATGATCTTTCATCCATAGAGCCATGGCAACTTTAAGATCTCCTTCTTCAATGCCTTGAGATTCTCTCTTCTTTCACGGATTCCAACTCTATAGTGGACTCCCCCATTAAATGCTCCCAATGCAAGCTCCATATTTTGCTGATCCCTCCAAGATCCATGATATAGAAGTCCCTGCATATCCCTTGTTCATTCAAAGTGTGACCAATCACTTTGCTCCCACGACGCTAGGAATTTGTATTGTGTTATAAATCATGAGCCCTACAACTTGCTTGAAGCTAGATACCCAAAACACCATACCAAACTTAGTCACAAAATCTTCAACATCAAAATGACACTTATTTTGCTTACCTTCATCTAGCATCAAGCACCCTAAGGTAACCATCTTCGTTTGGCCATCACCCACAATCTTGTCTTCAAGTGTGGTACTTAGGTCCCAAGAGTGATCTAAGAACTGTGAATCTTGATTCTTCACAAAGTGGTTAGGATGCACAACCAACCCTATATGATCCCTCCTAAACTTCCTTTCAACCCAAATGCCTCTATCCACTTTGACAATCAAAAAATCACATTGATCCCATATGCAAAAATAATCGTAAACTTGAATCAAAGAGTCCACATGCCCTATACTACAAGTTGTATCTCTTACTCTATCACCTTCTTTTGCATGCTTTCCATGGTGACAAAATTCTGCAATGACATAGGAAGGAACAAATCTAAAACATTTTTGTACCTTTGGCCGCACATCCGCATTCACTGAAAGAGAGTTTGTTGAGATATCCTCAACACCTCCATTCTTGTGACTCAAAATCTTCAAATTAGGGTTAACCAGAATGTTCTTCTCAATGTATACCCATCCACAATGCTGCTCTATAAATCAATCAATGGATCATCATCTGGAAGCTTGAAGATATTACATGATTTAGCCCATCTTCCTTCAACTCGAACTCTTCATACCCAACATATGGAGTTTCTCCCACCTTCATCTCATCGGTCTTTTGTTGGTACACACAAACATTAGAAATCAATAGGAAATCTTCACCTTCAACTTGATTATTGGGTTCCTCTTGTTCTTGCTTCATGAAGTCTCGTAACTTTGATTTTTCTTCCTGTTCCACTATCGCAACTTCTTTCTTGTCCTCCTTTTGTGATTCTGGCTCTGATGTACCCTTCATTGTTTCAAGTTCCTTCATCTTGGGCACTGAATTTGATTGTTCCTCTTGCTTTCTTCTTCCTTTCTTTGGCCCTGTCTTTGCCATTAAACTGTAATAGTTTGCAAAAGTAATATGTTTTCTGATACTTGGATCAAGATTGATGTAGTATTCTATGTAGGCATTAATGTCATATGTTGTTGGGTTTGGCTACTCTTCTTTCGGTGGTGACTCTACTCTAGGCAAAAAGGTAGGCTGGAAGGGCCTAGGTGCTGATCCACTTGGAATCTGATTTTAATTTGTAGAATTTATAAGACCATTTTGATTTGAATTGCTCCCTTCACCCATGAATTTCCAAGTATCATTCTGCATTTGTTGCATCATCAGGGTGATCAGCTGGAACATTTGCTCTTGCCTTTTCAGGTATGCCTTGAAAAACATCTTCCTGATCAGCCATTTCCTTTTTTAACCTCTGCCTCCAATTCTATTGTTGTTTCCTTGTGTGGTTGCTTCTACTTTCTTCCTCTCTTTCTAAGGATTTTTGGTCCCTTTGATTTAACTGCATGCACAAAAATTCACCCAGCAGACTGGCAAGACTGCCTGCTCTGATACCACTAGAATGTCCCCTTCCCTTTGGTCTAGGGTTTTCTAATTAGCTCAGACAATTATAGTGGAAAACAAGAGAATTTTTTTTTTTTTTTCCAAACACATAAACTATTGTTTGCAACAGGTATGCCGCTAAAATACTAATATTAACTAATAAACATCATCTTTAGATAACACATCTGAAGATTCTTGACAGAGGAGTAAACTTCCAAGGAACACAGTTAAACACCTGATTGCATGATTAAGATAAGAACTAGGAAGCTGCTTCTGTTCGGATCTGCAATCTTCATAGAAATCACTAAGTATGATGCTCCAATGGTATGACTGCCCTTGGATGAGTCCAGCAGTAACAAAGGAATGTTCAGCTGGGCTATGGAGGGACGTGTGGCTAGTGTAAGGCTCGAAACAGCCACAGATCAGTTCCAAAACCCTGTATAAATATTCAGATCTGCCCCTCAATTGGAATCACCACCAAAGGATGTCAAAGATGCTCCCAAATAGCTGATTTGAAGATAACTACTGTAGCGACACTGTAGCAACAACATGGAACCTTCAAAATGCTGGATTCTTCAATAAGTCACTGTAGCGTAACTGTTGCGTCACTGTAGCGTAACTGTTGCCTCACTGTAGCAGCAACCATGCAAACTTAAAAGAAATGTTTTCAAAGCCTCGACGAATCAGCACATTTGTGATTTCTGGAATGAAATCACCCAAAATAAGAAACAAGGGTTTTCGTCCTTGACCCAAATGCCTGCTAGGGTTTGCGTCCCAACAGTCACAACTTGGAAAAATAATTCCAAAAATGATGCCAAAACTTCCAGATGCCTTCACCCAGCCGACAGAGATATATTTATACCTATTTGATTTGAAGTTGGCGCCCAAAAAGCAACTAGGTCGGCCCCAAAAAATCATTATTGTTTTTTTTGGATTAATATTAAATGATTAAACTTGGTGCCCAAAATAAGATCTAGGCCGGCCAAAATTCGAAAAGTTATTATATATGTGTTAGTGCTTAAAAACACTTTTTATTTATTTATTTTTACTGTTGAGCCGACCCAGCTAGGGCAGGGATATGACATACAAGACTCCGATTTTATCAGAGTTGGGAGACAGTTTTTAACTCAGTAGGAACACACTTGATACTAAACACACCATTGATCCCCAAAAATGATATCCATAAAGTTTCTGCAAGGACCAGTCTTACCAAACTCAGAAGATTTGACAGGCCTCATTTGGACTTGCTTGGACTCGGACTTGTAACACTGGTTTTGAATAAGGGCGTTCCTCCTTTGATTATAAGAATCAATCCTACTTTGAAGTGTTTCAAGTTTTTTCTTCCCACTATACTCTTCCTTGAACAATTCAATCAAATCATTTAATCATGAAGTGTTGGAACTAATTATTGTTGCATCGGTCACCATATCTTACACTTGTCCTACCAACCTGAAACAGAAAGCTTTCAGATATCATTGCTAACTTCGGTGTAATGCACTTTACAAGCTGGTTAGATATACATTCTAGTTAATTATATTGTGGACATAAATCTTCAGAAATTATTGTCGTGCAAATGTAATCTTCAATTATTACATGATCAGCCTCCTATCCAATTGTATGTTTTTCAATTCTTTCAATTTATTTGATCTTCTTAAATGTGGTTTTGAGGTTGTTCTAGGGAAAACAGGTATAGTTGGAGTTTTCTTTAACGGGGCTAATTTCTGAACACTGAACAACTCTTGCTTCCATGGCATATGACCCTCGCTATTCAACAACAGTAAATAAATATTCAATGTGGCTTCCATGCCATAGACTTAAACGAAATATTCTGCATCAAGAACTTAATGGTTCCAGAGGCACTTTGCTATTAACTAGCGGATAAAGCCCTGTTGTTGCATGAGCGGCCAACCACCTCGCACAATGTTTCATTCAACGCACCAAGCTTCCCCCTTCACATTTCCGTTTCTCTGTTCTCCCAGATTCATCCAAAAACTACAACCATTGTCCCTTCCTTCCCCACCCAGAACAAACTACAACACCGTATCGCATCTTTATCACAATAAATGATATGTTCTTCAAGTTTTTTCTGTGAATTGGTCTTCAATTTTCCTAGCTCCTACAACTGTACCCAAGAAAACATTTTAGAGTGTTCTATGGCACATTTTCGCTCGAACAATGTTGCAAAAAGTTTGATGTTTTGAATCCAGGATTATGGAAGATTCCAAAAAAAAAAAAGAAAAAATTCAAGTTAAATTTAACGCATAGACAGCAATGATAAACTACAAAATTTAGGTTTTCTTACACATCTACACGGAATAAAACCCCTCTACAGGCATATGAATTAATAACTAAGAATTGATAGCAAATATGAAGCAAGGATGCTATAGAGTTTCTAGGCCTGGTCACATAACACAACATGCAAAACCCCAAACACACAGAAAAATGCAAAATATTTAGGTTACACAAAAGTTCTTTTCATAGAAAATAGCAGGGAAGTAGGATAATACCTCTGTTCTTGATAACTTCGTTAAATCGATGTTTCCCAATTTGATGCTCAGAGTTTTTGAGATGCTGCTAATGCTCAACAAGAGTATTTCGTCCAGATATTCAATGCCATTAGTAACATCACTCATATAAAAGGATAAAATTGCCTCCTTTTCGTATAATTTCTATTAAGCAACTATGAACAAATATAACATTGCACTTTTCCCTTATGTTTTGGGTCCACCGAGATTTACCTACATATTATCAAGAGTGTAAGATGGCGTTATTCAAAGAAAATGGGCAAATGACGTCATCTTATTATGGCGAGGTAATATTTTTGCAATGAATTTGTTTTTTATTATTTAATTAGTTATTAATAAATTGTTTTTAAATTAATTAGAAATAAAAGATTTTATTTTTTATAAAATAGTTAACTTTATAAATTTTTAAAATTATTTATGATGAATATGATTGATTAAAAAGTTTTGTTGTTATAATCAAAATTTTAAGAAGTTTAAAGATGAATTATTATTTTATGAATTTTATTTTGTTTTTATATGCATTAAACAAAAAAACAAAAGGTAAATTAAATAATAATAAATATTTTAGTAAAAATAATAATTGAGAAAGTTTGACAAAATTATTGCATATTTATGTTTTAATTTTAGAATACATTAAATAATTATTATAAATATAAGGCGTTATAAATGCATATAACTATGTTCCACTAGAATATAGGCACGTAATCATTTTGTTTCATTAAGGTAAAATATAAGAATGCAATATCCTAAAATTTATATTATATATTATGTCAAATTTGTATTAATATATTAACATTTAGAAATATATCTAAATTGTATATTATAAGTCTTGAATTTTTTTAATTGTTTATTATCATTATTATTTATATTAAAATAGCATTAATAATAATTAATAAATTTATTTGAAGAATATTCTCATGAAATATCTAATAATATATTTATTATAATATTATTTTATAAATCTTACACATTTTAAATAATTAATATTAATGTGTCATATCTTATAATATAAAAATTCTAATATGTTTAATTTTTAATTTTTATTAATATATTATTAATATTTTTTTTCTTTATAAAAATATATCTTTAGGAAGTATTTATGTTTTTATTAATATTATTAATATAAAAATTAAACATCAAAAAATATAATTTTTATAATAAAAATATTTTAATAATAATTATAAATTTGTTTAAAAATCATTTATTAAATGTTTTATAATATTATTTTATAAATCTTATATTAAATATACAATTATAAAATCAATATAATTTATATTTATAATAATATTATTAATACGCAAATTAAAAATTGAAACAAACATACTATTATATTTTTTACTTTAAAATTATATTTATTTATTTTATTATGTAGTTCACAAATAAAATAATAAATTATTATGCTATTTGTTAAATGAAATAAATTATTATTTTTTTATTTTTTTCATTAAGCTAGAATATAGTGATACATTATCCTACAATTTACATTATAATAATGATTAATATATTAATTACATAATTTTAATCCTACAATATAAACATACAAATAACTAGATAAAACTAAAATACTATAATTATAATTTTATTCACATTAACAAAACTTGCATTTATTCTTTTTTAAATCTAAAATACTATAATTACAATACTATAAAGGAAAGTACGAGCCACTAGCGACATTTGTTTCAATTTTATTATTGTTTATTTTTATTAAAAGTCATTTTTAAATTTATCATTTATTGTCTTAATTGAAGGTTATAAGTGTATAATTAATCTAAATTATTTTTTGACTCCCATAATTCGATTATATATTATTGTTGAAGGGAAACTGCTGTGCTATGATGCCCTTCACCTGTTCCTCTTCTCCCAACGTTGTTGCTTTGGTTCCTCTCTGAAGCGTGCATAGATCCAAACCTGCTAGGAATGTAGACACCATGCTTGGCGGGGTGCAGCGGAGGGCGCTTTTGACTATTCCTTTGGAAAATCATCAAATCATGCCTTAGACTAGCCTCAAATGTCGCGATATGCTTCGACTCTTAAAGAAACATTTGACCATTATGATGGAAAGGATGGCAATAACAAGGCGTCGTTCTCAAGCGTCACGGATCGAGGAATGGACTTTGCGCAGTTAGTTATGGCTTCGGATTTGCAATATAGGCATGCAAGTAACCTCTACCCACAACGCCATTTCCATTGGCGCTCTGAAGGGTTAGGGCACAGCTCGGCTAACACATCTTGTAGCGGGGGTCCTCATTCGAATTCACATTATGTCGCCACAGTTGTAAATGGCACCTTTGCCAAACATTGTTCGCATTTCCTTGTCTATCCCTTCACAAAAATGTCAGAAAGTCTATTTGGATAGCTTGGCATTAGATAGGGAAGCTTTTTTGTTTGATCATGCACTAATTTGTCAATTTTCAAAGACTTGGCCGAAATTATGTGATCTGCACGCTTGGGTCTCAAAAAAATGGAAGGAATTCATGGAAGGAGAAATCAACATTTACCCCTGTGCAAAGGGGTTTGATTCACAGGAAGACAAGGAGTTGGTGATGGAAAATGGTCCATGGTTCTATCAAGGAGATTTTATGTGCATGAAATCATGGTTTCCTAATTTCAACTCACGTACAAAAATTTTCAACACTACATTTTTGTGGGTAAGACTTATGTATCTTCCCATTCAATTCTAGGAATTAGATTGCTTAAGGGCTATTGGAAATAGCCGAGGAAGGGATCACTGCTCTTCCGAAGAAACTATCAACTATCAAAACTCTACTTGTGCTCGTATTTGTGTTGAAATGGACTTTGCAAATGTTCTCCCTGTCAAGATTTTGTTGAAGGTGGGAAACAGATGTAGGAGGCAACCGATTGATTATGAAAAAATTGCTTTCAGATGTAGGAAATGCTTCTCTATGGAACACCCCTCCTCCCATTGTCATAAGCATTGTGATTTGGGGAACCTAAACTTGAGCAAACCAATATGGTGGATTGGAGCTAAATCCCAACACTATATCATTCCTCCCAATCCACCCAAGAATTTTGTACACCCTTTAGTATCTCCAAGAGAAAGCATGCCTCCATCCCCTCCCCCTCTCGGGGATCAAACTTTGGTCTCGCCTACAAAGGCAGCGGCTTCTATAGTTTTTTCCAAGGGTAGTGAAGCATCCACAATATCAACAAAAAATAGCAATGGTTTACCCCTACCCCTTGAAACGGGTAAAAAATGGACAGAGATGAAGAGGAATAAAACACCATCAGCAAAAAAAAACATCTGATGATATTAAGATCTTCTAAGAAAATAGAAAATCTAGATATGTAATATGCTATGTAATTTGGGGTCAATTTAAAATTTATGTATGAAATATGTAATTTGGTGCTTTAAAGTAATAAAAAGAGTGATATCCTCTCCAATAGCAATTTGCCTAAAAAATCTAAATTATTTTTAATCAATAATTCTAAATTATAAAATTTTAAATTTTAATTTTTGTTGACATTCTCATTGGTTATTGATATCAAGTTTCTACAATCCATATTATTGGTAAATATTGTTTCTCGATTTGATTGTGTAGGTGCTTTTACATCAATGTTATCACACTTTGTGATTCTCATTAGTTATTATGAAATTTCAAATTATACGTTAGGATAGTGTATTTAAAGGCTATCCCTAAATCAAAAGAATTGTCTATAATTTTCCATGCACGCATAGAGGAATCTATTGAACATGTCTAGAACTCAAGTACAAAAAAATAGATTAAATCATAATTATGTAGTCAACTTAGGAGCATATTACATGCTTGTATAGTATTTTGTATATTGGTTCACTAACAATGAATTCGTTCATTCGAAGATCTAACTAAGGATAATATGACCCACATCAATTTTTAGCAATTCAATAGATTCCCCAAAGGTGTTTCAATTTTTAGCTAAATCACATCCACAAATTATAGGTTTAGTTTTGTATAGAGGTTTAGATCCACACTCATAGATATCACCTTTACACTCATGAAAGTGAACCCAAATAATGCACAATCAAATTTCTATATCAATAACAATCACTTTGTGTGTCTTAAATTTTGATATTATAGTGAATGGATGTCATGCCCCCTTTTTCCATAAGATTATTGGATGTTCCTTAAACTTATCTTTCCATTTCCTATAGGCTTGGGAAAATAAACTAGGGAAATGAATTTCTCGTAATTTGGTGTGTCATGTTGTATGTGCACCCAAATTATAGGGCCCTTTTAGGTATTATGTAATCAAGATTTATTCATTTGTGTTGTTATTGTCTAAGGGCCTGTGTATGTTGGGCTCATTGAAGAGAAAAGGAATATTTGAATTTGTATTTTTGAGGGAAAGAAAGCACTAAATTTCCTATTTAAACTAAGTTAAAGTTCAATGATATAATCTAGTTTTTATGATATTATTCCTCAAATAGATTAGACTTCCTATGTATTTGTTATTAGAGATTAGACGATGAAACTCCCTAATCTCCATAGCTAACTAGTGGATGAAAACCCTTATCCAAAATTAAGAAATTCCACTTAGGGATTGTATTTGAGCTTCATTGATTTGTTTCTTGGGTGACTCTTATCAATGCATATTTGGTTGAGCTAGGTGGCTCTCTCTTAGTGTTTAGGGATTATAATTTGGTGGTGGATTTTATAGCATCACCATTTGTTATGAGTTTTTTATATATCTAATAATCATATTGTTATTAATGTTTTGGAAATTTAATTGACATTAAATGTCATTATCATCCACTATAATAAGAGGAATAAATAGTTATTGTGCATTATTGTTCATTTGTAAGAGTTTATAATTCATGTATGCATATTTTGTTAAGCTTATTATATATTAGGATAGACCCGATTTGAAATAATATTTAATCATTTGTATCTCATAGAGCACCATCAAATTAAAACATTGAACACCCCTAATTAAGGATGTTACAATGGTATTAGAGCCTTGATCCTATTAACATATGGATCAAGGTTTTATCAATATAGGGGAAATAAGATGATAGGCTAACGAAGGCATAATGTGAGAGGGGAAGAAAAGGCTCAAGTCATGTTTAATACAATGATCAATTTGGATGGAGGACAAAGAGAAATGGCCCAAGCATGGAAAGACACAAGGCAATATTGGTGTAATTTGTGCAAAATCAAAAAGCTCCTAAAACTCCAAAATCATGTATCAAAAGAAGTGCATGAAGGCTTAATCAAATGGTTGGTTACTTTCCCAATTTATTCCAATATAAATTCCTACAAGGAAGAGAAGATCAATCAAAATAAAAATTAACTAAGTTGATCAATGATTTTTCAGCCCTCTACATTGAATATAAATCCCTGAGCAAGAAATTCAAGATGATTTATCATTTTCTACATTTTACAACATCAAATTTTGAAATGGTCCTTGAATCGAGAAGAAACCAATTCAAAATCAAGATAACAAGGAATTGCAACAACATTTGGGAAATTTTCTTATACCTATATTTGATTAGACACAAAAATGTTTAACTCATGATTGCATCCAAAAAATCAACACCTATTTGTCTCTAAATCCAATGTATGAAGAAGAAGGCATCAAGTTTTCCTCCCACCATATAGAAGGGGTAGCCCATTAAGGTTGGTGCCATGGCATAGTGGTACAAAGGCATAGTCTCATCATTAATTTTGAAGAGTTTAACTAAAGATCAACATGATAATATTGATCAAAAAAATCACTTTTAAGAATTAGCATAGTGTTGATGTGGTTGTCATGCACATAACAACATGCATATAAACTCTTATTATTTGAACACCAAAACCTATCTATCTTGAAAGAATCACCAAATTTGGTTAGGAATTTGGCTATCCCAAGGCTTGGGAATGTCAGGTCTTGAAATAGTAGATTCACTTAGGGTTCATTGTGCAATTATTGTTTAACATAGGGGGCTTGTTGGTATTCAAAGTTGCTTCCAATAAACCATCAATGACATAATAATCCTAACAAATAATGCTCACATCACTTTCAAACTTCAATTAGCTCAAGTCTTTTCAAAATGAACTTTAGAAGATCAAGGTAAGAAGAAATAAAGCCTAAGAAATTAATGGACCCTAGTTATTACCCACACATTCACTAACAAATTGAAAAGCTAAAGCATTAACTATTTTGTATTTCACCATATTGCTTCATAGCTACATACAAAATAATGCAGGAGTTTAAAGAAAAGATTCATTCACCATTGAAATAGCATCAAAATGCACCCAAATTTGGCATAGCAAATTGATTCTTCCTATAGGAATGAATAGCTTATAGTCACACAAAATATATGATTTGGAGTAACCTTCACTTACTTTAGCATTATCAATCTCTACAGTAAATACAAGTCTTTATGTTGGAATTGAATAGAAAACATGAAGTAAAAATAAATGGGTGATGTTCCAATTTAAGTTATATTGTTTCAACAATTTTTGATCCTTTACAACTGAGCAACTTGTTGTCTTTTATAAAACACAAGGTGGGAGTTTGTTACAAAAGCACATGGCCAAGGAGAAAAATCCAAATTAATAAAACACATGTGGCACTAGGCCATTCATTGCACATGGAAGATTCCAACTCATATCTATTAGGGAAAATATCAAAGTTACGTTTCCATCACTTTGATTCATATTGAGGAGTCCCAGATTCTCAAAGAATTTGGGTAGAAAAGTTATTCAAGCTTCTCTAGTCTTCAAAATTACAAAATCCTATTTGTAGATAGCAACCTTCAAAATTCCTACATTGGGTAAAACTACAAAGTTGTGTCACAATTCTATAAAGGAAACAACCAACATTGATCCACCTTTTAAACTTGAATCACTAAAAAGTGGCATATATGTTATAAATTTGAAATTATGTGAACTAAAAAAATATGTATTTTTTGCTATATTTTATGTTTGTATTTTTGAAAAAATTAAAAAATTATTTTAATATATTTTTTATAAATTGATACTATAATTTAGTTGCTAAAAAATGAATCTACTATAACTTGAAACTTTAGTGCATGGATATATTTTTTCCAATTTTGATAAATATATTTTTAAATAAATATTAAAATGTGTGTGTATTAGTACATAATTGTTTCCATTTGACGCCAACTTTCATATTAACTACTTATCTAAAATAGAAAAAATATATATATCATCTTGATATAGATTCTTTTATCTAGTGCGTCATAAAATAAATTTTGGTATTCTTCCTTGAGATGGTAATCAACCTAATGTTTTGTGTTGATAACCTACTTCTAGTAAAAAGAAAAAGTAAAATATATATAATAATTAAACTATTAAAATATATATATTGAAAACTACACTTATGGATCTACAAAAGAGTATTTTTATATTTTAAAAAATGTTATTTACATGAGTAAAAGTTGTCGAAACATCAAGTTTTTAAAATATTTGTTTTTGGTTAATTGGCATCAAAGTAGTACTACATATACATTTAGCCAATAATTTTAGTTAGAAAAGTTGTGGACATATCTAACTTAGCTAGAATGAATCTTACAAGATCGTATATTTGACCAAAATTGATTTTTAGTTAGAAATACCCGAATTCACTTATGTTGATAAGTTGGTTGAAAGTGTGATACAACTTTATACTTTTACCCCATTACTTCCTATATCGAGAAAAAAACTTGCCACCAAAATCAGGTAAAACCCTCACTACTGCATTAACATCTACTATTAGATGAATCTTTTGTTGCTTTTTTGGGGAAATTGTCTACTACTAGCATTAGCTTCTAGCTTTGAACCTCGCATCCCCTTATCACCTATATCAACATGATATTATAATCAAATCAAATATTATACATTTCAATAAGATTTTTCCAAGTCTTTGCTCTTAGCTTTCTTAGTTTCTCTAGACCATGCTCATTACATAAACCCTGGTAACACTTTGTTCAACATTATTAGGTTTTCACCCATTAAGTAACTTTTGGGATTTTCTTTAGTTAAAGGAAATTTTGGGAACTTCCTATGCCATAATATTTCCCCAAATCTTTGATTACCTAATTCTAGAATAGTGTTCCTTCCTCGACATTCTTTTTTGTCAAAAAATCGCCCTTACCTAATCACCTCTTATAGAAAACTTCCCCTACTCTCCTAGCAATTAATGCAATAGATTTACATCCTTTATTAGACTCGCTAGGCTATGAAACTTCCAACTTATACTTATTACCCTTTTAAATCTTCCCTCGAGTCTAACCCCCTTTGCAAGACTACATACATTTAAACTTTCCTCATCATGCAAGATCATGTGGGTTATACTACACTTATCGCCAATTACAAAGTTGTTCTCCTTAGTTCCATAGAGTGTTACTTCCTCGAAATTCCTCACTCCCAAATTTTATGCAACACTCAAAAGTGTATTAGCCTCCTCACTTTATTTTTCCCCCTTTAAGTCTAAAAACATGATATGCATAGACATGCAAAATTGACTAATTCATATCACACATCATTATATTGTATTTTCATCATATTCATCCTCGATCTTGCATAATGTGCCATTTTCATCACGTGCATCATTAATTCCCTTTTAACATCATTTTCACCTATTTCCTCTATTAAATAAATAATATTGAATTTTTTAATTAATTCATCATATTTCACTAATTTTCCTCTTATCTCCCCTAGTTGGATAATTTTAATTATTTAATTAGCCATAAATCTAATTTTCCTCTAATGTCTCATGATTAAATAATTTTAATTATTTGATCATCTAACTTCCCATCCCACTCATATGGAATATTCCTTTTTAATAAAGAATATCCCAATCCTCCATAATTAAATAATCTTGAATTATTTAATTGTTCTAATTTCCCTCTCAAAGGCATATTCCCATGGAATATTCCTTTTCAAAATATCTAAATCCTCTCATTCATCCTCAACCCTTCATTTCTTGATCTAATTTTCACCCTTCATTTCAAAATATCTTAAACCACTTTTCCTTAAATTGTGGAGATGTTTTGAGTTCAAATTGATCTTGATCCCTCATCTTCCTTGATTTACTCTCATTCATTGATCTTAAGATCTAATCTCAACCGCTTGATCATAATCTTGAAAATCTATAAAACAAACATCATTCCTTCATTATCAACAATTAGAAACTTTGAATTCTTGAGCACATTCATATCATTGAGCATTTGAGAAATTATCATACATCTAGGTCATCTTTTCATGCTTTTACAATCATAGGAGCTTCTTGATTGAGCAATCCAACATACCATCAACCATTAAAATGGAATGCAAGGTTTGTACTTGGTTGTTTCCATTGTTTTGATTTGATTTGTCATTACTATATGATTTCTAACCATGTATGCATTCAATTTCATTTGTAAGTGGGATTTGATCATTTCTTGCTTTGGGTATTGTGAATTCTAACCCTTTTATTGACAATTCATGTTTCATTTCCATTTTCCACTAAACCCACTTCAATTCTAGCACACCCGATGGGACCCACATCCTTGATCTAATGAAATTTGGTTGAGTTTTTATGCTTTTCAAGTTTCTCGCACGATTGTGTTTTCCAAACTCATAAACGACTGTGAATTATCGTCTGTCATTTGTGAACGACCACCTCTAATGATATTTTCATGTTTGCTTACTATCTATGCAGGGTTTCTGATAACTTTTGTTGCTTGTGCAAGTTTTTTCATGTTTGACAAAGCAACAGAGCTGCATTTGCAAATATTACCGCATCTATCAGTCACGAATGGTTGTGTCTACAAAATTTGTCGTGTCTGTTGAGATAAACATAGCTACCTCTATAGGTATTGTCATGTTTGAATATTATTTTTGGCCTCTAATTTTTTTACAATAACTTTTTTGATTTCAAATTTTCATCTAACCCTAGCCTTTTGTTGTTTGTCATTATATGCCTTTTTTTATCTAGCATATATGTGCAACATTCTATTGGGGGAAGACATATCATTTAAAACTACTAATCCATTTGTGCTTGTAGGGTTTTGATCGGTCTAAGATAAATTCATTTGAAAACTACTAATCTATCTTTCTTGCAATTTCTTTATTAAATATTTTATCATTTGAACTTGTATGCTTTATTGATTGGTAGATCAAATCACATTTGCATTTGGTGTTCTAAAATCAATTTGTTTGACATGATTGGTAGATTAGAAAGTATGTATCCTCTCCCCTTGTGCTTCGTGTGATCTTGGGTGAAGAGAAATACTTCTACTTTACACTTTTATTTTCTTTTTAATCAAAGGCATGTTGTCTATGTGTCCTCTCCCCTTGCACTACATGTGAATCTTGGTTGATGAGAAATAGCAACACACAAGCCTTCCCTATTGTTAGGAGACATGCCTAGGGATTTCATCACCCTAAGGTTTGATATCAAGTGCATTTTTTGGTACACTATAAAAATTGGATGAGAGTAAAGGTTGTAGTTCAATCTACATATGTAACTGTTGGGCATTCCTTAGCGGTATCGGGTGATTCTGGACGTAGGATTAGAGACTTCGATCTTGCGCTTATATAGCCGATGGTGTTCACAAAGTTCTACCCACTATGAACCAATTGTACTAGAAGCCTAAGACCTATCAAACATCTCTCCATAGTGATGCATCATGATAGTATCATCATGAGAAGTTACTTACCATCTGCGATC
Organism: Sequoia sempervirens; assembly: GCA_007258455.2. NCBI lineage: Eukaryota > Viridiplantae > Streptophyta > Pinopsida > Cupressales > Cupressaceae > Sequoia > Sequoia sempervirens. The sequence continues at coordinate 243,822,331 of VDFB02086081.1, forward strand.
CTTGGTTGAGGTGATAAGGTGTCTTGTTAGGACCTAGTCCTTTCAAGGCGAGGGGTGTTAAGGTGGTACATGACCTTGGCATACCCTACTTACCCATTCCTTGGATTTGGATTAACACACAAGTGTGGTAAGCCAACTATAGTTAGACAACCTTTATTACTATCTAGGTTGTGCTTATCTTGTTCTATGGATCTATTGCTAGTGATTTTTGTGGAAGAAAGCTTATGAAATATCACTTACTTTCAAAACATAAAATCAAAATTTAACATGTCAAACTTTGCCAAAACTTTCAAGAAACACAAAAATAGTAACAAAAAACCACACTCAACTATAAAAGTTTGTTTTGATTACATAGATTGTGGCATCTGCTTTAGTATATTACCACATTTGCATAAATTGTCGCATCTACTCTTTGCACGTTGTCGATGTTTCTTACTCTATCACATCTGCATTTATTGCACTTTGTCAAAAACCCTTTCTACACAATTTCATTTTTCTCAAACTATTGTGCTTGCCTATCATCAGATTATTGCTATTGCATAGATTGTCATGTTTTCTCTCTACATCCTATCGTGTTTTCCTACATTTTCATGTTTTCTTGTGAGTAGCATGACACATTTTCTTAAACTATCATGTTTATCTGTAACATCTAACCTTCTCAAGCCTAAAAATTATTTGATCATAAACCTATCATCTTGGAATTGGAAACATGTGTCATAACAGTCCTGAACAATCCTTCGCATCCTCAAACATCACAACTATCCTTCCAATTTGGTTTTTTTAGGAAATATCAACATATTTTTTGAATAAACATCAAACATCTTTAAACATCAGTAACCTCAATCAACATCACTCTTATGAGACCATCCTCAACATCCTTTTGGATAAACATCAAATCAAACATCCTTGGACATCAACATATAAAAAATTAAACATATCAACTTGCTAGTATCTTTTGATCTTATCTTGTAAACTTGTTAACTTAGTGGAACCATCTCCCTCCTAGGTTTATAAATCACCATCATCTCTCTTTTCTTGTACTCATAAGTCTAGTCCAAATAGATATATTAACCCAAATCTTTTATCATATTGAGATCTAGCACAAATCCAATCAACCTTGTCATCATCCTTTTGTCTAAAGGATTGACCATCAAATCCCATCATCCTTGAACATATCAAAATCCAAATCAATTTTTTTTATCCTTTTGTCCAAAGGTTAACCATCCAATCCTCAATCAACTTGAACATCATCCTCTTGTCCAAGAGACTTATCAACACATCCTTTGAAATCAATAACCAAACAACAACACACATACCTATCATCTAGATCTTTCCATCCTTTAAGTCTATTGGGAATTTTATGATAACAACAAGATCAAAACACAAAACCATGATATCCCAACAACTTACAACATTATCTCACTCATTTGTTTGTCCAATCTTGAAATAAAAAAAAACATGTCAATGTCAACTATTACCCGAATCCAGTTCCATTTTATCCACCCATGGAGTCATCATATGCTACTAGCTACAAAAAAATAGCAACTATGGGTGTCCCTAATCAAGAGTTTGGAATACTTTGTTGCATGTCAAATTTTAGTCAACATCAAAAATCACAAATCTATCAATCAAACAATAAAAATATGAATATGTTAATTAACACATCCCAACCCAAAAATAACACCAAACATGAGTACACTCCTTTAAGGGGGGCAATCAAGTTAGTGTTAGAGAAGTTGGTTCAGGCTAATTTCATCAATCTTCCAAAATCACAAGATAATTATAAACTTTGTTTCAAACCCTCATGGTACGATGATAATGTTTATTATGAATACCATAGAACAAAAGGTCATGAAACGCCAGCTTGCATAAAACTCAAAAACCTTATACAAGACCTTATTGATTAAGGTACAATCAATGTTGAGGATAAACTTCAAATCCCATCCACCAATAATCATATTGACAATGTTTATACCTCACATAATGAGCTAGAAGATATAGATAGTTTTTTGAAGCATGATCAAGATAATCCAACAATGTCTAACAATGATCCATTTCACGACATATTAGCATCATTCGACCTCATTGTAGAATGTATTGGAGAAATTTTCCCACAAAAGACTTCCAATTCATCATCCTTAAATCTCCAACAATCACCAATCACAATATCCTTGTCAAGTAATCCATCAAACAATGATATTTTTTTACCCTCCCTTCAAGGATTATCCCTAATAGATACATGTCAAACACTTAATTCAAATCTAGATGACGATCAATAAATTATTAATCCAACATTAGCATTCATCCAATCATCTATCATACCTAATTTAGAAAATATAAATCAAGAGCTATAACCCATATATCCGCATGTTGAAAGCATCCAAAAGCCTTTTGTAAATAACCCATTATTTGAAATCAATCCATGTAAAGAACATAATCCAAAGCATAACAAAGTTAACTCTGAAATAAGTCAAGGTCAAGAATCCATATCTCCTGAATATTATCAAGATCTAGTGAGTATTTTACAATCTATTAATGAAGTTAACCCTAAGACGAATCAAGATCAAGATCTCATATCTCCAAAGCACTATCATGATCTCCATAGTATTTTCCAATTTGTTAGTGATAGTTGCTCTGAAGTAAGTCAAGGTGAAGAGCTCACTTCCCAAAAAATACTATCATGATCTAATGAGTATCTTCCAATCCATACAAGATTTTTCAACCAAAGACCATATCCATACAATAAGCACTCCTACATCTACCCATGAGATACCTCCCTCCATGAAACATGTAGATGATCTTCTTCCAAAACAAGAGTCTTCTACTCTTGACATCTTTAAAAAACATCAAACAATGACATCATTCTGTGAACCTCATGACAATAGTTTAGAAAGGGATCATGAAGAAAATTTCTACTCAAGCTTTGAAACACTAACATATTTTGAAGAAAAATCAAAATCCAGTGCTTCCACTACTACCTTTGAAGATTCTCGACAAGGCATAGAAGAAGAGACACCTTGTTTCCAAGATAAATCATACTTGGCTGCAATTTTTTAGTGAATGCTTTATCAAAGAGAAGGATCAAGCCTACATAAACAAGGCATCCTAGAACCCGTATAGATAGTCAACAATCCTAAGCATCAAGGTATCGGTTATTCAACTATCAAAGAAACTAGGTATATCAGTGATACCTCTATGATATTGGGGGCAACTTTATCTAATGCAAACATCAACATGGGAGTCACAAAGGGTCTTATGATAAGATTCCTGGTAGCACGTCAACCATCCATGTCATGAATCATTGTCCTTGCATCTTTCCACCTTTTGATTGGGACCAAGAAGAAAAAAAATTGCACAAAGGAAAAGAGAATTTCATTGATGCTAATGAATTGACAAACCAAAATAAACACATGAAGTTCAAATGGGTCCCAAAGCAAAACAAAGAAAATAATACTTATTAAAATCCACTAGTCAAATAAACCATGGGGAAAAATCAAAAGGGTACTTCCATCCATTAAATGTCTTCTTCAAAGAAAAATAAAGCTTCAATAGCAACGTACAAAGTATATGAAAAAGTTGGTCCTAAATTTAATCGAAACTCCATATCTACCTTTTGTTGCTCATCATCCTACATTTGGAGAGTCAAAGATCCATTATCTAAACCATCAACCGATACATATTCATCTTATATCCCTCATCAAAATCCACCATCCACCTCAAAACCAAGAATACCTAATGAAACAAAAGAAATCGAGTGATTTGCTACTTATGGTTTAGGACATAGAGCAAACACATCTCCCAATTATTTCATTAAAGGGAAACCCTAAAGATCTCAACCTAAGATATGAAAAAGAGAAATAGACCTTGTAATAGGGTTGTCCTAGGGTATGTTTAGAGACTAAAAGGGGGTTCACCACCAAGCCAGGGCTTGGAAAGACAAATGAAATGCAAGTCCAAATGCTTAAACGTAATGTAATGCAATCTTTCACTAAATGACCTAGAAAAGCATGTACAACAGAACAAAGAACTACAAGATGAAATGTGTGTACCTGGAAACTTGAAGAAGACTGAGTGATGCTCTAACATGTTGAAAAAATTGAATTTAAAGCTAACTGGGACTCATATGCCAGACTGAGTGATTTAGTCCCAGATCAGGGTTTCTCGGTAGAAATTGAAATCTGGAAAAAAGGTGTCTAGAATTGCAAAAATTTGGAAAATGACCTATACTGAGACTCATACGCCAGGAATGGTGTATCAGTCCAACTAGGTTTTTCTAAAACTTCAAAGTTTGAATCTGCTCCTCAATATTTGCTTTGTCCTATCCAATTGATTTCCAAATCCAAAACCTTGATTTGCAACCTGTAGAAGTCTTTCAATGATCTCCAATACAAGGTGACAACTTTGGCAACTTTGAACACTTTGACAACTTTCTCCAAACTTTCTCTTCAATGTGTCTTCAACCTAGACCTGCAAATCACACACTAAAGAGAGGGAAAAATGTTGTTTTGTTAGTGGAAAGGGGTTTGCCTTTGTCAAACCCTGTTTTGGTAATCAAACCTTGAAATGGAATGAAATAGGAAAAGAGAATGATGAATTAACAAAATGTGATGTTGTAACTCACCAAACCATAGCAATAAAGTGTTGCAAACATGTATGAAGTGGATCCAATGGATGTAGATCTTTAATCTTGCTTGAACGATATGGATCTTGAATTGAATGCTAGCTTGAATCATGAAACCCTACATCACAATTGTTAGCTAAAAAAAAATGATGCATGATGACTTTGGCATGATGCTTGATGCTTGAATAATGCTCTAAAACTCTTGATAATCAGCCCTTGAATGCTCTTGTAAATTATTGAATGCTCTTTTGAACTTCAATTTTCTATTAGGAATGCTCTCACGAAATTATTGGATCAGTTGATTGCTTGTTAGGTGAAAATGAGTGAAATAACCTTGTATTTATACTTGTTTATACCAAATTTCTTGAAATTACAACACTACAAGCCAACATCAGATTTAGGAGAATAAAATCTCACCAATAATTTGTATTAATTTTGATTTTGAGAAAATGAGACTCATATGCCAGAAGTGGCATATGAGTCCCATTAGGCATTAATTATCGGACAATTTTCAAAAATGCTTAGAAAGGTGCAAAATCTAGATTGGGACCCAAAAACCTAGGTGGGACTCATGCGCCCAAGGTGGCATATGAGTCCCAAAACACTAAATTTAGGCCACACAACCTAAAAACACTTGAATTATGATTGGATGTTGATTTATATCTGGATTATCCTCAAAATATGCATTAAATGAGGCTTGTGGATGCAAAATAAGGCCAATTAAAGCATAAAGAAGCCCAATTATTTATGAAAACCCTAGAAAAGTGTGAAGGTGTGTTACAACAATTTATAACACCTTAAATAAGGTTTAGTTAAGTCCATTTAGCTCACAAGGGCCCAAGACCTAATGTGAATGTTGTTGGAAGCCTTGCAACATGAGCATGAAGTATGGATGATTGTGTTGGTTGTTCCTATGTTGTCATTAATGTCAACATGGTAATACCTATATGGTAATAACTACATGGTGATAACTATATGGGAAGTTTGTTTGGGTTACCGAAAGTTATCCTTTTCCGGTAATACTCCTTTGTGATGGATCAATATGTTGGTATTTTAGTCTGGAACTCATTGCAAGATCTAATATGACTCTAATCTCTTAACCATATTTTATTGACTCATTTAGACTACTTTTTTCTAGATCTTGAGATTCCATTTTCTATGAACAGAAAGTTATCTCTAACAGAGTTTAACTTTGTATCCTACTATTGTTCTATGTGAGGTATGTTGTATGGGAGACTCTACATTCTACTAAGGTGAACATTCTTGCATTACAGTTTTGGCTGACAGTCTCCTTACTGGTAGTATGATGGGAAATTAATGTGTTCTCAAATCTGGAAGGTGTTTTCTTTGAGGATTATTTTTTGGTTTGGAGAATTGTGTTGTAGTCTTGGTTGACTCAATGAATGCAATATATTATGAAGACTAATAGCTAACTTGGCATATTGCACGACATGAATAAAGTGTTCAAATCCTATATGGTGCTGATGAAGAAAGGTTTTGGTTATTTGGTGTTCATCCAATTAGGCTGACCTAATTTATGAATAAGATATGCTTGTATATATATAAGATGCTTTAAGGATTGAAAGATATACACAAGAGAGAAAGAAGGAAAAGTGTGAGTGTGTGTGCGAGGAAGTGATCAAAGGAAAAGATTAGAGACTAAATGCTTTATTAGTAGTACAAATTTGTTGAGCGATGTTTTTCTTTATATTCTGAGCTTCAGTGGAACTGAATCCTACACATTGAAGGTGTATTCCATTAGTTCTTTCTTTTGGTAGTGAGCCACTATCATTGTATCTTGGCAGTGAGCCATCTTTTGTACTCAGGTTGTGATCCTTTTAAGGATAGTGAGTCTTGGTAATGAGCCTTGCAAGATTTTGTATTTGGATATAATATATTTGTGAGTTAACCCTCACCATGGCTTTCCCATGCTGGGTTTTCCATGTAAAAATCTCGGTGTTCATGTGTGTGATTGCATTGAATTGTTTCTATGTTCTCTCTTGTTGATTCAATCAAAATTGTTATAATGGCTAAGTGGATTTTATTATCAATTTGTGGAATATTGATTCACCCCTCGTCTCAGTATTTTGGATGTTCAACAATTGGTATCAGAGCTTGGTTCCTCGGAGGAAGCCTAATAGCTTGGGGAAGGTCCCAAAATTTGAACATGAGATTTTTTTTCCCTCAGAGGTAGTCTCTACTAAATTTTTAGAAGAAATAGAAGCCTTGAAGGACAAGTTGATAAAAGCAAATGAGCACATTGAAAAGCTACAAAGTACTAGTATGGATGCATGTGATCTGTTGACTAAAGAAGAAGAAATCATCACTAGCCTATTGGAACAATTGGATTAGAATAAAAGAACTGAATAATGTCAAGAAATTGAAATTCAAAAGAAGATGGATGAATGCGCAAAGCTTGAATTAGAAGAAGAAATCTTGAGATCTAATTTGGTTAGGGCAAAGAGTTTTGAAGACAAATTCAAGATATGCTCAACGATGCTTGATGAATTGATTATAAGAGCAGTTTAGGGTTTGAAAAAGGTTAGAGTTCTAAAGCAAAGCAATTCAATAGTAAGAAGGCATGGTACAAAGATAAACAAGTCAAGGAGCAAAGAAGCAATTCCGAAAAAACTCTTGTAAAATGACATGATGCAAAAAGGTATTTATACTTCAATGGTGTTTGTCATCTCTACAAGAAATTTGGACATAAGGCAAAGGACTGCAAATATAATGTGAATGATTCTAATGGAAAGAAGAATGGATACAAAGATAGTCTGTTGGGTAAAAGAGAAGATGGAAAGAAGAATGTTACTTGTTGTAAGTGCAGAAAACTGGAACATCTTGGTAGTAACAACATAAGAAAGAAGAAATTCTATCCAGAAAAGAAGAATGATCAAACCTTTGATCCGAGAATGACAAGAAAAGAAATGGAAAGGATTTGGAGAAAGGAATCATCAGTCTTATCTATGCTGACCTTCGGTGCAGATACTCCCATCAACTTCTAAATGAAAGCAGTGGCTAAGGGGGAGCAATCATTAGAAAATCTAATAAACCCCCTTATTGGAACTTGTTTCATATCATGACAAAAGTATATTTAATGTGGTAACGAGATTGAAGTATTTTATTAGTCGCATGTGTGAAGAATGAGGTCTATAAAATTTGAAAGAATGGAAGCGTACACAGTTTTTGAGGCAATCTACCTGCAAGTTGAAACATTTATTGCAAAATCATTCAGAATAAAAGGAATAAGGCTTATGTATTTTCAAAGAAGTGTACAAAGGAAATTTAGAAGGGAATTCAAAGTTTCAGAAAATAACAAACGAATTCGAAGAGCTCCGAAAATAGGACGTCTATACATTTATGGTTGGCATTTTCAGAGGTATTTTTGTTTGCACAATCTTTCACTTTTATTGATGGATAATTCAAAGATTGTGAACTGTGTGGATAAAGCTAGGTTGAAGAGATATATGAGGAATGTGTCAGAAGAATCTGTTGGTGCATTCTCTTGCATCCCTCCGAGAGTGTTTCCTACATAAGATATTTATGCATTTTTCTACAGTAAGGTTGAAGAAATGTCATCAGTTTAGAGAGAATCATGATGCCTACAAAGTATTAGTTGAGAAAAAGTTGGATGTTTGGAGGAAATTTCCTTTGTTTGAATTTTAGAAGAAATATATTCAAATGATATTGAGCAGAATTCATGATGAATCTTTGTGGATTGATGAGGCACATTTGGTTACCAAAGAAGCAATTAGAGATGTAATTGGTCTATATTCCTCTAGACTGCTTCCTAAACTGAAGACTATGAATGAGAAAGAAATAATTGAGGTTACAGGTGTGAGTTCTAAAGGAAAAGAAATTGGTTTGAGATTGATTGTTGATCCAGTAATAAGGTATGTTGCTATGGTCATTGGTCATAAAGTTTGTATCCCTAACAATGACTACAATTTCTACTACTGCGGTGAATATTGTTGTTGATATGGTATTGAGATGTATGGAATATGACCTGTGTGAACTAGTTCATATACATCTTTTGAAGAATTTAAAGGAGATCAAGAAGAGAAAAAAGAATGCTTTTCAATATGGAAATTTGGTTGTTTGTCTACTCTTTTACCTTTTGAAAGAGTTACCAGTAATAGGAAGGTTAGAATGGTCAAATTTAGAGCCTATTGCCTATCAAATCAAGAACTTCATGATAAATCTTGGTAGTTTGGATGCACAAAAGGTTAGTTTGGATATTTGAATTGGGCTATGAAGTGTCAAAGGCTGAAATTGATAAATATCCTAAAATTCTCTTGAAAAGCCCTAAGCATCTCAATGAACAAATAACCTTTGGTAGCATGACTGGAACAGTGAAGAAAAGGAAGAATGTAGTGAAGCTAGAAGATGCAGAAGAAAGTAAGCTTGAACATGGGCATGAAAGAAAAAGTATTCAGAAAGCTTTGGAAGATTTGCAGAAGGTTATTCCCAATGCTAGTTTTGATTCATCTATTTCTGTTGTGGAGAATCTTCGTGGCATGATTAATTCTTTGAAAGTCTACATCTCTAGATTTGAAAATTTTGTTGGAATTAAGTTTGATAAAGAAGAATTGAATGATATCAAAGGAAAATGTGCAAATGCACGTGATCGAGTAATGATGGAATTGGAAAATGTACAAGGTTGTGAAAAAGAGGCATAGGAACTACTTTCCTTTTGTCTAGATTGGTTTGGAAATACATTGGATATGAGAAATGAAATAAGGATGAGTGAGTCTCGACTGAGAACTTAGGAAGATACATACAAGTTAGCAGTAGATAAAGATAATTAGAGGTGGTCCTACATTGTGCAACTTCAAGAATTTTTTTTCTCTCTATAAGATCGAAGAACAAATGTTATCAAGAAGTTTGTGGCACTCAGAGACATGATTAAATACATACATACTTCTGTTTCTAGTGCTCTTGGCTGTATTGATGAGTTATCAAAGATCAATCTTAGTCCCAATACTTTAACAAACGGTATAGAGTCTCTAACTAAACTTGAGTTATTCTACAAGACTCTTGTCAGTGCAAAAGATTCATGGGAAGAAGATAAAGCATCATGGAAGGCTATCCTAGAGAGTCTTAGCTCGGTTCTTCTTCAGGTTAATTTTGTGTTCATATCCTTTTGACTACATTTTTTTGATATATATTCTTATACCAGACCCCTTCCTTTTTCATTGATGTCAAAGGGGGAGAGATAAAGAGATGAAGAGTCAGAGGAATTTTTTTTTGTGAAAAATAGTTTTGATAGGGGAGTTGTCAGAGCATTCAATTGTGGTATACTTGAAAAGTTTTTTGTCATGCATGTTGCCATCAATTCCAAAGGGGGAGATTGTTGGAAGCCTTGCAACATGAGCATGAAGTATGGATGATTGTGTTGGTTGTTCCCATGTTTTCATTGATGTCAACATGGTAATAACTACATGGTAATAACTATATGGTGATAACTATATGGGAAGTTTTCTTAGGTTATCAAAACTTGTCCTCTGCTGGTAATACTCCTTTGTGATGGATCAATATGTTGGTATTTGAGTCTGGAACTGATTGCAAGATCTGATATGGCTCTAATCTCTTAACCATATTTTATTGACTCATTCAAACTATTATTTTTTGGATCTTGAGATGTCTTTTGCTATGAACAAAAAGTTATCTCTGATAAAGCTTAACTCTGTATCCTACTATTGTTTTGTATGAGGTATATTGTATGGGAGACTCCACATTCTACTAAGGTGAACATTCTTGCATTGTGGTTTTGGCTGACAGTCTCTTTACTAGTAGTATGATGGAAAATTAATGTGTTCTCAAATTTGGAAGGTGTTTGCTTTGAGGATTATTTGTTGGTTTGGAGAATTTTTTTTAGTCTTAGTTGACTCAGTGAATGCAATATATTATGAAGACTAATAGCTGACTTGGCATATTGCACTACATGAATAAAGTGTTCAAATCCTATATGGTGTCGACAAAGAAAGGTTTTGGTTATTTGGTGTTCATCCAATTAGGCTAACCTAATTGATGAATAAGATATGTTTGTATATATATAAGATTCTTTGAGGATTGAAAGATATAAACAAGAGAGCAAGAAGGAAAAGTGTGAGTGTGTGTGCGAGGAAGTGAACAAAGGAAAATATCAGAGACTAAATGCTTTATCAGTAGTATAGATTTTTTGAGTGATGTTGCACTTTATATTCTGAGCTTCAGTGGAACTGAACCCTGCACATTGAAGGTGTATTCCATTAGTTCTTTCTTTTGGTAGCGAGCCACTATCATTGTACCTTGGCAGTGAGCCATCTTTTGTACTTAGGCTATGAGCCTTTTAAGGATAGTGAGTCTTGGCAGTGAGCCCCGTAATATTTTGTATCCGAATATAATATAGTGTGAGTAAACCCTCATCATGGTTTTTCCCATTTTTGGTTTTCCATGTAGAAATCTTGGTGTTCCTGTGTGTGATTGCATTGACTTATTTCTATGTTCTCTCTTGCTAATTCAGTCAAGATTGTTATAATGGTTAAGTGGATTTTATTATTAGTTTGTGGAATATTGATTCACCCCCCCTCTTAGTATTTTGGATGTTTGACAAATTTTTCAAAAATATTACAACACTAAATCAAGACAACATTAAGTTCAATTTAACAAGGTGGGCCCAAACAAGCAAGGAAAAGTAAAGCGATATTTTTTTTGTTGCCACATTTAGCCCCCACTTTAGTGAGAGGATGAACTTGGTTCAACCTCACACTAAAGTAGACAAACATGTATCAATAGGGGTCCAAATGCACCAATTCTGATAAGATGGGATGGCAATGATCAAGAGGGGTGATCAAGCCCCCAGGATCAAGATCCCATGGCAAACCAACATAGGCACAAAAGAACACACATTAAAATGACATAAAGAGAAACAACAAGGCACAAGCATACATTTCCAAAGATAGAGAGAAAAGAAAAACACAGGGAAAATAGGGGTGGATCAAGCTTCGACCGTTTGTCCATCGCGATGTGGATCAGATCTAGGTTGTTTGTCTGAAAAATGCACACTCACTCTGAGGCAATGAACTTTAGGCTGTCCATTGGGTGAGTAATCTAAGAAGGTGAGACACATACACGCACGATCGATATGTGCTCACACACACATGTGAGTGGCTAAGGGAAAGTCATGCCTCAGTCATTTTCCTGTCAAACCATACCAAAGTTATAACTCTTGATAACTTTGATAATGCGCCACACAAAAATAAACTTCGAGCTTCATGAGGCAAGAAAAAATTTGTATGCTTGGAACTCATGAACAAAAAAGATGGCTCCATAGGCATGCAAAGTGTGTTATGCAAGGTGGCCATATAACTGAAATTTTGTAAATGAAAAATGTAAAGAATGTTCAAAGGAGTCTTGCTTAGTTCATGTGAGGTCTTAACTTAGGGGACATTGTGCCTAATGTCTCCAAGAGAGGACTAGTCAAAGAATAAAATATTCACAACTTAGGGGATGCAATGCATCACATCAAGCCACTAAGAGGAATGCAATATGCTAAGACAAATCACACTCTTGAGGGACATCACACCCAATGTCAACCACAAAGCGAAAAAAGAATCGCATGAAATAAGAAGACTACATGATGAAAAATGAAAAAGAATAATGCCAATGTATGCACCCACTTTAAAGAAATTGCTAAACACCCTGCTGTGAGCAATTACTTTAAAGTAGAAAATGATAAATGCTAACATTAAAGAAGACATGAGAGCTAACTTGGAAAGCCCTATGCCAAGTCATATATTTCCAAATAAAGCCATGTTACGCACAAGAAAAGAGAGGGGTTTCCCCCAAAAATGAAACTCCAAACACATGAGGGATCTATGGATTTGGGGTTAGTATGTTCTTGCTACAATATTTTTAGAGAGCTCAGAACTGTCACTATTCTGCAAATACTCATAGAATTGGAAGAATGACACAAAGAGAATGAAAATAAAGGAACAACCTTTTGGATCAACATGGAAGAGACATGAATGTCTCAATTCCTTGTGTCATCCCCAAAAGGAAAACACAAGACAATTAAAAAAAATAAAAGAAAATATTTTGGGTCAACATGTAAGAGACATGAAAGCCTTGATGCCTTGCGTCATCCCCAAAAGGAAAACACGAGACAAAAGAAAAAGAAAAAGAAAATATTTTGGGTCAAGATGGAAGAGACCTAAATGTCTTGACACCTCGCGTCATCCCCAAAAGGAAAAACAAGACAAAATAAAAGATAAAGGAAAAGATAAAGATTTACGACATAAAGAAGAATGAAGGTACAAATAGAGGAATGTTACAGAGAGAGATAGAATCAAACGAAATAGTACGGGGGATCACATCACACACATGTAATCACACAAAAGACAATGAAAAAGAAATAATGCAAAAGACTAGCAAGGCACATGCGAGTCAACCTAAAGTAGGTTGTCTACATCCCAATCATGTTCATTGTATACCGAAGGTGAACACCTAGCTAAAGGGACAATAGCAAGTGACGAACTAGGATCATTTCTAGGTTCAACACTCTTCTTAGGAGAATTGCCGTTTAAGCTCATGGAAGAGGAAAAAAATGTATTCAATAAATTATGCACCTCCTCATCAATTTTAATAATCTCCTCATCATCATCTAAATTAATCGCAAGAGGAGGTCGAATTATAATGTCCAAAGAAGGGTTTAGCTCTTGTTGCGGTTGCATTATAGGATCTTTTTATTTTAGGGAAGGGGTAGACTCATCATGCATTTATTCAATTGAGTTTGGATCTTGATTTTCATTATTTATTTCTTCATTTAACTTGTGAGCAAGGGCACAAAGTCTATGCCTACGCGCTCTAGTACCTCTATTTCTTTTAGTTCGGTTTTCAAGTTGTGTTTATGTAGGAGCAGATTGATCAACCATAGGTTTCTTTTCATCCTTTCATTGAACCATGGAAGGTTGTTCAACCACTTTCTCTTTGACTTTGTAAACTTGTTTTATTTTAGGAGGTGTGACAGGATTGTTTTCATTGTCTCTTGGTCTTTTGTAGGAAATGGGTGAAGGTTTTGTCTTAGGTGGGTCTTCGTTGTTTGGCATGTCTTTTGGTTTAATCATGGTTTTATAAAGGATGGTAGGCCCAGTCGGGGGTTGGGGCATGTTTTGAAGGGAAATTTTTGCTATGCATTTTGCCTTGAACTTTTGGTAGGATTTGAAAAAGAAGTCCTCACAAGGTTTTATAGGTTCCATTGGCTCAGGCCAAAAGAAATCTAAGGAAAAAATTCCATGGGAAGACAAAGGGTTGAAATCACTATGATGCACAATGAAAATTTCATTGTCAAAGGGAAACTTTAAGCATTTATGCACAATTGAAAGGACTACATTCATGGAGCGAAGCCATGGATAGCCTAGCTTCACACAAAATTGGTTTGACTGTGGGATGATGGAGAATGAAACATCTAGTGTTTGTTGGAATATGTGCCTCAATCCTTACTGACATGGAACTCCTGAAGGGAAAAGTCACTGTGACATTGTTAATGTATGGGCGACTAACAGTTTTGAAGCTCTTGAAATGATCATATTGTTGTGATAGGGTTGAAGTCTTGCTGACAAAGTCTATCGCTGTGACTTTGTGCTTTCGGCATGACCTTTTGGCAAATGGATTTCTTCTGGCGATAGTGTGATCTTATCGGGCTAACTCGGGTGTCGGGGAGAGGTCCCAGCGATTGGTGGATGTCTCACCGATAGCTTAAAGCTATCGGGGTAACATAAGGTCGCGGGGAGATGTCTTAGCGATGCAGCTAGGTCACGACGACAGAGTGTATCCTCGTGGTGTCTTCGCGGTAACAAAAGACTTCACTGGGAAGTCTTGGCGACTTGGCTAAGTCACGCTGACGGGAGATGTCACATGGTCTTCGCGGTGACAAAAGACTTCGCTGAGAAGTCTTGGAAAAAGTATTGAGTCTTGCCGACAGTAAGTCTTCAGTAAGACTTAGGGAGCTCGGAGAAAGGTCATGGCAATAGACACGAGTCTTGGCGACAGTGTGACTTTTGGTGGAAGCTTTGTTTCGGTATGACGTCTCATCGAAACCGTGGGGTCTTGCCGATAGGTGAAAGGCTTCGGAGTAACATAAGGTTGTCGAAAGAAAGACTTGGCGAGATCGGTATGTCTTGCCGAATGGACCAACTCATCGCTGTGATTGAAGACTTCGATATGAGTCTCTCTGAAAAGCGAATGTCATGCCGAATGGAAATCTCATCGGTGTGACTTGTGAACTCGACATGAGGTCTTGGCGAGAACGAAATGTCTTGCCGATGGAATGTCTGATCGCTGTGACTTGTGCATTTGATATGAGTCTCGCCGATAAGGGAAACCTTTGCTGATAGGAACAAAAATGGACATCGATGGTTTCGGTATAACTCCTTTGTTGTCTTGCCAACTGCTAGAGACTTAAAGCCAATATCGATAAAGGAACTTTGTGGCATCAGGGAGACATTGTGAGTGTCTCACCGATATGCCAACAAAGTTGAAGGCTATTGACCGTGAGACCATCCTATGTGGCATCCCGCTGAACCAATCAGAGGAAGCGGTTTTCAAATTGATGACGGTTGGATTTTTTGTAACTGTTGTGACACTGGAACTGATCAGCTTGTAGGGAAAAATCTGAAACAACATGGAAACTTTCTTCGATGGAGATCTGGTGGATAAGGATGCACATAAGACAAAATTAGAATGTGAATAGAATAAAAGTAGATCGATTCTGTTTTGAGAAGATGATGAGTTTATTGAATAGGTTGAGAGCTTTTCTGAGAGAGTTTGAACAGTGAATGTTGGAGCTACTGTGAAATATTAGAGAGTTGTATTTCTAATTGTATGTAACTGTTGTTACTATAATACAAAAAGATTTAGCTTGGTGTGGTGGGTCTTTTCCCGTAAGGGTTTCCCACGTAAATCTGTTATTCAGTTGTCTTTGATTATCTTCTCTATTTCTGCAAATCTTTCTTGTGTATCTTAATTAGATTGTAATTTGAAAAAATAAAAAGCCCTGCATTGCATTCTTCCCTGTGGATTTGACATTAGGAAAGTGTTTCCGCACCTCTGATTTCCTTACAAGTGGTATCAGAGCCTGGCCAGTTGTGTTGTCCTTGTGAGTGGGTTGGGTTTTTTGTGTCAATCCTTTTCCAATGGGAGTTTTGTAGATTTCTTTTAATTTAATTACAAATTAAGATGGCGAGCACATCCGGAAGGATGGATATAGAGAAATTCAATGGAAGCAACTTTGAGCTGTGGAAACTCAAAATGGAAGATCTGTTAGTAGACCGAGATCTTTGGACTGCTGTGTTTGGAACAATGCCTCAAGGCATGAAGCAAGAGGATTGGGACCTTGCAGATAGAAAGTCTAAAGGGCTGATAAGGCTCTATTTGGAAGACTCTGTTCTTCTGAACGTGCATGAAGAAAAGACTGCATCTTCCTTGTGGAAAAGATTAGCATCTATTTATCAAGGCAAGTCCTTGGTGAACAAGTTGTTCTTGAGAAAGAAGTTGTACTCTTTGAGAATGCAGGAAGGAGGGTCTGTTGCTAATCACTTAAATGCTTTCAACATGCTGATTGCTCAGCTGACATCTGTTGGTGTGAAGATTGAAGATGAAGATCGTTGCATGCTGTTGATGTGTTCTCTGCTTGATTCTTGGGATCATCTAGTGATGGCCATTGGGAGTACAACATCCACATTCAAGATGGAAGATGTAGTTGCTTCTCTGTTATCAGAAGAAATGAGAAGAAAATCTTCTGAGATGACAAAGGAGGCTCTAGCTGTTAGAGGTAGACCAAAGGAGAAAGGCAAGAAGAAGGACAAGAAGTCCAGATCGAAATCAGAAGGGAGATCAAAGTCTCCTGGCAAGAAGTCAAAGGTGAAGTGTTGGAACTGTGGGCAACCTGGTCATGTCTGAAGGGATGCAAGGAGGAGAAAAAGAAGAAGAAGAACTCTTCTAGAAATGATTCTTCTCAGAGTGATGCAGATGCCTTCATTGCATCTTTGGCTACACGGGCATCAGATGATGTCTGGTTGATTGATTCTGGAGCATCTTTCCACATGACATCTCATAGAGAGTGGTTCACGAAGTATAAAGAATACAATGGTGGAAGGGTGTACTTGGAAAGTGATTCATCTTTGGAAATTGTTGGTCGTGGAAGAGTCAAAATACAATTCCCTGATGGAAGAGTGAAGGGAATCAATGATGTGATGCATATACCAGGTCTGGCTCATAATTTACTTTCAGTAAGTAAGCTGAATGATATCGGAGTGCATGTCACGTTCTCTAGAAATGGCTACAAGATTACTAGAGGCTCTATGGTGCTGGCTAGAGGTGCTCAAATTGGTACCTTGTACAAGCTGGATGCACTAGCTATTCAATGCAATAGTGTCTCTGCGAAGTCACTTAAGGCTGCTCATGGAGAAAAGAAGGAAAATGTTCCTGATGGAGTAAACGCCATGGATGTTAAACTTCCAACAGAAAAGACTATGCTCTGGCATCATAGGCTTGGCCACATTGGTGAGAAAGGTTTAAAAACCTTGAAAAATAAAAACCTAGTAGAAGGGCTTGAAGATTGTAACCTTGAGTTCAATTTTTGTGAACATTTCATATATGGAAAGCAACACCGTGTTTCATTTTATTCCAGTCTTCACAAAACTTCTAATTTGCTTGATTATATATGTTCTGATGTGTTTGGTCCAGTGAATGTTCCTTCTTTGTCTAAATCAAGATACTATGTGTCATTTATTGATGATTATTCAAGAAGAGCATTTGTATATTTTCTGAAAAGTAAATCAGAAGTGTTCAGTCGGTTTAAGGAATTTAAAAACCTTGTAGAAAATTAGAATGGTAGAAAAATAAAATGTTTAAGGACTGACAATGGCGTGAGTTCTGTTCAGATGAATTTGAAAGGTACTGTAAAGATCATGGGATCAAAAGACACAAGACTACACCTTACACTCCACAACAAAATGGAGTTGCTGAAAGGTTCAACAGGACAATAATGGAAAGAGCACAAAGTATGCTGAGTAGTGCTAGCTTGGAGGAGAAGTTTTGGGCTGAAGCAGTCTCTACAGCATGTTACTTGGTAAATCGCTCCCCTAACTCTGCTCTGGTTGAGAAGATGCCTTTTGAAGCATAGTCTAGAAAGAAGCCCCTCTGAGACATATTCGTGTCTTTGGCTGTGAGGCATATGCATATGTGCCATTTGAAAAAAGATCTAAGTTGGAAAACAAAGCTGTGAAGTGTATTTTTATTGGCTATAGCGCTGGAATAAAAGGATACAAGCTTTAGAATCCTGAGATTGAGAAGGTTTTGTACAACAAAAGTGTTATCTTTCGTGAGTTGAAACCCTTCTACATTGGATCTGCAGTCAGAGAAGAAATCAGAAAATGAAAAGGATGTAGCAACAATTTCTTAGACACCAGATAAAGAGGAATTGAAAAATCAAAATGTACCTGATACTGAGGAGAGCTCAAGCAGTTCTGAAAGTTCTGAAGAAGATGAAGAACTACCTCAGCCTCAGCCTGTGAGGAGGTCAACTAGTGAAAGAAAGCAACCTGAAAGGTATGGGTTTTCTTTAATTGAGTCTACTTGTGCCTATGCTTTAATTTCTAGCACTGATGAACCTAGGACTGTGAAAGAGGCATTTAAAATGTCTGATTCAAACTCTTGGTTGGAAGCCATGAATGAAGAAATGGCATCATTAGAAAAGAATGATACCTAGAGTTTGGTTCCATTGCCTAAAGGCAGAAAATCTGTAGGCTGCAAATGGATATTTAAAAAGAAAATAGGTCTGACAGAGTGTGGAGAAATATAAAGCAAGGCTGTTTGCGAAAGGATATTCCCAGGTAGAGGGAATTGACTATGGAGAAATTTTTTCTCCTGTAGCTAAGCTGACATCTATTAGATTTATTTTGTCACTTGCATCAGCGTATGACTTAGAGATTGAGCAGATGGATGTGAAGACAACGTTTCTTCATGGTGATCTTGAAGAAGAAATTTATATGTCCCAGCCGGAGCACTTTGTGGTAAAAGGTAGGAAAGACCGGTTTGCAAGTTGAAGAAATCTCTGTATGGTTTAAAGCAGTCCCTAGAATGTGGTACCAAAAGTTTGACACGCTTGTTTTGTCATTGGGATTTGTAAGATCAAAATGTGATCACTGTGTGTATTACAAAGCTGAAAGTGATCAAATTCTTATTATTGCTCTGTATGTTGATGATATGTTGTTTATAGGCAATAGTAAGCTAATGATTTCTGATCTTAAGTCCCAGTTGTTTGCAAAGTTCGAAATGAAAGATCTTGGTGCAGCAAGGTATATTCTAGGAATGGAAATAACCAGGGATAGAAAGAATAGAAAACTTTAGCTTAGTCAGAGTAAGTATATCATGACTGTTCTAGAGAGATTTTGTATGACTGAGTGCAAACAGCTAATTGTTCCAGTTACACAAGGAATGAAGCTATCTATTGAGGATTGTCCAAAATCTTCTTCTGAGATGGAGGACATGACCAGTGTGCCTTATGCAAGTGTAGTTGGCAGTCTTATGTATGCAATGGTCTGTACAAGGCCAGACATTGCCCAAGCAGTGGGAGTTCTTAGTCAGTTTATGGCTAATCCTGGAAGAACACATTGGGATGCTGTGAAGAGAGTGTTTAGATATCTGAAGGGCACTTCAAACTATGCTTTGTGTTACCATGGTAACTTGGTTGAATCATAGAGAACTCTCAGTATTCGAGGTTATGTGGACTCTGATTGGGTAGGGGACATTGACAGCGGAAGATCCACCAGTGGATATATTTTTATGATGAATGTTGGTGTAGTGAGTTCGATGAGCAAGCGGCAGGTTGTAGTCGCTTTGTCTACTACAGAGGCAGAATACATGGCAGCCACACATGCCTATAAAGAAGCAATTTGGTTAAAACGTTTATGTTCTAACATTAGCTTTGATGCAGAAAAGATTACTACCTACTGTGACAGGCAGAGTGCTATATGTTTGGCAAAGAAGCCTACTTTCCATGCCAGGATGAAAAATATAGATGTATAGTATCATTTTGTACGAGATATGGTGGAGGATGGGAAGGTCTCCTTGGAGAAAGTGGGTACTCAGGAGAATGTTGCAGATGCATTGACAAAGCCTGTGAGCACAGACAAGTTCAGGTGGTGTGTCAGTTCGATGGGCCTCTTGGCCCATGTTTTTTAGTAGTTTGTTTATGCTCTGGAGGTGTCAGTAAGATCTTCCTCAAGTGGGAGCTTGTTGGAATATGTGCCTCAATCCTTACTGACATGGAACTCCTGAAGGGAAAAGTCACTATGACATTGTTAATGTCTGGGTGACTAATAGTTCTGAAGCTCTTGAAATGATCCTATCGCTGTGATAGGGTTGAAGTCCTCCCAACAAAGTATATCGTTGTGACTTTGTGCTTTCGACATGACCTTTTGGCGAATGGATTTCTTCTGGCGACAGTGTGATCTTATCAGGCTAACTTGGGTGTCAGGGAGAGGTCCCAGCGATTGGTGGATGTCTCACCGATAGCTTAAAGCTATCGGGGTAACATAAGGTTGCGGGGAGATGTCTCAGTGATGCAGCTAGGTCACGCCGACAGAGTGTATCCTCGTGGTGTCTTCATGGTAACAAAGGACTTCGTTGGGAAGTCTTGGAGACTTGGTTAAGTCACGTCGACGAGAGATGTCACATGGTCTTCGCGGTGACAAAAGACTTCGCTAAGAAGTCTTGGCGAAAGTCTTGAGTCTTGCCGACAGTAAGTCTTTGGTAAGACTTAGGGAGCTCGGAGAAAGGTCACAGCAATAGACACAAGTCTTGGCGACAGTGTGACTTTTGGTGGAAGCTTTGTTTTGGTATGACGTCTCACCGAAACCATGGGGTTAGGTGA
This sequence comes from Sequoia sempervirens, assembly GCA_007258455.2. Lineage (NCBI taxonomy): Eukaryota > Viridiplantae > Streptophyta > Pinopsida > Cupressales > Cupressaceae > Sequoia > Sequoia sempervirens. The sequence continues at coordinate 243,842,868 of VDFB02086081.1, forward strand.
AAGGCTTCGGAGTAACATAAGGTTGTTGGGAGAAAGTCTTGGCGAGATCGGTATGTCTTGCCGAATGGACCAACTCATCGCTATGACTGAAGACTTCGATATGAGTCTCTCTGAAAAGCGAATGTCACGCCGAATGGAAATCTCATCAGTGTGACTTGTGAACTCGACATGAGGTCTTGGTGAGAACGAAATGTCTTGCCGATGGAATGTCTAATCACTGTGACTTGTGCATTCGATATGAGTCTCGCCGATAAGGGAAAGCTTTGCCTGTAGGAACAAAAATGGACATTGATGGTTTTGGTATAACTCCTTTGTTGTCTTGCCGACTGCTAGAGACTTAAAGCTGATATCAATAAAGGAACTTTGTGGCATCGGGGAGACATTGTGAGTGTCTCATCGATATGCTAACAAAGTTGAACGCCGTTGATCGTGAAACCATCCTATGTGGCATCTTGCTGGACCAATCAGAGGAAGCGATTTTCAAACTGATGATGGTTGGATTTTTTGTAACTAATGTGACGCTAGAACTAATCAGCTTGTAGGGAAAAATATGAAATAGCATGGAAACTTTCTTCGATGGAGATCTGGCGGATAAGGATGCACATAAGACAAAATTAGAATGTGAATAGAATAAAAGTAGATCGATTCTATTTTGATAAGATGATGATTTTATCGAATAGGTTGAGAGCTTTTCTGAGAGAGTTTGAACAGTGAATGTTGGAGCTACTGTGAAATATTAGAGAGTTGTATTTATGATTGTATGTAACTGTTGTTACTATAATACAAAGAGATTCAGCTTGGTGTGGTGGGTTTTTTCCCGAAAGGGTTTCCCACGTAAATTTGTTGTTCAGTTGTCTTTGATTATCTTCTCTATTTCTGCAAATCTTTCTTGTGTATCTTAATTAGATTGTAATTTGAAAAAATTAAAAGCCCTGCATTGCATTCTTCCCTGTGGATTTGACATTAGGAAAGTGTTTCCGCACCTCTGCTTTCCTTACAGTGTTTTCGGTCCTATTTGTAAAGGAAGAGTGATCAATACCATCGTAGGGAAAGTGAAACCATTATGTGTCTTGATCCATGCTTTCGGTTTATCATATATATCTTGATAGAGTTCATGCAAAAGTAAGAGTTCCTTAGTGATCATGTTCTCTCCACAGACAAGATCTATTTATATCTCATTAGTGGGCTTATCATAGATTTGGTCGGCTATGTAAAGAGGACCATTAGGTGCATGTTTAAGTATATATTGTGAGGAGAAAACAATATCAAGAGGATTTTTAGTTCAGACCTTATAAGGAATAACATCTATCACTCCTGCCATATCATCTATCGGATTAATATCTATAGGATCATGTTGAATAGTATCATTGTTATCATCATCCATATCAATATTCATCACATCATTCTTTATAGTTTTACTAGCTTTGAAAAATGAAATGTTATGATTAGGCATAGGGTTGGTAAAAATTTACAAGTTTTGGTTAGGAGGGTCAACAAACTTATTTCCTTGATCATTAACACCTCCAACAGAAAGCCGACTAGAATCAACGAGGTCTTGCACAAGATGTTTAAGATGCTTACAATGTTTTGTATCATGTTTATTTCGTCAGTGATAATGATAATAAGAATTTGGTCTATAGTTTGCGGGTAATGGTTTATTAGGATCGAGAGTTTTAACCGGAGGCAAGGTGATCATCTTTTGTTCTAAGAGTTGTGTCATTGCGTTGTGAAGGGTATCGGGTAAGGGAGTGAATTGACTTTTTGGGTCCCCATAGCTAAAGGTTATCACTACTTTAACAATAGCTACTTGGTTATTAACATTTTGAGCTGTTTGTTGAGGGGGATTGAATTGAAGGAAGCCTTTATCTTGTTTTCTAAAATCTTGAGAATTGTTTTGGTTTGCGTACTCAGACTTCTCAATCCAACTAGAGGTGGATTTTGCATCACGACTACTAATCCAATTTTGATAATCACGTAAGGAAGTACATAAGTGCATGAAGGAGGGGAATTTAATCATGGTAAGGTTGTCTTGTATCTTTGCAAATTATCTATGAACATCTTTTGAAGGTGAGGATCAAGAACCTTGACATCAATTTGGGCATAAAGTGATTGATAGCGCAAGATGAAATCGATAATATTTTCTTCTTCTTTTTGCTTACATCTCATTAAATAGGCCAAGGTCATCTTAAGATTCATATGCACTTGGAAATGGTTTATAAATGCCTCAACAAGTTCATTGAATGAATGAATTGAGTTTTTTGGTAACGAAGAAAACCATTCAAAGGTAGTATCTTTCAAGGACCTAGGGAGCTTAGCCAAGAGTTTATCATCAAGGATAAAGTCACTACATAAGGCAGTATAAGTGGAAACATGGTTTGAAGGATCTCCCTTGCCCCAATATTTATCGAATCTAGGCACCTCTACAACTTGCGGCATTGATGTTCGCAATATCTCCAAGGACAAGGGACTAATTTTGAAATAATATGTAGGTGAGCCATTTTGATTTTGGTTGATGGTGGAAACTTTCTTTTGAAGGGATGAAATGGTTTGCAAAAGTTGGTTGATGAGAGGGTCATTGCTTGTATTATGAGATGGAGGTGAAAAAGGTGAAGGGGTGTATGTGTTTGAAGGATAAGTGAATGGAATGCTTATAGGTGGTAAAGTGGTAGGAGATATGACGTGTGATGCCACAAGGTACTAGGGATGCTAGCATAAATACCCAAGGAAGGAATCACATTACTATTCAGTTGCATTGTTGTTGCGACTTGAGGGTTGGTATAGATAGGAATAGAGGTAATTGTTGTGGGAGGAGGAATTTGAATTCCTCCTTGGCTTGTGACATTGTTTGAGGTTAAAGGACAACTAGTGGTTGAGTTAAGGTGTTTTCCAAAGATCTGAACTATTATGCACAAGGTCAAGTTCATCTTCACTTTCTAGCATGCGATGAATGTTATCTATAGTAGGGACAATAGTAGTTGAAATGTTGTCATTTCTCACTTGATGTTGTAGGTTTGTTAAGTCTTCATGAATTTGTATTATGTTTTCTTGTGAAATATTAGCAACCATTGTTTCAACATGCATCACACTACTTGAAGACAAGGAATTTTTAAGGGTATGGTCCATACCTAGTGAACTAGTGTCAATACTAGGAGTGAAAGAGCTAGAAAACCCAAGATCCACGACATTTGTGCTATCACGGGATGACATGAGTCTCAAACTTCATCTCATTATAGTATTAGCAATAAGACACCAAGTAGAAATACTCATGCAAGGGATACTAAATGCAAGATGAATGCAAATGCAATTTAAGCTAAATATAATGAAATGAATATAACAAAAACTTTGTAAACTAAAACAAAAATTTATCAACAGCAAATAGGAGCACAAAAATAGAGTTTTAAATTTTGGAAAATGCAGTTCAAAATTTGCACTGGGACTAAATCTCTCAGAGGGGTGTATGAGTCTTAGTGAGGGTTTTTTTCAAAAATTTCAAATAAAATTAAGTGATTTTTATGCTTTCTAGTTTGTATGATCTATAAATTAAATAAAAATATGGATTTCAAATGCTTTTCAATGATTTGAGATGCAAAAATGCAACCTCTATGCACTTTCAATAATGCAAAATTTAGAAACCCTAGAATGTCAATTAACTAGTGCAAACCCTAATGCAAATTCAATGCAAAAAAGATCTAGGATGATGATGCACTCCAAATCAAAATTATGATGTTCTAAATGCAATTTAACCAAAATGAAATAAAATAAATATGTTGATTTGCTACTTATGGTTTAGGACAGAGAGCAAACACATCTCCCAATTATTTCATTGAAGGGAAACCCTAAAGATCTCGACTTACAATTTGCAAAAGAGAAAGAGATCTTATAATAGGGTTGTCCTAGGGTATGTTTAGAGACTAAAAGGGGGTTCACCACCAAGCCAGGGCTTGGAAAGACAAATGAAATGCAAGTCCAAATGCTTAAACCTAATTTCATGCAATCTTTCACTAAATGACTTAGAAAAGCATGTAAAACAAAACAATGAACTACAAGATGAAATATGTGTACCTGGAAACCTAAAGAAGATTGAATGATGCTCTAAAATACTAAAAACACTAAATTTAAAGCTAACTGGGACTCATATGCTAGACTGGGTGATTTAGTCTCAGATCAGGATTTCTGGGCAGAAATTGAAATATGGCAAAAGGGTGTTTGGAATTGCAAAAATATGGAAAATGGCCTATATTGGGACTCATACGTTAGGACTGGTGTATTAGTCTAGTTAAGGTTTTCTGAAACTTCATAGTTTGGATATGCTCCTCGATATTTTCTTTGTCTTGTCCAATTGATTTCTAGATCTGAAACCCTGATTTGCAACATGTAGAAGTCTTTTAATGATCTCCAATACAAGGTGACAAATTTCTCCAAACTTTCTCTTTAATGTGTCTTCAACCTAGACCTAAAAATCACACACTAAAGAGAGGGAAAAATGTTGTTTTGTTAGTATAAAGGGGTTTGCCTTGGTCAAACCTCATTTTGGTAATCAAACCTTGAAATGGAACGAAATAGGAAAAGAGAATGATGAATGAACAAAATGTGATGTTGCAACTCACCAAACCCTAGCAATAAAGTGTTGCAAACATGTATGAAGTGGCTCCAATGGATGTAGATCTTGAATCTTGCTTGAATGATATGGATCTTGAATTGAATGCTAGCTTGAATCATGAAACCCTACATAATAACTGTTAACTCAAAAACAAACATGATGCATGATGACTTTGATATGATGCTTGACGTTTGAATAATTCTCTAAAACTCTTGATAATCGGCCATTGGATGCTCTTGAATTCTCTTGTGAACTCCAATTCACTATTAGGAATGCTCTCATGAAAGTCTTGGATCACTTGATTTCTTGTTAGGTGAAAATGAGTGAAATAACCTTGTATTTATACTTGTTTATGCCAAATTTCCCAAAATTACAACACTACAAGCTGACATCAGATCTAGGAGAATAAAATCTTGCCAAGGATTTAAATTAATTTTGATTTTGGGCCAAATGAGACTCATATGCTAGAAGTGGCATATGAGTCTCATTAGGCATTAATTATGGGACAATTTTAAAAAATGCTTAGAAATGTGCAAAATCTAGATTGGGACCTGAAAACCTAGGTGGGAATCATGCGCCCAAGGTGGTGTATGAGTCCCAAATCACTAAATCTAGGCCACACAACCTAAAAACACCTAAATTATGATTGGATGCTGATTTATGTCAGGATTATCCTGAAAAAGATGCATTAAATGAGGCTTGTGGATGTAAAATAAGGCCAACTAAAGCATAAAGAAGCCCAATTATTTATGAAAACCATAGAAAATGGTGTGTTATAACACTTTACAACACCTTAAATAAGGCATAATTAAGTCCATTTAGCTCAAAAGGGCCCAAGACCTAATGTGAATGTGTCAAACATATTACAACACTAAATCAAGACAACATTAAGTTTAGTTTAACAAGGAGGCCCCAAACAAGCAAGGAAAAGTAAAGGGATACATTTTTCGTTGCCACACCTAACTCTCACATTAATTGTGTCTTGGTATCAACTCTTTATCATAAGGATTCTAGGGGCACTCTATTGTGATGCACACATCTATATAAGGTTGAATCTAGTATTGACGAAGACAAAATCATTCAGTAGTTATATTTGAATGCCTGTATCTTGACAAGATAACTCATTCAAGCAAGATATCATTGGCACATCAAGATAGTGACATATACATCAGTACCACGAGGCAATTCAGTGCAAGAAATTCAAGAAACATAAAAAATTAAGAAAATTAAAAAAATAGCGAAGAGAAAAATCATCCTCTAGTGAAAACCACTTCAATGATGCTTTGGGGAAGTACCATGATGAAAACCTAGCAAACATACATCATATGTAGAATTGAGCATCTACGTGTGCTATTCTAGGTGGAAGTATCTTATCTCATTCAACTCATCTATAGTAAATCCATGATCCATACAATCCAATTTCATCCATCTCCCAATCTTGACAAAGATTAAGGGTATACTTCAAACTTGCTTTTGGTAAAATCTTGACATGATCGTTTCTATAGATCATATCCTATCTCATGCAATACTATCACCTATATTTGACCCATCATTCATTTTCCAAGCAATCTAGCGCTATATCCAAGCTATTTAGCATTACTCTAGTGACCATCCTATATTTGAACATGTTATCTTATTAAGGGATAGTCCCTTTCATTTTTTGCATATCCTTCTCCCTATCCATGCATCAACTCATAACATTTCATGTATTAATAGACATTAGGGGAAAATACCTACATCTTGCTTTGAAATAAACCTCAATTTATGTACTCTAGCTCACTTTGTGATCTAAAACACGCTTTCCATATCATCCATCTACAATCATAATCACACTTTCATCCATTCCATTCATTCCATCCATCACCATAATAAATGTTGGAAATAGGATGTAATTTAATTGCAAATCGTAAACATTAATTATTTCATGTATCTCCTAAGTTCTTGGAATGTGTTCAACAACACTAAGATTAGGATGAGATTAATATTTGATGAAATAAATCATGAAATTTTGTAGTTATTCCTAAATAATAGGAACATGTGGGTGCACACATGGTAAGGTGACACTCACCTTGAGTTCAGTTAACTATTCGAGTAAGAGATAACACTTCTGAATGCATGTAAAGATCCTAGGAGTTAGGGTTTGATGTTTGCATGCATGAAGTTCAGTTCAGTTCAGTTTAGATGAGTTCAGTTCAATTCAGTTCAGAATCAGTTTAGTTTAGTTTAGTTTAGTTCAGTTCAGTTATGGTTCAGTTGTCTTCAGTTAGTTTTAGTTGTATGCTAGTTGACTTTAGTTAACTTGGAATGCATGGCTAATAACTTGAGTTGAATGATAGATAATAGGGACTACCTTCAGTTAACAAGAGAAGACCATTCTTGCATGAATGATGTTGAGAAATGTTTTAGTTAACAAGAAATGACTTGGACCCAACTTGGGCGCCCAAGTTGGCTTCTTGGAATTAACTCCTTTGCATGTTGAGATATTTCAAAAGGCTCAGTTAAGTGGGACCACTTTTGGGTGCCTACTTTGAGGATGAAGCCTTGAAGATATTTACAGAACAGAGGTTGAGTTGCTACTTCAGTTTGGGATGCCCAAATGCATGAAGATGAGGATTTGACATTGTTCTTCACGACATAACTCTATTTGCATGAGATAGCCGTACCTTTTAGGGATAGGGCGTGAGCATTGTAATTGTAACTCAGTTGGAGTTTACAAAGCTGATTAAAGCCTATATATCTCAAGCAAGTTGAAGAGAGTTGGTATCAATTTTTATTGCAGGCGTAAAGAAGTTTTGGTGAAGGCAAAAGAGGCATTCTCAAGCAAGAATTGGAGCTATTGTAATTCAGAGATTGAATAATAGAATAATTCTTGGTGGAGTTTTTTCCCGAAAGGGTTTCTCCATGATACATCTTGTGTAATCTTTCTAATATCCTGTCTACTTCTTCTATCAACTTCTGTCTACATTCTACAATAGTAAAATGGATTATTCAAGATAATCACCCACAAAGAATATATAACAAAGGAAAAGCTTATTTAGATCAGAAATATTAAAGTTTTACAGAGTATTAAGCTAAGAAACCACCTCATTTTTCAACATTTGGTATTAGAGTTAAGGTTGGGTAGAGTATTGAGACACCTTTCTCTTAAAAGATTGGAGGTTATTTGGCTTAGTGGAAGCTTTTATTATTATTTTTATTTGCTGATTTTGGAAAATAAGTTTGCTACAAGAGGTATATATTATTGCTTTAGAGGATGTTTATCATGTGTCATTGAGAGCTTGGATTCACAGGTTTGGTGTGAGCTTATGACAAAAATGTGATTTTGATTATGTGCATCATGATGCCATGGGATTGCTCAGTATCACGATTTAGTGGGAGCATTTGGAAATGAAGTGGATTCTTGGTTGTAGGATGGTTTTGTTATTATGTCATGGTATACTCTTGATTAACAGTTTATAGTTGTGGCATAGTACATGTTATGATAATTTTGATCATGAGGAAATGTCTAGAATTCCATATGCTTTTGAAAGTGATGGTTTGATGTTTATCTTGTTGCCATGTATAGCTCGATATCACAAATCAGTGGGAGCTTTGGTAGGATATAGTGATCTTCATGGAGAGGATGGTAGTCATAATGCCATGTGTGAATCGGTACCATGGTTTAGTGGGAGTTGTTGGCATTGATGTGGATGCATCATTGGTAAGGTTATCTCCATGTGATTGGAGATATGGTTTCTTGGTTTAGAGTGTATTTGTTATGGTGTCATGTTATACTCTTGATACTAGTTTAGAGTTTGGCATATTACATGTTCTCTTCAGACCAGGATGTATAAGTATGTTATGGTGCATGAGATCGTTATGGTGCATGTGATCTCCTAGGAGGAGATGGTTAGATCATGGATTTCATGTTTATCTTCCTGATTCGTGATTGGAGATTTGACATTGATCTTGTGTACTTCTCTTAAGTATTGGGTACATTAATCATTTTCTTGATTACTTCATGAAAGTGTTGTGTTGCATTTGGAGTTTGGCATGGATTGGTTGGTTATAGGTCCTCATGGATACTTGGAGAAATGGGGGAGGCTGGAGTTCTCTTATGGTAAGAGACATTTGTTGGAATGGTTACTTGTAAGAAAAGTTTTTCAACAGAAAAGATCGAGGAGCCTAAACCTTGGTTGAATGGAAATTCAACACACTCGATGGTTTAACATGCCTCCAAAGAGGCAGTTTGGATACAAAGACTTGGAAAAGGTATTGGTTTGGTTGATAATGGGAAGGTATTAATTGAGAAAGTTAACACTTTAATTAATGTTATAGATTATCTTATGAAACCATATAGATAAGTTCTCTTGGTTTTAATCATTTTCTTGGAAGCTTCATGATTATGTAGGTTGCATTTGAAGTTAGCATGGTTTGATTAGTTAGTGCAAGAAGGCCATTGGATTTGAGTCTTGTACTTGTTTTATTATTCCTTGTTTAGAATAATTGTAATGTATAATGTCAAGTGGGAGAATGTTGGAAATAGGATGCCATTTAATTGCAAATCCTAAACATTAATTATTTCATGTATCTCCTAAGTTCTTGGAATGTGTTCAACAACACTAAGATTAGGATGAGATTAATATTTGATGAAATAAATCATGAAATTGACATTTGTAGTTATTCCTAAATAATAGGAACATGTGGGTGCACATATGGTAAGGTGACACTCACCTTGAGTTCAGTTAACTATTTGGAGTAAGAGATAACACTTCTGAATGCATGTAAATATCCTAGGAGTTAGGGTTTGATGTTTGCATGCATGAAGTTCAGTTCAGTTCAGTTTAGATAAGTTCAGTTCAATTCAGTTCATAATCGGTTTAGTTTATTTTAGTTCAATTCAGTTCAATTCAATTTAGTTAAGTTAAGTTAAGTTAAGTTCAGTTAAGTTCAATTCAGTTATGGTTAAGTTGTCTTCAATTAGTTTTAGTTGTATGCTAGTTGACTTTAGTTAACTTGGAATGCCTGGCTAATAAATTGAGTTGAAATATAGATAATAGGGTCTACCTCTAGTTAACAAGAGAAGACCATTATTGCATGAATGGTGTTGAGAAATGTTTCAGTTAACAAGAAATGGCTTGGACCCAACTTGGGTGCCCAAGTTGGCTTCTTGGAATTAACTCCTTTGCATGTTGAGATATTTCAGAAGGCTTAGTTAAGTGGGACAACTTTTGGGTTCCTACTTTGAGGATGAAGCCTTGAAGATATTTACAGAATAGAGGTTGAGTTGGTACTTCAGTTTGGGATGCCCAAATGCATGAAGATGAGGATTTAACATTGTTCTTCACAACATAACTCTATTTGCATGAGATAGTCATACCTTTTAGGGATAGGGTTTGAGCATTGTAATTGTAACTCAATTGGGGTTTACAAAGCTGATTAAAGCCTATATATCTCAAGCAAGTTGAAGAGAGTTGGTATCAATTTTTATTGCAGGCGTGAAGAAGTTTTGGTGAAGGCAAAAGAGGCATTCTCAAGCAAGAATTGGAGCTATTGTAATTCAGAGATTGAATAATAGAATAATTCTTGGTGGAATTTTTTCCCGAAAGGTTTTCTCCATGGTACATCTTGTGTAATCTTTCTAATAGTCTTCTTACATCATTTTCATAATTATATTTACTATTTTTTGTCAGACCCTTTTGTTTTTACAACTACCTGTTTATGTGCCATAATCGTGCCCTAGAATGCCACAATCATTTATTTTTGTGCCACAGTCACTATTCCTTATGCCACAATCCTCATTTTGTAAGCTTCTTCTATTGATTTTCGTGATGTATTCATATGCAATATCTGAGTCTCTGTGCACCACATCTGATTGTGATAGCAAAAAGATGGTATAAATTGAGATTTTCATTTTCTACTTTTTGCATTCATTAGGGTAGGGATTTTTTTGGTTACTCATATCTGATTTCTAGTGGAAAACATTGGGAGAAGACCTTTTGATCTAAACTACTATCCAATTTATTATAGGGTTCCACTATGTGTTTGTGATTTCTAAATTAAGAACATTTGGAATTGGTGCTTAAAAAGAACAAGTGTCTTCCGTGTTTTGTGCACTTGCACACATGTGTTATTACTGAAGGTATGTTTAGCTAAATTATCCTCTCACCTTACACTACACGTGATTCTTGGGTGATGAGAAATAGCGGCACAACATAGTCTTGAGTATAATCTCCCCTTGCGCTATGTGCGATTCTTGGGTGATGAGAAAGAGCATTGCACAAACCTTCCTTTTTTCCTTTTTAGTAGAGGTGAGTTTGCCTATGGAGGTACACTCACAAGGATGACCCCCAATGTATATGTTGGCAAGATACACTGTAGTTATTCTTTGGTGTTGTCATTGATGGCAACCCTAGTCGGTAATCAGATCCGCATGACATCTTTTTCTCCCACCGAAAATCATATTGAAGTCAGTTAAGAAGAACAGGGTATCTGATAGATTGGTACTCAATGATTCACATATAGATTTCTAGGTGTTAATTTGAATTGTGGATCTCACAAGAAGTTCATCAGTACATTTCTTATGCTATCCAAAAATTTCAGTACCTTGTACCAAGTCTTTTGTAAGTTTGGAGATCCAGTTGGTAATTTTCTGTTTATTTGTATTTTGGGGCTGACTTAGTTGTTAAAATATATTGCAGATATTCAAGGAATGTTTATTTGAATATCTTTATGTTTAATCATTATGTTTTGGGTCCAAGCTAAGCTATAGCCGATCGTTGTGGATGGGCATTGAATTTTACTTATGATTTGAGCCGACAAGTTGCAAATATTTCTAAGTCTTATTAAGCCAACTTGTAGCGATTAAATCCTTAGTCGCAGATATATATAGATGATCGATTATCTCACTTTATGTGATGAAGAAGGTGTGTCGATGTGTGTTATGAATATCTAAAGAGTGTTAGAGCAATTTCTTGCACAATTTCACTTGCGCATAAGGATTTTATGGTGCGAAGCAGAGCAGAAGTTCAGTATCAATCAGAAGGATAGATCGCCATTAGAGCCTAACTGGAACTGTAATCAAGCATTTGTAGATGCTAATCCTTTAGTTTATTCTATTGGATCTAATCCAAATCTTTGTAAGGCATTGAGCCTTCCTATTTTGAGCAGTGAGCTCTAGGTAGTGTGCCTGAATGCAAGTGCATTCCCATTTTGTAATCTTTCTTTTGGGTATACTCATAACTTATTGTGGATTGGCCATCCATCGTGGTTTTTCCGCTAACAGGATTTCCACATAAAAAATTCTTGTGTTATGGTGTTGTGGTTGTTTGCTTTATGTTTCTGAATATTACTTTTGGTTGAATGTTCTAAGTGGATTAAAGATCAGAATAATAAAGTTAATTTTTGTAGAACACTGATTCACCCCCCCTCTCAGTGTTGCTTGTTTCCAACAATTGGTATCATAGCTAGTTCCTTGAAATAATTCTAAGAACTTGGGGAGATCTTGGAAAGTATTTTCAATGGATACAAGCAATCTTCAACAATAACTTATGGTGGCCCTGGATGATCTTGACCAGTCAAAATATAAGAACCAAGAACTGCAGGAAAATCTTGAGAATGTAGAAAAATTCATCCAGTCATTGAAAGAAAAGATCAATGAATCAAGGGAGAAAAGAAAGGAATTATGTGATTAGCTCAAGCAGAAGAACAAAAGCATGGAAGATGAAAAACTCAATTATGCCTTAAAGGAGAAAACAAAAGAGTGAAATTTTTTCTAGAGAAAATGTTGTCCTGAAGCATGAGATGGAATCTATCATGATGAGGATGACCAAGGAGATTGAAGATATAAAGAAGAATGAAGAAAAGCTTGCTCAATCCTTGAAAGAAAAATATGAACAATGCAACTGATTGGACAATGAATTGGAACAATCTAAAAACAATGAGGAAGTGCTTGAAAAATAACTTGATGATCTCAAAGATGAACTTATTGCTGCAAATGAGTACAAGGAGAAATTCAAAGCCAGTTCAACCAAGCTTGATGAACTGATTAAAAGTTAGAGGACTGATGGTGAAAAGTGAGGTCTTGGCTATGAGGAAGGTGGAAGTTCTGGATCTGGGAACTTTGGAAAAAGGAATTCTGAACAAGGGGGATTTCAAGAAGGAAATCAGATGAATGAAGCCAGAAGAAATCCAGTGAGATAACCAAATGCTCAGAGATTCAATGGTTATTATTTTGCTTGCAAAAAATTCGGTCATATGGCTTCTTAGTGTAGAAATAGGATGAATAAAAATGGACCTTCATTCTCAGGTCAGTGCTTTAATTGTAACAAGTTTGGCCATAAATCAAATGAATGCAGAGTTGTGATGAATAAATTTTATAGAGATGTTAGATGCTATGCATGCAATAGACTTGGGAATATTGCTAACTAGTGCAGATCAAGGAAAAATTTGTGGAACAGTTGGTCTGAATAGAGAAATGTTGTGTGTTACAACTACAACAAAGTTGGGCATATTGCCAGATTCTGTTGGAAAAAAAGAGGTCTAGTAAGACAAAATACATAGCATAATGTTAAAGGAAAAGGGAAAGTCACTACACATGTGATCAAGAGGTAGATGCAAAATAAATGGGTGAAGAAGGAGCCCTCTATTGAAGAAAATGTCCCTGCACCAGAATCTGCTTATGGTAATTCCTCTGGGAATTAGTTTTAGGCCTTTGGCCTAGGGGGAGCTGTCAGAAAAATCTTTTAACCCCCTGTAGGTAATTGGTATTGGAATGTGGACCCATCCAGTAGGTGGATAAATGCTTTTCAGATGTTGTTCAACCAATTTGAGAAGGTATTATGCAGTATAAAAGATCCATAGAAGGATTATCTGTCTCTATGCATGAAATTGAGTAACTAGATGTACTAGGGTTAAGGCATTTATTGCGACAAAAGGGGTTAGTTGTGCGAATAATAAAAATCCACTCCTATCCTTCATTTGTCACTTTACATTTTGAAGGAAAGCAGTTTGAAGAAGCCTTGGAGTGAACTTTGTTGAATTATGGGAAGATTCAAAGTGCAAAGAAGAATCTGCGATCGAACCTCAATCCAACAAAAAGGAAATTCTGGAAGAATTCCCGTCAAAGAATAAGATTAACATTGAGGAAATGTATATTGAAAATGTTCCAAGAAATGTGGAAGTGAATTAGGAGATAAATGTAAATGAGGAAGAGAATGTGAATAAGGAGAATATGAATGTATCTGATCCTCCAGAAGTTGAGGATATTCTAATTCCTGCTAGTATGGAAAATATAGAGACACCTATGGAAACAGAAGTTCCTAAGGTGGTATTAGCCAAGGAGAAGGTGGTGCAAAATGAAGAGGTAGAAGTGTCTGAAAGCAATCCAGTAATAGTCTCAGAAGAACCTAAGGATGAAGAAGAAAAGGTTCAGGAAATCAGAGTGGAGGCAAGAGACACTACCAAGGCAGTGAAGAGATATTTGGTGGAGCAACAAGAAGTTTTTGATCTTGAGTTGGATGAAAGTTCAATCAACCTATCTACTTTGTCTCCAATTCAAATGATGAAGGTTGCATCAATTGCTCAAGCTAAGGCCAGTGAGAAGATTCTGGAATCTCACATAGAGGATAATGAATTGTTGAATCTTGCATCTAGAGTTCTGCAAAAATTAATGCCCACCCATGTCATGGATCCTTCAGGTTCCTCTTTCGACATGCTAAAGAAGCTCATAAATGTTGTAAGTACTCAATTTGAGTCTCTTGAGAAATCTGCTGAGGATAAAGTGCAAAAGGAGTTTAATAAGAAAAGACTTAGTTAGTTGAAGACAGTAATTGCAAAAGATAAGATTATGTTAGCTACCTACATGAAGAACATTCAAAGTTCTATATTTGAAGCTAGAAAAGCTTACAAGTCTTGTTTAGCTCTGTCTAAGTTTACTGAAGGTAATGAGAAAAAGGTAAAGGATCTAGAAAATCAATTAGCTATCATTTATGCTACTTTTGATCCTTTAGCTGGTGATGTGGTTCAACAAGAAGGTCAAGTAACAATCCTACTTTACAAAATAAGATGTTTAAAGAATGAAAATGATAGAATTGTTGAGAGAGTATGTGATCTCAAGGGAAATTTTTTTCTGAAGATTGAGATAATGGTAAGTGCTTTGAAGGAAGCAAAAGCTACTATAGTAGTTAGTGACCTGAAAAATCTTGAAACTATAGAGGCTCAATCCTGTTTTTCACATTATAGTTTTAGAAAGTCTCAAAAAGGTTTGTGATGACAATCTAAGAGTGCTGAATCAAAATTTTGCAGATATTTTCAAACTTTTGTAAGTTACAAGGTTGTGCCTATACAATTTTGAAATTTTGTCTTGGTTTCCTAGTTTTTGCCATTGATGTCAAAGGGGGAGAAGTGTACAGTGAAAAATGTATAGTCATCATAAGGGGGCATTGTTTTCAAGGTTGAATTTTCTTTTTGAAATTTTGTAATGGCAATGTTACTCATGTTGGTTTTGATTGGATACTTAGTCATTTTTCACTAATTATTGCCATCAATGCCAAAGGGGGAGATTGTTGGCAAGAGACACTCTAGTTATGCTTTGGTGTTGTCATTGATGGAAACCTTAGTCAATAATTAGATCTACATGACATCTTTTTCTCCCATCGACAGTCAGATTGAAGTCAGTCAGGAAGAACAGGGTATCTGACAGATTGGTACTCAATGATTCACATATAGATTTCTAGGTGTTACTTTGAGTTGTGGATCTCACAAGAAGTTCATAAATACATTTCTTATGTTATATGGAAATTTCAATACCTTGTACCAAGTCTTGTGTAAATTTGGAGATCCGGTTGGTAATTTTCTGTTTAGCTATATTTTGGGGCTGATTCAGTTGTTAAAATATATTACGGATATTCAAGGAATGTTTATTTGAATGTCTTTATGTTTAATCATTATGTTTTGGGTCTAAGCTAAGCTATAGCCAATCGTTGTGGATGGGCATTGAATTTTACTTATAATTTGAGCCGACAAGTTGCAAATATTTCTAAGTCTTAATAAGCCGACTTGTAGCGATTAAATCCTTAGTCACAAATATATATAGATGATCGATTATCTCACTTTATGTGATGAAGGTGTGTCAATGTGTGTTACAAATATCTAAAGAGTGTTAGAGTGATTTCTTGCATAGTTTCACTTGCGCATAAGGATTTTATGTTGTGAAGCAAAGCATAAGTTTTGTATCAGTCAGAAGGACAAAAGATCGCCATTAGAGCCTAACTGGAACTGTAATCAAGCATTTGTAGATGCTAATCCTTCAGTTCATTCTCTTGGATCTAATCCAAATATTTGTAAATTAGTGAGCCTTCCTATTTTGAGCAGTGAGCTCTAGGCAGTGTGCCTAAATGAAAGTGCATTCCCATTTTGTAATCTTTCTTTTGGGTATACTCAGAACTTATTGTGGATTGGCCATCCACCATGGTTTTTCCCCTAACAGGGTTTCCACGTAAAAAGTTCTTGTGTTATGGTGTTGTAGTTGTTTGCTTTATGTTTATGCATATTAATTTTGGTTGAATGTTCTAAGTGGATTAAAGATCAGAATAATAAAGTTAATTTTTGTAGAACACTGATTCACCCCCCTTCTCAGTGTTGCTTGTTTCCAACAGTATATACCTCCAATATGCTATATAAAAGGGAAAAAACTGAAAGGTGAGCCAATCTAGCTATTTGTGTAGGGTGTGGGCCTTGCGGTCATGGTGATTTAGCATGTGGGTTAGAGATTTCAGTGTCCCATTGTTGTTTATGCACCGGTGGTCTTCAAAGTTCACATGAGAGTAAGAATCATTATTTTTTAGAATCCTAAGACCTTTTTTTGCCATCTACTATTATGGGTACAATGTGATAGCATCATCACGAGAAGTTACTTACCACGTCTAGTTCTTGGTTGAGGTGACACAATTCCTTGTTTGGATTTCATCCTTTCAAGGTGAGAGGTGTTAAGGTGGTCTATGACCTTGGCATAATCTAGTTACCCACTCCTTTTTCTTAGACTTAAAATCACCCAAAAGTTGAGATAAGCCCACTTTAGTAGATAACCCTATTACTACTAGCTAGGTTGTGCTTGCTTATATTGTTTGTGAACCAAGGCCTAGCAATTTTTGTGGAAGAAAACTTGAAAAATAATTGCTTACCAAGAACTCAAAGAGTCAAAATTAGCCAAATCTATTTTCAAAGTGTTTTCTATGTTTTATGATAAAATGTGGAAACTTACCAAAATAGAAAACCATCTAGAAAACATCCAATTGAGACCATAAACTAGAACACGACAATTTTCAAGCAATACACCACAATCATTAGTTGAAACACCACATTTGTTAGAAACCCTAGGAAGCCAAAAACTCACATTTTCCTGTGCACCACAATTTCTTAATACTGAGCCATAATTGACTGGTCCTACATCGCATATGTGGCATTGTGCACCACATTTTTTAGTTTTCAAAATTTTGGGGAAATACCTATGTATCTGAATTTTAGTTTCCTTCTAGATAGTGACTGTACACTTAGACCCTAGACTTTCTTAGTTCAGTCAGTCCTTCCATTGCATTTTACCATTCACCTTAGCTTGCATTTCCTAGTTTTCATTTGTCATCTTAGCTTATCCATCACCATCATCTTTGAGTCTTGATATTAGGAGGCTTATCAGAGCATTGATCAAACCATAGTCATGTATTTGGGTGTCTTGACCTTACTAAATTTAATCTATCTTATCCTTAGGTAGGGCCTAAAACTCATGTGTCTAGTTTAGGTTCACCTATTATCTAATCATCATCATCATCTTGGTTCCATCCTCTTGAGGTCTTGGAATTTAGATTTTTCACCTTGGTTTATCATAGTTTTCTTAGTATCCCTTTTTAAGGTTCAAAGTTGCATATACAAATCCCAAAGCATAGTCATAGTCTCATTACCACTTTGCATCTTAAGCATAGTCATAGCCTTATTACTACTTTGCATCACAAGCTTGGTCATAGTATCATTACTATCTTGCATCCTTATATCCAAAAAATCCAAAAACATAGCACAGTGTCATCACCATCTTGCATCTTCATCCCTAGTTGCATTCATCCCAAAAGTCTCAAAATCCAAGAGTCACAAGTCTTATATGGTCTTCACTAGGTCACAAAGGAAAATAAGACATGGATTCCACAAATGACCCCAAATTTAATCCTACTAGCACCATGAACTTTGGGTCATCCTCAAACCAACCACAAGCGTCACAACCTAAAATTTCAAATCCATTTTCCAATCTTACAATACATGAGGTTGAACAATGTCTAACCCCTGAAGAAATTGAAATTACTTCCCAAGCTCCTAAGATATTGTGCATCATAGAAGAGCTTGCCAAAGTAGATCCTGATAAACACTTTTTAGCACTTGCTCAAAGTGGTGCCAAACTTCTCGTTGGTTTTGACACTTCCACAATTATAGAAGGGACAACACAAACACAAACTCAAGGTCAAGTTCATAACAAATTTTCAAAAGTTCATCCCACGTCACAACAAATACACACTAGTATGCCACTTGGGGGAACTACACACAACGCAACTCATGTCAACATACCCCCTCATCCAACATTTGGGACCAAAAGAAAAAATCCAACATCTCATGGACCAAGTCCCTCATTTTCTAATCCATTTGCTATGGAATTTAACACTATGGATACCTCATTTGCAAATCCATTTACCACCTCATCCTATTAAAATGCACTACCATCAACCAACATCATGGGTCAAAAAACCACAAATCCAAATCCACCAAATAAAACACAAAGGATTCACATTGCCACACCAAGAACACAACCCCAAATGACTAACACTACACCAAATGCAAGCATGTATTTTGAGTTAGCTTTGAACACCAATCCACCTCCACCTCAACAAAACATCAACCCAAACCTCAACTTCACACCATGATACCAACAAGTGAGTCAAAATCCACCTCAACACCTTACCAATACCAATACTAATACCATGTTTACATCTCACTTCCAATAAGGAAATCAAAATCCTTCACAACAAAACATAATCCAAATCTGACATTTACATCCAACTTCCAAAACCAAAATCCATTTCCATCATATAACACGAACACCAACCTTTCCACTCTGAATGTTGGCTACCAAAGTGCACCTTCACTTACAACAAACACAAGATACCAATATACCAATGCAGTTGCAAACATTATAGACACATCATTATCACCCATGGATACCTTAACACAACAAATGCAAGTATTACAATGACAAGTATCCAACATGCAAGTGAATGGGACAAAGAAAACTTATTATATGGAAGAACTATGTCCTTATCCCTTTTATCGAAGCATATACATGCCACCTTTCCCTCAACATTTTAACACACTAAACTTCAACAAATATAAGGGAAAGGGATATCCAATAGAACATGTGAGATAATTTCATACCACATGCATGGACATCTCTTTTGAGCATACATACTTTATGATATTATTCCCACGTAGCCTTTTAGGGAAAGCTCTAGAGTGGTTCACACATCTACCTCTTGGGATAAGAACATGGAATGAATTAGCCAACAATTTTATTGCACAATTCTCCTACAATGTTGAAAGTGACATCACCTCTTGCAAAATTATCTACAACCAAACAAAAAGAGGGAGAAACATTCACATCTTTCCTCCAGAGATGGAGAAGTATGGCTAGAAAATTTCCATGTGATATTCCTAAGAAATAATTGGTACACATGTTTGTGGAGAATGTGAACAAGGAACTAATTTATCAACCATAAATCTATTTTTGCAATACTTTTGAAGAGATTGTTGAGAAATGTGTTTACATTGAGAGGGCACTAGTTGCATAAGAGTTAATCAAAATCTTTAAAGAAAACCAAAACAATCCCAATGACAAAAATAAATTTTGGTCTAGAAACAAGAATGTCACCAATGATGGGGTATTTGATGCAAAAGTGGTTAATAAATTCCACCCCACCATTAATATAAAAGTTCCTTCCACATCAAACAATTAAAAAACAAGTCAAAACCAATCCATGAACACAGTACAAAACAATAACCAATGAAGAGGTCCCCCACAAACAAACATACCAAAATACACATATACACCCCTAGGGGAATCCATTGAATTAGTTTTGAATTAACTAATATGGTCAAATTTCATTCATCTCCCAAAAATCAGACAATATGAACCAAGACTTTTCAAACCAACTTGGTGGAAGATAATGATTTTTGTTAGTACCATCATATAGAAGGACATAAGACATCTTCATGTTGGAAACTTAAGGACACTATCCAAGATCTCAATGACCAAGGAGACATATCCATAGATAATTCACAAGGAAATATGGATGTTGATTATACCATTTTCAAAAATCTCCTATAAGACCATGGGTTGAGAAAAGCCTCCAGTTCAAGGAATAATACAAGCAACCAAGCCAATTATACTAGTGTGTCATATGAGTATATCATTAATAATATCTGAGACTTTGACAATAATGTCTCTACCATTACCATTAAGAAAATCTAGAATGTGTCATCACAACCTGGAGATCTAAAGTGGTCTTGTAAGGGGCTACTTCTAATCCACAACCAAGGACTCAATATAACCTCCTAGACCATCTATGAAAGATTCCCATGCAGATATCCATCCTTGAGTTACTTCATATATCTCCTAAACATAAAGCCATTTTGGAAAAAGATTTGCAAGAGACTTCCATCCCCATAGACCTAAATATCAATCAATTTCAGGCCATCGTAGGGTCCTTGGTTACCACCCATCACATTACATTTTTTGAACAATTTTTCTCCACACAAAGACCAAACCATAATGACCCATTGCACCTTGAGCTATACATTAACAAACACAAAATCAAATGAGTCTTGGTAGATGGTGGAGCAGGTCTGAACATATGCAATCTAAAATTGGTTACAACATTGAGATTCTCTAAAGCTTGTATAGATGTATCTAAGAAAATTATCATAAGGGCTTATGATTGTAGTGTTGAAAAATGTACACCTTTACATTTTCACACTATGTTTGCATCCCATTTATTAATTGGACTTAATTAAGCCTTTAATTGGCCCAATTATGCATTCACAAGCCTAATTAATTTCATTTTTTGAAAGAGAAACCCACATTTAATTAATGTCTACATTGAACTTAACATCTTGGAGATTGAGTGTCCTAGGTTTAGGTCTTAGGACCCATTTTCCCAAGGGTGAATGGGTCCTCCTTAAGTCTCAAGACCTAATTTTTTATATGTTTTTGGTGGCATTTTAATGATCTAAACTCAAGTTTCAAAGGTCATCTTGTGGTGTTTAATTGTTGGGTAATTAAGGAAACACCTATAAATATAAGGTCTTTTTATTAATTCAAATCTAAGTGGCATAATTCAAATTTCATATGCGTAAAGATTATTGTCAAGAGCATTGAGGAGCAGATTTATTAGTCATTTACAGATGCATTCAAGATCCTATCATGATGTCAATATTTATGTGTGTTCATGCATGTTTTGGAGCTAACATTGTGATGTAGGTTTCAAGCAAGCATTCAAGCATCAAGATCGATCACACAATCAAGCCATTTCATGCAAGATCCAATCCTTATATGTGTTAGACTTTAGTCCTCTAAGGGCAACCATTAAAGAGTTTGGTGAGTTGTGACATAAAATTGTTCATTCATCAATTCCTTCATTTTGTCATTATTTCATTATCAAGGTTTAATTACCAAAATGAGGTATGACCAAGGCAAACCCCTATTAACCAAAAACAAAAAAAAACCCCTTCTTTGTGTTTGCAGATTTCTAGGTGAAGAAGGATTGAAAGTTGATCAAAAGTGCAATTTTGCAAAGTTGTCAAGACATGAAAACTCACCTATAGGTTATATTTTTGGCTTTCTGACAGTCAAACCTGGTAGAATCAGAAGCTTAGATCTAGGATCTGAGGACTGCAAAAATAATTTTCAGACCCCTATATAGAGACCCATTTTCCCCTGGGCGAATATGTCCTGTAGAGCCTGAAAACCACTTTTGGAGCTAGGTAAAAACCATCCTAACCTTCTCAAATCTGCTAGTCAATTGCAGTTTCTGATAGTTTTATCATAATACTTCATATTCAAAGTGTTATATCTCATAGGTTTTATTGTTAAAACACTTCTATTTTTGTCCCAAAACTTCCTTTTGGTCATTTATGTCATAAGGAAGTTGAGGTCCCATAATGTCCAAAACCTAGGGTTGACTCACCTTAAGGGTTGTAAGTCAATTCTAAGCATTTGTGGCACTATCCCTCTTCCAAATAAATATGGGAAAGGTGGATTTATGATTAGGTGGACACCCACTTTTGCTTTGACATACCCCCTTATTACACATCCCATTTTAGGGACCCTAACCCCTTTTCCTTCGTTTCAATGATGATTTTGAGTGTTCCTCCAAAGGCATACTTACACTTCTTATAAGAGTTGGACTAGCTATTCAAAATATAGTATTTCAAGTCCTAGATTTGGAATTACCATATAACCTTATCCTTGGTCACCCATGGATTCATTCCATGAAGCCCATCCCTTCCACCTACCATCAATGCCTTAATTTTTTGTATAACAACACCAAAATCACCATAGTAGGCAATCCTGATCCTTTCCAATACTCCATTAGTTTGAAGGGATCCATTAAGCATTAAGTACATATCAATCAAGAAGACTCTCCATCTACCTCATTGCATTACATTGATCCCTCATCATTATCCACATCCTCCATTCCATCCCCTTCCTTCCCCAAAGGAAAAGTCCAAATCCAGGACCAAGGACATGGAGAGTATAACATCAAGAGCTCATTCTGTATTAGCAAGTTACCCACATCACCTAAGTCCTATGGTAAGCCAAGCAAGAAATAACCGAAGGTTATCATCCGTAATCCTCCCACTACCTTCAGAAAGTGGGGTGAGATAAGCAAGGAAACCATAGGGGATGAAATTTCTACATGGATCTACAAGGATGAAGAAAGCATTGAGCCTGCACAAATACCAATCAAGCAATATGGAAAAGGGTTTGAGATCCTAAAACAAAAATGTTATGATGGGTGTAGTGGTCTTGAATTACACAAGAATGGAATGACATAACCACTATTGCCTCATAAATTACCAAAAAACAAAGGGTTAGGGTATACACCATTAAAAATGAGTCCTCCTCATTCTAAGTTACCTTTAGATAAAAATGTTAATGCTTCTAATGAGATCAAGGCATCTAAGGATTACCATGCTGAAATAGACTCCAATGAATGGGAATGGGGTTTTGAAAAATCCTCTACTTGCTCGACTATGGCCTACTTGAAACCTTTCGAGAGCCTAACCAATCTCCTCAAACCAAATATATGAAGCCTAGCCATGCTTGGATTGATACCTTTTGGGATCCTGATGATACCTCTATTTTTACCATATCCACTTATTCCATGAGCTATAGTGATACCAATGGTGATTTACCCTTAGGTTACCCACAATTGATAGATTGGGATCAACAAGGACCTCTAAGCTTGGACATATTCAAAAACAATGAAGCAATAGTCGAGTTTATGGTACTTTGAGAAGGAATACAGAGTGGGGATCATAAAGTTGGATTCATCATAGAGCTTGACAATGTAGCTTACTTTTGGGAGTCTACTCCAGTCTCTAGTCGCAAAAATGAGAAAAAAGAAGCTAATAGGTCTCTAGGTGAAAACTGAAAGGTTCCTTTAGACTATGAAAAAGTAAAAAGAAAGGATGTATCCAAGGGTGAAAAAATATCTAAGGCACCCAAGGATGGAGGGTTGGACATGCTCCCCATAAATCGAGAGAGATCACCATTTCTTGTAGAAAAATAAGAAGAGGTCAATTTTGGTACTGAGGATAGTCCTAGAATTGTTCATTTTGCAACATCCTTGACAATCACAGAAAAGCCAAAATTCGTTAGTTTATTTTCAGAGAGACAAATAAATTTTGCTTGGTCATACACCAATATGCCTGGACTGGATCCTAAGTTAATCTTGCATCATTTTCCATTATTCCCAAATGCAAAACCAATTGAGCAAAGCTAAGAAAGATGCATCCCTAGATCACACTTAGTGAAAGAAAAATTAAAGAAATTGCTTGACGTTGGTTTGATACGACCTATAGATTATGCAGAGTGGTTTCATATCTTGTACCCATAATGAAACCAACTGGTGGAATCAAAGTTTGCATAGATTTTAGAGACATAAACAAATTTTGTCCTAAAGATGATTTCCCATTACCCAACATTGACATCATAGTGGACTTGACAGTATGATATGAAATGCTATCACTCATGGATGGTTTCTTAGGATATAACCAGATCAAAATTTCCCCCAAGGATCAACATAAAACAACTTTCACTTGTTCTTGGGGTACCTATTGTTAAAAAGCCATGCCATTTGGTCTTAAGAACATTGAAGCAACATACCAAAGGGCTATGACTATAATTTTTTATGACTATATGTATATGTTAATGGAGGACTATGTTGATGACTTGTTAGAAAAATAATTATCAAGAGACAATGATTTAATAGTGTTAGACAAGATTTTTAAATGGTTGGAAGAGTACTAGGTCAAATTGAATCCAAAAAAGCGTCTTTAGGGTGAAATCTGACAAACTATTAGGATACATTATCTCTTGTAGAGGTATTGAAGTTGACCTCGTGAAAGTAAAAGCTATCATGGATATGCCTTTGCTAATAAACATAAGCTAGTTATGTACTCTACAAGGAAGGTTGTAGTCTATTTGAAGGTTCATAGCTTAGTTGATCAATAAATGTCATCCATTCTATCCCTTGCTTCATAAGGGGGTCCCATTCATATGGACCGATTGTTGTCAAGAAGCATTCCAAAAAATCAAGGACTATCTATTATCTCCTCCAATTCTAATGCCTCCTATTGATGGAAGACATCTAATACTAAACATATCAACAACTTCATCAACATTGGGAGCCTTGTTAGCATAAGATGATAACGATGGGAAGGAATGAGCCATTTAATACATCAATTGTACACTTGTGGGGTATGAGCTTAATTATAGTCCCAATGAATGTGCATGTATTGTAGTTGTCTTTGCCACTCAAAAGATTTGACACTATATGTTGAATCATTAGACAAAACTAGTAGCAAAGATAGATCCCTTGAAGTACCTGTCGACACTTAATTAAACCTGATTGATATTATGCATCTGATTCTGATTAATTAACACAATTTCTTCCTAAATCACTTCAAACTAACCAATTAATTAAATAATAAACATTATTTAGTTAAATTCAGTAATTTCTACTATTAATCAAATAATTAAATTTATTAGATTAATTCACCCTTCTTCTAACTAATGTTCATCATATTTAATTAAATTAAAAAATTTAATTAAATCCTCCCAAAGTCCTCTCATTTGATTAAATAAATTAAATCAAATGTCACAATCCCCTAACCCATCTAGGTTTATTAATTTTGAATTAATTAACTCTAAATCACTTTCTAATCATCATTAATAAATCCTCCAGCTTTTAATTCCTCAATAGTTAAATCAACCCATGATCAACTAACCAGGTTGCACTTAAAATTAATTTCTTTTAATTATTTAATTCTTCTATTTATCCTCATAATGGCATATTCCAAGGAATATTCCTCTCAACTACCTCTCCATTCAATTTCCCTCTAAAGATTTCAAAAGTCTCTTACACATTCATTAACTCCTTTTACATCCTCATTAACTCTTACATCCTTTCAAATCTTCAACCATCCTCATTAAATTATCTTATAATCTTTCAAATCCTCAACCATTTTCATTTATTCCTCTTACATCCTCCTTTACTCACACATTTCCCAAAATGTGCTCCACCTTCATCCAATAGAATTGTGACAAGTGTCACATTCTCATTGGCTCCCTTTTTATCCCACATTCACAAATTTCTCTCTTTCTTCAACTCTTGAGTTCTATAAATAGAGGCTTCCTCTACACAATATGGATCCACAAGTGAGAGCATTCTTATTATAGGCATTTTCATCCATTTTCATCACATCTTAAGCTAGTTTCATCATCATTTGGAGTCAACTCATGCACTTTGGTCATCAACATCATCAAAGTTTATCAAAGGGATTGGGAAGGGATTTTTTCCACATCAAAGGAGCACCAATCCCCCTATGGGATGAAGGTTTAGCTATTTCAAGTTGATTTCATATTGTCTTTGGTTTGTTATGCTCTTATTTTCATGTTTTCTTCTTGATTTAGCTAAAAATTTCATAGGGAATGCTAGATTTGGGTTTCTAACATGATTAACTATTGTTTGTTGGTCTTGTGTTAGCTTATTATAGGTTTGGTGTTCACATTTTGGTGCTAGAAGGAGGGCTAACCCATTTTATTGTGTTAATTTTGCTTGAAAATATTGTTTTTGTAGCTACAGGAGAGCGACACCGCCTTTGCATCAATCAAAGCCACTTTTTTATACAACACCACCTTTGCTTGCATGTAGAGTGACACCTTTGTTTCTAGCACCACCTTTGCCACATCACATTGCCTGTGCATGCTTCTATCACATCACCTTTGCAGGAGCACCACCTTTGTCCTCTCAACTTTTCTCTTCTCTTTCTAATTTTTGATAGACCACCACCTTTGATACTGCGTCACTTTTGTGCTCTCTATTTTCCATAGAGCGTTGCCATTGCATTTCACTAAAGTGCCACTTCTGATTTCAACACCGCCTTTGTCAGTTGTAGAGCATTGCCTTTGTTGCCCAGCGTCGCCTTTGCAAGAAGAGGGGGAAAATTGACTTGGGGACCTAAAAGCATTTTTTAATGCTCATTATAATAGCTTAGGTTTTCCAATTCTATTTTTAATTTTCTATTTTAGGACCAAATAGAATTACTTTAGGCTTAAAATTAACAATCAACTCAAGCTTTGTCAAAGTTGGACTAAAATTGAACATTAGAAACTTACTAGACTTTACTTTTGGGCTGAAATTGAACAAGAAAAATTCACACTTAGCTTTTGGTGCTTAAAACGAATTCACTTCTATTTTGGGGATTAAAAAGAACTTGTGATTTCTTTGTTTTGTGGTTTTTTGCAATTTATGTCATTTGAATGTGTATGCACTTCTCTTTCACCACTTGAAAATTTTGAGAATCAAAAGCATTCCATTGAAATTGGTTGTCTAAAATCATTCACACATTTTAATTTGGATCTAAAATTGAACCCCAATGCTAGTGTGAGGAAGAGACATTGTGTGTGTTCCCTCCTTGCACTTTACACGAACTGGGCGGTTGAACTACAAGTGTAATCCCTCACTTTTGTTCACCTTTAGAGTGGTTTGCCTAAGAACAACTCGAAGGTGACTCCAACTAGTTTTTCACTCGAGTCAATATATAAATGGATAAGACTAAACTGTCAAGTCCTCATGGTAAGTAGGCCTTAGTTGTACAATGTCTTTCAGAATGGGGTACTACCATAAAAAGTATAAGAACCCCTAGTAGGATTGATTAAAGCCTTTAATGGATTGTTGGACGCTCACAAGGTGCCATATCCCTGACTATCCGAACTAAGAACCAATTTGTTTTGTGACCAAAATCCTTAATGATTGTTGGTACAAGAACAATAATTTTGAAGCCGCCCCAAATTTGTACTATTGAAAGCAGAAACAAAGAAAATCCTTAAGGTCTCTAGATCTTTAGGATTTTGAAAATTGGTGGTCCCAAGAAGTGTGTGCCATGGAGGGGAGCCAGTGTCACCAAATATCTAACTATTCTCTTTGTCTTAGTGTTTGGAGAAATCCAAGTGGGGACTCAACAAGTATGGCCATTTCTAACCTAGGATTGTGCAATTTGTGAGTTAGTCAAATACATTGCTTGGATCTAAAACTTTGAAACAAACATTAAAAAAGTCATCAAAATTTCAAACCCTTTGGAAAGAGTGAATATCTTTGAAGAGTCCAATTATTACTACTTGTCCCTAGGGATTTTATCCTTAGAGGCTTCTAAATATTTGGGCTCACATCTCAATTTACTCTCTCCAAATTCAACCTAGGGAAACTATGGCCTTGACTCTTTGATTTTCACATAATGGACCTTGTGGAATGAAAAAGAGCTAAGACATAGACCTTTAGTTTGAAATTTAAACAAGATGTGTTGATGTGGTAAAAAGAATCCATTTAATCAAGACAAAATATAATTCAACCCCACATATGTGTTTGTTTCCATGATTTCTCAAAAAGTCAATATTCCAAAGAAAAATTCTTTATGCAAAAACTTCAAGTTTAGGTTTCATAATCAAAAGGTCATCAAGAGAGACATTGGGAAGTGAAACCTAAAGCAATACACCAAGATAAGCAAGAAGGTAACAAGGTTTTGTAGGCTTATTCCACTCAACAATATGGAAATGTATGCTCAATATAAACCATATGATTTTTGAAACACTTTAGAGGTATAGCATGTTCTTCAACACCCTAGTCTTGTAAACAAAGTCTTTCTAGGTTCATCTAGGATCAAAATCAACACCTCCATTTATCACCAACATTTTTCAAACCCATCTCACGATCAACTTTTAAAACTTTTGAAAAATCATCTATGCTATACTTTTGGTAAATCCTTAAATCAAAATCAAAGTCATCTTGTTTGGCTAAGTGCGTGTGGATGAATCCTTCCTCACACATTTAGTTAAATTATCACCCCCTTTAGACAAGTTTACCTCAAGGTATCATCTAGCATCTTGGGTTCCACAAGTCCATTATCCAAATCAAACCAAATAAAAAATCCAAAATCCTAAGGTATAGTATTTCTCCAAGGTTCTCAAAAGTTCAAGCATCCATATCATTCACCTCTCATCATTTACATCATCATTTGATCCTTAAGTACCCTATATTTTCTTTTTTCACCTAAATTTTAGATCAACCAAAGGAGTTAGAGGTTTACCTCCGATATTCCTAAAATTTGATCATTCTTTTATGGTCCAAACAAGGTCACAACACAAGAAGATCATGGAGAAAAACAAAGAAACATCAACCTCAAGTGATTAAAGTCAAATTGCATCAGAATTCAACCCTAGGGAATCTATCAACCCTCCACTTAATCCCCCTCAAATGCCTCAAGAGATTCAAGAAGGAGGTTTCCAAGTGGAGGATGTCACCAAAAACTTCCAAGGAATGACCCAAGATGAAATATTGGAAATAGTTCAAAATATTGAAACACACAAGATTGTCAACACAATCATGAGGCTCAATCCCATGCAATACATGTTGGCATTAGCAAAGGAAGGGGCTAAAATCTCTTCTGATTTTGATGTGAGCACTATTGTTGAACAACCTTTTGGGAATTTACCTCATACATCATCCAACCCATCATACAACCATCATCATCACATGATCCAAGTCAACCCATGATCACTAAGGGAAGTTCATTACTCCAAGCCCTTCAAGGGCACCCACTTGTCAAAAACCAAAATCTAGAAGAAAACACGATCTTGGGTATGGCTAGCACCATCCCACAAGACCTTAAACATCCATATGTACCACTCCATTTCCATGATATAAACAATCCCTCCACCTTTTCCACAATATCGACATACCCTCTTGATACACAAAGCTCTCTACCCAATGTAATCACAAGGACAAGTGGATTTATTTGGAAAAGTGGGGAATTTCAATGCTTCATCCTCATTTTCACAAGGGAATCCATCTCAAATCTTCCCACCATTCCCTATCTTGATATCATCATCCACACCTATTCAAAATATAGGGCCAATCCCTTCATCCAACACCTTGATCCAAAACCAATCCAATCAAATCAATCCCCAAAGCACAAATCAAATTAGCACATTTATCATACTAAATCCTCTAAACAAGCCATCGATATTGCAACACCAGGTGGCACCAATCCAAATCTCCCAACCAATCATCACATCATCTACAACACCCCAAAATCTAGTCTCATAAGGACTAAGCATATCAACTATTAATCTGAACCCACCATCTACTACTCAACCCCTTGTCATCACTCAAAAACACCTCAACAAACATCTCAACAACCGCCTGTCACATCATCTCACACCATCCCACAAAATACCCCACCTCCACCTTTGAGTCCAAATGTAGCAAATCAATACAACATCACATTACAAGCAGCACATCAAGCTTACCAAAAGGCTTTGCAGCAATTCCAAGCCCAACAAGCACAAGCGCAAGTGCAAGAACAAGTTTTGCTACAACAACAAGCCACACAACAAGCGCAAGCACAAGCCAAAGCTCAAGCTCAAGCTCACATACAAGCACAAGCTCAATACCAAGCATAACAAGTGCAAGCACAAGCCTTGTTACAACACCAAGCCTATCAACAAGCCTTACAACAACACACATAACAACAAGTATTGATAGTGCAACAACAAGCCCAACAATAGGAATTATTGGCCCAACAATAGGAATTATTGGCCCAACAACAAGCATTGTTGGCACAACAAAAACAATAGGCATACCAACAAGCAATTCTTGCACAACAAAGTTTCCAAAAACCTCTCACAAAGACACAACAAAATGCCTTAAATCTCAACACACAAGTTACCCCATCTATCACCCAACTAGCCATACCATCCCAAAACACTTACATCCCACCACCAGATCCGCAAAATGATCTCTCCACATAGGCCAAATTACTTTCACAATAGATACAGGACATCTAATCTAGAAAGGTTAAAAAATAACGCACATAAGGAAATTTGTGCCCCTATCCATTTGATAGAAGCATTGCAATGGCTCCATTTCCACCAAGCTTCAAAATATCAAATTTGATAAATACTGAGGGAAAGGAAATCTTGAAGACCGCATTAGGGAATTCCACATACATTGTATGGAAGTGGCATATGACAATTATTATTTGATGCGACTTTTCCCACGAAGCTTGGATGGTCCCGCAATGGAATGGTTCTCTCGCTTACCTCCAAGAATCAAAAAGTTCTAGGAAATCATAGATTTATTCATCGAAAACTACTCTTTCAACCTAGACATGGAAATAAGCCTAGAAGAATTATCTGGCCTTAAAAAAGATAAAGGAGAGACATTCATGGATTTCCTACAACGATGGAGATCTAGAGCCAACAAGAGAAAATGGTCCATGCTCAAAGAACAAAAAATTGGGACCATTATCTCTAACCTTGAAGGGATCTTATCCTTCCATATCAAAATGTAATGCATCACAACCTATGACCAACTCATCCCTAAAGCACTCAACATCGAAAGAGCCCTCATAGCACAAGGGGGCACATTTGTGTACCGAGACAATTGACCATCAACAAGTTATAATGAAAAACCTCACACATGGGCTAAGAACAATAATGTCACTAATGATGGTGTTGTTGATGCCAAAGTTGTTATTAGTGCACCAAGACCAAATATGCAACATAAAACATACATACAACCACAAAACAACACACAAAACACCCTACAAACTAACACATGACAACAACAACCCAACAATCAAATGGTCAACAACGTAAATGCTCAAGGGGGACCACCCCCAAAGAACAAATACCCACCAAAATGAAAATATACACCACTAGGGGAGCCTATTGAGTCTGTCATGTAGCAGTCGGTACAAGCAAAGCTTATCACACTCCTTGTTTATGAAAATTATCAAGAGCCTCAAGTTAAACCACCATGGTATAACGAGTCGAAGCACCTCTATGACTTTCAAAAAATTAAGGGACACATGAAAACTAGTTGTATGCAACTTAAAAATTTGATCCAAGATCTCATCAATGATAAGACCATAACCATTGAACAACTAGCCGACAATCAAGATCTTAAAATGTACATGAATTTGATTCTAGACCATAATAAAGGAAACAACAATGGAAAAGGAAAGAGTTACAACAATGTGAACCATATCTATGATCATGTTTTCACCTCTTTGGATGAATGGGTAACAGTTGTCAATGTCAAGGGACCTAGAGTCAGTGTGGAGTCACCACACATAGTAGTAGAATTTCCATCCCAGGACCTTCACCACCGCCCAAGGTACCATTTTCTAGTCCAAAACCAATCCCTAATGGTTACAATGTCTTAGAGCAATTGAAAAAGACCCCCACATAAATCTCCATCATGGAGTTACTCAAAATATTGCTTGCACATAGGGACATCCTAGAGAAGGCATTGGCCACATCCTCCATTCCCACAGATCTTGACGTAGACCAATTTCAAGCTATGGTCGGACATATCACTACACTGCATCTCCTCACATTTTTTGAGCATGATATTTTGACTCAACCATCTCATAACCACACACTCCATCTTGAAGTCCTAGTCCAAAAGAACAAAGTCAAATGAGTCTTGGTGGATGGGGGTGCAGGTTTTAATATTTGTACTCTTTAGCTAATAAAGAATCTAGGATTTTTAGAAGATGTCATTGAAAAGGGAAAAGCTATCACAATCAGAGCCTATGATGATCAAGAATGGGTGTCCCAAGGCACCATTCAACTCCCCATCCAAGTGGGGCCAACAATCATGGGGACCACTTGTTAGGTCCTTGAACTCAAACTCCCCTATAATATTCTCCTAGGGCACCCATGGATCCATGGGATGCAAGTTGTTACGATCCAAAATCAAGAAGTCACGATCCATGGAAACCCCGAATGATTCTATTATTGCAAAAATCTGGAGGCCAAGTATTATAAGATCCCCCAAGTTCCAAAATATGATGAGGGACCCACATCCCCTTATGTTGACCCATCCACCTTAGCCTCCACTTCTAAGACAAAGACACCTTCCATTCAGAACATCCCAGATGTTAAGGTTGTAATCCAAGATAATGGGTTTGGGGACTATAAAATGAAAAAGAGCGCCTTTGTGGTAGGAGAGTTAGCTCAATCTCCTAGATCTCATGGGAAACCATAGCTAATCAACATAGCATCTCAGACCTTCAAAGTAGAACTTACCACCTTCAGAAAATGAGGAGACCTAAGAAAAGAAGTGATAAATGAAAAGGATGTATCAATCCTATTATATCAAGATGAAAGACCTATACCTGAACTTCCCATGGAAGATGATAACAAAAATGAGAAGCTAGAGAAAAATGACAACGACCTATTAGAACCTATCACTCCTGAGAAGCACCTAAAGAATCTTGGCCTTGGATGAACCCCTATAAAGATAATCATTCTTGGAAAGTGTACCCCTATTAAAGAAGTCAAAGCTCCTCCTCAATTACCGATATCCACTTGCTTACCCCTAGATAACTATACATTTGATATCACTGACCTATACACTGAGGATTCCTCTCTCTTTATGATTACCACCATGTATTTTGAGTTGGATACCCAAGCCATTGAACTAAAACTCGTTTACCCCCAACTCATCGATTGTGACCAATGAGGATACATTTGAAAACGATGAGGCTCTCTTGGAATTCATGGGACTAAGGCATAATCTACCTTATGGAGATCATAAAGCAGGGTTTGACATAGAGTTGGACACACATGCGTACTATGAGGAAATGATTGAATCTCTTACACAAAATTGAAAATCTAAGAGTAATGTTTCGATCTTTAAGTGAAAACCATAGTATGACACTTTTTGATCCAAAAATAGTAAAAATAAAGGTCATATCCAATGGTGAAAACATCTCTAAGGCGCCAAAGGATGAGGGATTCAATCTTCCCCTTAGTGCCATCCATTAGGGAAGATCAACAGTATTGGCAGAAAAATGCAACGATGTGAATTTGGGAACCGAAGAAAACCTGCACATCACTTTCTATGCTAAGTCTCTTTTGACTGAAGAACACGAAAATCTAGCTACATTTCTAAAAGAAAGGAAAGTGAATTTTGTATGGAAATATGCCAACATGCTAGGCCTTGATCCAAAGGTAGTGGTCCATCATCTAGCAGTCTATCTAGAGGAAAAACTAGTAAGACAAAAATTGAGAAAAATGCATCCCCAGATCGCCTTATTGGTCAAGCTTGAACTGCAAAAACTCCTTGACATTGGCTTCATATGACCCATTGATTATCCTGAATGGGTTTCCAACCTTGTACCTATTTCCAAGCCCACTAGGGGCATTCGTATCTGCACTAAATTTAGGAACCTGAACAAAGCATTCCCTAAGGATGATTTCCCTCTTCCTAACATAGACATGATTGTAGATTTCATGGCAGGGCACGAAATGCTATCATTGATGGATGGGTTTTCAGGATACAACCAAATAATGATTGCAAAGGATGAACAACATAAGACAACCTTCACTTGTCCATGGGGTACCTACTATTGGAACATGATTCCATTTGGGTTGAAGAATGCTGGAGCTACATACCAAAGGGCTATGACTCTAATTTTTCATGACATGATCCAAAAATCTATAGAGAACTATGTGGATGACATATTGGCTAAATCAAGAAAACTTCAAGACTACATATCAATGCTAGGCCCAATCTTTGACGGATTGGAAGAATATAAGGTATGACTCAATCCCAAGAAATGTGTCTTCGACATGCAATCAAGAAAAATCCTAGGGTATATCATATCAATGAGGGAAATCGAGATAGACCCTACAAAGTCAAAGCAATCCTCAACATGGAAGCATCAAAAACACTAAAATAGTTGAGGGGTTTGTAGGGAAGGCTTCAATCAATCTGTAGATTCATAGCACAGTTGGTAGACAAAACCATCCCATATTCTCATCTACTCCACAAGGGTGTAGCATAAAAATGGGACAAGAAATGTGATTAGGCATTCAATCAAATCAAAGAATACTTGCTAACACCACTAGTCTTCATTCCACCAATCTAGAAAAAACCACTCATCCTCTATATATCAACTACAATGTCAACCCTTGGTGCTCTCCTAGCTCAACATGATGAAATGGGGAAAGAGAGAGACATTTACTATATCAGTAGAACCATGTTGGGACATGAGATAAACTACATGCTTATTGAGAAATCTTGCCTAGCAGTAGTGTTTGCTTCATAAAAATTTAGGCACTAGATGTTGGATCATTAGATAAATCTCATCACCAAGATAAACCCCCTCAAATATCTACTTTCTAAAGCAACACTCACAGGATGAATGGCTAAGTGGGTCATGATCTTGACAAAATATGATATTGAATATGTGGAGCAGAAAACCATCAAGGGATCGGTCATCATAGATCAATTGGATGAGGTACCTATATATGTTGAGAACCCACTGGTATCATAATTTCCAGATGAGTCAATTTTTAACCTTAGTGTAGCAGACTATTGGAAGGTATATTTTGACGGATCGTACACACATGGGTTAGGAGTAGGAATCCTCTTCATCACACCACAAGGAGATTATATCCCTAAGTCATACATATTATCTTTCCCTTGTAATAATAATATTGCAGAGTATGAAGCCCTTGTCATAGGACTTCAAATTATAGTACAATGACAGCTCATGGCACTCAAGGTCTATGGGGAATCACAACTAATTATCAATCAAGTCAACGATGAATACCAAACTAAGGATGATAAAATTACCCTGCATAAAAAGCTGGTGGATGATCTCAAGGAATTCTTCATCGATATAACATTTGAGTAGATACCAAGGGTTAACAGTTGAGCAATAGATGCTATGGCTACAATCAGATCATTGCTAGAGATCTCGAGGAACATCCATAGACATGAATTCCTTGTAGAGCAGCTTCTCATACAACTTTTGAGGTACCATAATCTGAGTTCGTATGTGAAATTGTTAGTCCCGATGATCCTTGGTACCATGACATATTCACCTACTTGAAAATAGGAGTCCTCCCCATTGACATCACCCTAAATATCAAGAGAACCTTTATTAAAAAGTCATCCCGCTTCATCATCTTAGGTGACACTCTTTACTGTAGGAGTATTGAAGGAACCCTATTGAAATGCCTTAACCCTAAGGAACCTTTGACTGCTTTAATAGAGGTACACGATGGTATTTGTAGTTCACACTCTAGTGGTATGACCTTGGCCAAGAAACTATTGAGGACGAGTTGCTACTGGTCTACAATGGAGAAAGAAGCTCATGATTACGTCCAAAAGTGCATGCAATGTCAACATCATGGACCTCATCCATGCACTAGCTCAAGAGCTCTAGCCATCCAGCCGATTGTAACACCTTGGAATTTTTCACAATGGGGGCTCGACATCATTGGAAAAATCACACCCACCTCATCTAATGGAAACAAGTTCATTATCACCACTACATAATACTTCACAAAGTGGGTAGAAGCCATTCCCATGAATTATATCACAGGGAAGCAGATTTCCAAATTCATCCTGAATTACCTTATTTGTCATTACGGTGTTCCCCAAGCCCTTATCTCAGATAACGGGACACCTTTCAAAAAATAGGATGTCTGTGAGCTATGCCAAAAATTCAATATCCAACATCACTTCTCCACCCCATATTACCCCCAGGGTAATGACCAAGCTAAGGCTACAAATAAAACCATCTTGAAAATCCTCAAGAAAACAGTCATTGAAGCTGTTCGTGATTCGAACCTATAGTTAAATCCCATCCTATGGGCCTACCAAATGAGTATCCACACACCTACAGGTGCAACCCCTTTCTCCTTGGTCTATAGATCAGAAGCCATCCTTCCCATTGAGATCGAGCTTCCATCCTTGAGAATATCACTACAAAATATTATTATTGATGAGGAATATCGGGTGTCATGGTTGAATGAGTTGGGACTACTGGATGAGCGATGTGTGGATGCTTTAAACCACCTATAGGTTTATCAGAATCGTCTCAAAAGGAGCTATAATAAGAAGATCAAAAGTCAGTCATTTCAAGTTGGAGATCTTGTGTTGAAAGAGAATTAGAAGAATGCACCTAATCTAGACAACAAAGGTAAGTTTAAACCTAACTAGTTAGGACCCTTCATTATCACAAGTTACAAGTTAGGAGCATATTAGCTATCAACACCCAAAGGGGAGCCTTCTGTAGGAGCCCATCAATAGCTCCCATCTCAAAAAAATTTATGCCTAAGTTTGCA
Organism: Sequoia sempervirens; assembly: GCA_007258455.2. Taxonomy (NCBI): domain Eukaryota; kingdom Viridiplantae; phylum Streptophyta; class Pinopsida; order Cupressales; family Cupressaceae; genus Sequoia; species Sequoia sempervirens. Next base: position 243,879,473 of record VDFB02086081.1, read on the forward strand.
AGGTATAAATAAAAAATACAAAAAAAATAAAAAATGATAAAATCCAAAAAAATCAGAAAAAGGATTGAAAATAGTAAAGAAAAAAATCGTCCTCTAGTGAAAATCACTTCGGTGGCGATTTGGGAAAGTACCTTGGTGAAAACCTAGAAATCAGGTGCCTTGTGTAAATAAATCATTTTCCATCCACCATGGACTCTTCGACTTGTTTTGCATCACCTTCCATTGCTTTCCATCACATTCCATATTTCTTTCATCACCCATCTATGTCTGCATCATAGCTTGATCGTGCATCATTATCATGTTCCATCCTAGTGCTACTTAGCATTCCTAAGGTTAGTTTGTCTTGCCTATATTGAGGTAGTCTATCACATCATGCTAGGGGCATGTCCCTATACCTACATTAGATTAGATTCGTGTATATTCTTGAAAACATATAAAACATAAAAAAATCCAAAAACATTCATAAAATCAAGAAAATAGAAAAAACATCCAAAGTAATATCAAAAATCCAAAAATAGGTCAAAAATAGAAAAATTAAAAAAAAAAGTCATTATGTCAAACTGCATTGTCTCTGAGCTTGAACGTAGGCAAGGAAAATCATTGATCAACTCCTAAGACATTAGGTCAGTCCTTTAGGTGTCCATCATAATAAACTGGCAATCCACATGTTCATGCTTCATCAATAAATGAGTCTGTGTCAGTCGAACTACATGGTCTATGCGTGTATAACATAGGCAAGGATAATATTTGATCAGCCCCCATGGCCCCTAGGATAGGTCCTTAGGTTAGGTTCTTGGTCAAAATCTCAGAAAACACCAAAACATTGGAAAATTTGAAAATCAAAATATTTGTAAAACATCTCAAAAATCCAAAAATAGCCTCAAAAAATTTCAAAAATACCAAAAAAATTCAAAAAGGAAAACCCAAATCATTATCCCATTTTGATTTCACCCGCAATAAACATCCACTCACAATAAATTAATCCTCACCTTTAACCTTTGGAGAAACAATCGAAAACAAGTATAGCAAATTTAAAAGTGTAAACTCAAACCTTAGGGTCTTAAGTCTAGGTCAATAGGTAAACAAGTTGGTCAACTCTTGGTATCAATAGCTTATCGTCCCATTAGTCTTAACATCATCTGATCATCATGTCCTAAGATGCATCCTTCCTACAATGGACATCAACATCAGAAATCACTATAATCTAGTCTTGGCTAGAGGTATGAAAAACATTAGCTTGTTTATTTACTTTATCTTTTATTTTTGATTTATCTTATTGTGCTCATTCCAATGACCTCTCAATGATGTCTATCAAAATGATTTAGAGAGAAAGAAATGGGGCATTGATTGTTATCTTTTGTATGCTGTGCTTGCTAGATATTCTTGTAATATAACCTTGGTTATGCTAATTTTGTTTGGTATGTAGGTATGATGTTTTCGATATCTTGTTGACTATTACATTGGGAGGTTTTGTCTCTTTGTGTTTTGGTCTGAGATGTTCAAAATGTCTAAAGTACATCCTAATAAGGTTTTTTATGCTAGGTGTGAACAAGGATACTCCTATCTGATTGTCGAGTCAAAGTTCATCTCACTGGGTACAACACAATCCTAGTTTTCTATACCTTGATGTATCATTTCTATGTGTGTTATCAAACATAAGGAAAGTAATGCTCTTTACATCCCCAATCCTTGATAAGCAACAAATCATCATCATCATATCTAATAAATTATCAATGACTCATACACTTGTTGGAATTCTACATTTTCTCAGACTCAAGGGTTGATCCCTCTTTCTTCTATATTCTCCACATACTAACATGGTATCATGACATTCAAATAAAACCCATTTGCATCCATCCTGCATCCATAAACTGTTAGCACCTCAAAGCAAATTTGCAAGGTTTCTAGAGGACCAAATGCACAAATGATTTGAAAATGACCCCTCTCCTATTTATGCTAAATTTTTAGGGGTTTTAAGGGTATTTTTAGGATTTTTGAGCCCATTAATCTATTTTTTGCCTAATGAAGCCCATTTTGATCCATTTTCATTGCTGTGAACCTATTTTTGCATCTTGTGGGATATTTTCTGCGCCTAAATCCTTATTGAATCTTTTTTACAAGCTCGACCCAAAATTTAAATTTTCACCCAATCTCTCAAGGGGGAAGTGTAGCAACAAAATTCCTCCTGCTAGGGCAGCAGTGGGGCATTCGATTTTTTTTTTTTTTGAATTTTGATATCGATAGTGTATTCTTTGAACCAATGCAATAGGTACCTCGCTTCAAAGAGGGGAAAAATGTAGACACTTAAATAAACCTGATTGATATTATGCATCTAATTCTGATTAATTAACACAATTTCTTCCTAAATCACTTCAAACTAACCAATTAATTAAATAATAAACATTATTTAGTTAAATTCAACAATTTCTACTATTAATCAAATAATTAAATTTACTAGATTAATTCACCCTTCTTCTAACTAATGTTTATCATATTTAATTAAATTAAATTTTTTAATTAAATCCTCCCAAAGTCCTCTCATTTGATTAAATAAATCAAACCAAATGTCATAATCCCCTAACCCATCCAGGTTAATTAATTTTTGAATTAATCAACTCTAAATCACTTTCTAATAATCATTAATAAATCCTCTAGCTTTTAACTCCTCAAGAGTTAAATCAACTCATGGTCAACTAACTAGGTTGCACATGAAATTAATTTCTTTCAATTAACTAATTCTTCTATTTATTCTCACAATGGCATATTCAAAGGAATATTCCTCTCAACTACCTCTCCATTCAATTTCCCTCCAAAGATTTCAGAAGCCTCTTACACATTCATTAACTCCTTTTACACCCTCATTAACTCCTCTTACATCCTTTCAAATATTCAAGCATCCTCATTAAATTCTCTTACAACCTTTCAAATCCTCAAAGATTTTCATTTATTCCTTTTACGTCCTCCTTTACTCACACATTTCCCAAAATATGCTCCTCCTTCATCCAATATAATTGTAACAAGTGTCACATTCTCATTGGCTCACTTTTTATCCCACATTCACCAATTTCTCTCATTCTTCAACCCTTGAGTTCTATAAATAGAGGCTCCCTTTACAAAATATGGATCCACAAGTGAGAGCATTTTTATTATAGGCATTCTCATCCATTTTCATCACATCTTAAGCTAGTTTCATCATCATTTGGAGTCAACTCATACAATTTGGATCATCAACATCATCCAAACTTATCAAAGGGATTGGGAAAGGGATTTTTTCCATATCAAAGGAGCACCAATCCCCCTATGGGATGAAGGTTTAGCTATTTCAAGTTGATTTCATATTGTATTTGGTTTGTTATGCTCTTATTTTCATGTTTTCTTCTTGATTTAGCTAAGAATTTCATAAGGAATGCTAGATTTGGGTTTCTAACATGATTAACTATTGTTTGTTGGTCTTGTGTTAGCTTATTGTAGGTTTGGTGTTCACAGTACCTACTTAACAAAGAAACTCTAACAAGTTGACTAGCAAAGTTGGTAATGATCCTGAGTGAATTTGACATAGAGTATGTTGATTGTAAAGCAATGAATAGACAAGTTATAGCTGATCAACTTGTAGATGCTCCACCAATAGCAAACCATCCTTTAGTTTCCAATTTTCTTGATGAATCTATCTTCACAATAAAGATCTCTACCACATGGAAATTATATTTTGACAGATCTTATACAAATCATGGTTCAGGAGCTGGTATCCTCTTTGTCACACCATAAGGGGAATCAATGCCTAAGTCATATAAAATAGTGTTCTCTTACACTAATAACATGGCTGAATATGAAGCATTGCTAATAGGGCTTCAAATGGCTATCAAGTGGAAAATCAAGAACCTTCATGTCTATGATGATTCACAATTGGTTAACCATTAGGTTAATGATGATTATAACACAAAAGATGAAAATTTTAATCCCTATAAGAGAATGGTTGATAGTATCAAACAATATTCAATGTCATTGTCTCCAATAAAATTCTAAGAATTTAGAACAAAGTGGTTGATGCAATGGCCACCATAGGATATATCTTGGATATACCTAACAATGTGCCACAATATGAGTTCTTGGTGGAACAACTATTCATCCCCGCATTCGATGTCCTTGAATTTGAGCTCATGTGTGAAATTATTGGTCTTGATTCTCCTTGGTACAAAGAACTCTATAAGTACCTACATGACCAAATTATCTCTCCTGACTTATCCTCTAACCAAAACAAGACCTTTATCCAAAAATCTTCTAAATATGTCATCATTGGTGATACCCTTTACCACCATAGCCTAGATAACACCCTCCTTAGATGTCTCAATTTAGACGAAGCACAAAAAACTTTACAAAAAGTACACGATGGTATATGTGGAGATCACTCTACTGACCTACCTTAGCCAAGAAGCTTGTGCGAACAAGATAATATTGGCCTATGATGAAATGTGACACCTATCACTTTATTAAGAAATGCCGATAATGTCAAATACACGGAGATCTTGTGCACGTACCTACTCAGGAGCTTCATCGAATTACCTCACTATGATCATTCCCTCAATGGGGACTCAAACTTATGGGAAAGATTCACCCTACCTCTGCCAATGGTCATATGTTCATCCTTACAACAATTGAATATTTTACAAAATGGATCAAATCTATCCCCATGACCTACATCATTGGTAAAAAAATCCAAATTCATCGTCATTTATATCATATCGATATGGCATTCCCTAATCCATCGTTACAGATAATAGTTATCCTTTCAAAAATTAGGATGTCCATGAGCTGTGAGAGAAATTCCATATCCATCATCATTTTGCTGCTCCATATTATCTGCAAGGTAACGATCAAGCTGAGGCATCAAATAAAACCATCCTTAAAATACTAAAGAAATTTGTTGCTGATATTGGACATGATTGGTATATTCAACTTAATCTTTCCTTATGGGCCTATCACACTAGTATGCACACTCCTACTGGAACCACTCCATATTCCCTTGTCTTTGTATCCAAAGCCATTCTTCCCATTGAGGTTGAGTTACCATCCTTGAGAGTATCTATGAAACAATTCATTGACAATGAAGAATACCGTTTATCCCGATTTCATGAGTTAGAGTTACTGGATGAGAAGGGAAAAAATGCATTGGTCCATTTACAAGCCTATCAAAATTTTATTTTTCATAGCTATAACAAGAGAGTTTGAGTAAGAAATTTTGACATCAGTGATTTGGTCTTAACTAAAAATCCAAAGAATCAAATGGATTGGGAGAAGCTCAAAAATTTTGAGCCTAACTAGTTGGGTCCTTATATCATAATTGCAACATATGGGTTTGATTCTTATCAGCTTGCTACTCTTGAAGGTGAACCACTACTAGAGCCTATTAGTAGTATGCACCTTCACAAATTTTGTACCTAGCTTTTAGAGAATCTCACAAAAATATAAAAATAAAAAAAGCAAAAAAACTATCACCCTGATGAAAACCTGACAAATAGGCGTCTTGGTGACACAAAAAGAATAGAAAATAAAAAAAAATAGTAAAGAGAAATAATTCATCCAATAATGAAAATCACTTCAGTGGTGCTTTAGATAAGTACCATGGTGAAAACCTGGCAAACAGGCGCCATGTGTAGTCAATATTTTCTCCATCATCTACTATCATTCTATCTGATTTTCCACTTCCATCTATGATCCTTTGTACATATCCCACTCCATAATAAACCCCAATCCATAATAAAGCTTAAGTCTTCTTCTCATGGGCTGAGAATTGTTGATGTTTTGTGTCCTCCATCTTTCATATCCATCCATAATAAAGTTTTGCCTACCCTTTTCGTCCATAATAAGTTGGTCCTATACCTGATTAGGGGCAATTCTTAGACTTAGGTTTCATGAGGTATCCTAGATATGGTATCATGGGACAATATCCAAGTCAAAACAAGTCAAAAATCTAAATAAATAAATAAAAAACATTAGAAAACCAAAAAACATTCAAATAAAAACTCCAAAAAACCAATATTCTTTTTTAGAAAACATCAAAAACTCCAAAAACAGAGTCTGTGTCAGTCCAAGTGGTCAAACTACATTTCCTTTGCGACTTCACATAGGAAATGCTATCATTGATGAGCCCTTGAGGCTTAGGTCAGTCCCTTATATTTTACCATCATAAATTGTCAATCTATAATCCACATTCCACAATAAACTATCCATGGTCAAGGTTAGTTGAACCACATTGTCTCCACACTTTATGTAGGTAAGTCCATCTTTGATGAGCCCTTGAGGCATAGGTCAGTCCCTTAGGGTTTGTCATAACAAGGTCTTCATCTATCACAATCCATCTCATAATAAACTGTCCCTTGCTAAGGTTGACACTTTGATTAGACACAAACAAAATCATCCTATAGAGAACTAAGCTTAGAAAATCTTGAAACAACAAAAAACCTATCCAACTAGTTTTCAATCCCAATAGATCTTTCCTAATCATAGATTCCTATCAATATTAGTGATCCTTATCAGCCATCAACAAGTCTTATACAAAATGTTGGATTGTTGAAACCAGATCCCGAGTCTTATATGACATGCTATCGCTTGTCTTATACAGGTTTTTGCATCCTCGATACCAGATCCTAGGTCTTATACAAGGTGTATCATCCCAAACTAGACGCAATCCTATCAACCGTCTTATATAGGATATTGCATCATCAGGATCCCCGGTCTTATATGACATGCTTTTATTTCCTGAAACTAGACACTATTATTATCTAGATCCTATCATATAAACACTCATTGATTGGCAAGAAGATCTAAATGGATATTGACTCATTCAATCTAGTTAGTCTTATCTTTCTGTTTTATTTATCTATGGTCATGTTACTATGCACCTCAAAGAAGTCCACAAGTGATGAGAAGAGTGATGATGGATCATGACCTTTTTTCTCTTTTATTTATGTTTGTAGTTTGTCTTGGAAATATGACTAGGGCAACTTAGTTCCTTGTGTATGTTTGAGTTTCCATTTCACATAATCAAAGCATCCTATACGAGTGAAAATCCATTTAATGTTTTCTTGCATGAAGACTAACGTGCTTTGTGGTTACTTCCTCACATATTCCAAAAAAGGTTTTATGGTTACTAGCCTGCGTCATGGAATTCCTTGTCTATCATGTGTTTTTTTTGCAAGGGATAACATATTACACTATGGTCTATGTCATATCTTGGTGTTCTTTATCCATTTCCATAATAAATGTTCTGTGATTATAATCATGTACTAAAATAAAATCTTGATCATTTATTAGTAAGATCTCAAGATGTTGACCCCGTTTCATCCCATCCGCTTTTCTTTATTTTTTACTGATCTTCTTTCCATGCTAACATTCCATCCGTCCACTCTTGCAATCATCTTGATGGCATGTTGTGACACACACAAATAAATTTATTAGTATTATCATATTACATCCATAATCATGTTAACATGTCATAGGTATTGTCATCATATACATATTAGGTCATCCATATTGGATCAGAAAATACGAAAATATACATAACATTGCATCATATAGAATCATACATCCACATAAGCATTGCATAAATATGTCATAAACATATAGTATCATCCTGCATATCCATGGCATCACATCATGTGCATTCATCCATATGTCATAACATACATCAAAACATAAGATAGGATCATGTGCATCCATCCATACATTATAAACATGTATAAGCATAACATAATATCACATCATATATCCATAATCCACAACATATAGAAAACATTGCCTAACCATAAAATGCATATCAAAACATCACATCACATAAAGAAAGCATACATATAGAATCATGCACATCATATAGTTACCACCAAAATCATGCATCTCATATATATATCAAAAAATAATGTTCACATGACAATGTCAAGGTGTGTCTCAAAAATAGATCTCACAAGCTTGATAAAAAATATAAGCATCCAAATACATATAAAATCAGGCCTAGCCAGTGTTGCCTCTATCACTAGAGGGAGATGGTCTTGATGTTGGTGCTTTGTTGTCTCTATGATCTGATCCTGAGGGTCTTTCATAAGGAGAGGGTCTCCTCTGCTGTGAAACCTCGTCACTGCTTTGGGCCCTGCATGAGTGTGACCTAGTCTAGATCTGGCTTTTGAAACTAGGTGTCCTATCAATCCCTAACACTGCTTGCTCATACAAATCCCTATAATAATGAGCCTCCCTATTGGTCTATGCTAAATTTGTGGTAGGACCACTCACTATAGCAATGAACTCTATATATCTTTGCTCTGCCCTCTATGCTTGTATGACCACCATGTCCCTCCTGGTTGTAAGCATTTACATCTATCCTTATAACCTTGATATCTAAGCTACCGAAGCCTATAACATTTGTACTTGTTCCTACAGTGCTTGTATCTACGCCTAGGGACCTTTCCCTACATCCTCAGCCTCCTCCTCAACCACATCCATGATCACCTCCCTAATTGGGATGTCCTCAAAACCCTCCTCATCGATGAAAAAATACCTGGCCGCCTCATCCTCTAGTGCTGTAACATCCTCCTCCTTGACCTCCTCACCATCATCATAGATGATCTCCTCCACTCTCACTGACTTGACATCCAAATCCATTTGTGTCACTTGTTGCACTCTCGCTCCCTCCTCATGGATGGGTGGCATCCTTTGGGGCATACTCTATGGTCCTCTAGGTGGTACACCTACTCTACCACACCTACCCCTATCATTCCTCCCCCTCCCTCATTCACCTCTCCCTCTATCTCCTCTCCCTCCATCTCTTTGTCCCCCACCACCACATTTTCCATCATCTTTGTCTCTACCCCCTCCATCCCAACCACCTCTCCCTCACCCTCATCCTTGTAATCTACCCCATGGTCCCCTACCTAGCCTCTCCACTAGCGTCGATTGATCTGGATTTGTAAAAGGCATAGGCCTATGCACAACCCACCATGCATCATACTCTGGAGTGGCGCCTACATTGGCTACATCGATTGCTATACCCCATTGAATAGGATATAGCCTCACTATCTCTTGCATCGCCACCTGAAATCTAATCATGGGACCCCACTGTGGGACCTCTCACGTAGATCTAGCATACACTACTATCCCAACCAGGATACCCTATCACTCTCCAAACTGTTGGAGAACCCTCTCTAGTAAGTTCTGGTCAATGATGTGTTGTGTCAACACTGTCCACCTAATCAAATATTTGGTGTGATGGTAGTACTGACATCATCATCCCAAACTACACAATCCCTATAGGGCCTCCATGTAAACTCATCCAACAAGTCAATCCCATTCCTCCAGTACCCCACATCGCCAACCCGTTTCTGAGTAATTTCTCCTCCATAAATATAGACATAGGGTAAGATTGGATCCAAGTACTTGTCCATGGGTGGTTTGAATACAATAATATGCTCCCATGCCTATACCATGAGCAGTGTCATCTTGCAATTGATAGAATGTCCATCCCTATATGCCACATCATGCAGCTGAAAATATAACATAACCAATAGGTAGGGTCCCCAAGCATAAACAATGACTCTCTCCATCATCCCCTCCAACATCTCCCCCCATCCCACTAGAAATCTGTGGCCTCGTCTATCTAGAATCACCATACCTCCAATTACTGTGCATAGTACTACAATCAACTTGTGGTATCTATTTGTTAGGGTTTCCCAACAGATCTCATAATCCTCAATACCTAGCTCTACCAGATCCCATGTCTCAAATATCTACCAAATCATATCCAATCCTTGCTTTGGGTCATAAACCACTCACTCCCCTCGAATAGGAAGCCACAAGATCTTCCACACATCCTCAAGCATCACTTTTTCCTCTTTAGTTGGCAGGTGGAAGGAACTCACCTCTAAGTGCCATCTCTCTGCAAGCATCATGAGCAAGCCCCTATTAGCTCACACAATGGGCATGATGGTCACACGATATAATCCCAGTGTAGTCAAGGTATCTTGCTTCTCTTCATTGAGATGATCTTGGAGTGCGAAGGATGCTAGTCAGCTCTCTCGTGTATAGATAGGTGCAAGTCTCATCTACATTCACGAAAAGCATATCATGTTGATCACAATGCTTAAATTACCCTATTTGATCTATTACATATTCAAAATTTTATCAAAAATTGCTTAAATTAGTCTATTAGCCAAATGCATCGCATTTTCACTCACATGTATTCCATTCATAATTGCAAGCTTATTTCACACATGCATCACACCATCCGATGTTTGCAGTGCATTTTAACACATGTGTTATTCTAACTTATAGTTGTGCCACACCATCACAGTTTCAGAGCACAAAATAGTTGGGAGTAGGCTAATCCTGCGTCACACCTATGCATTTCCATTTTACAAATGCATCTCACTTTACAAATGTGGTACATGACACTACACTTGTGGCGAACACAATAACAAATGTGGCACAAAAATTGTACCGCATCTATTTATCCTTCTTTGAGCCCTAAAATCTACCAAAAAATGAAAAAATTACAAAGAAGGGATTAGATACTATGATTAGATGGATTAGTATGGGCCGATTATGCTTGATCCATGAAGAATCAAAGCATAAAAAATCCACTAACATCAAATCTCAATAGGATCATCCAAATGAAAATTAAACTAAACATTTATCAAAACTAAACATACTAAGCTGTGAAAGCTTTAAAATGCCTACTCTAATCCATCTGAAACTTATCTGTTGGGGGAGTGGTGTCACATTGATGTGGAATGATGACCCTTTCCCAATCCCGTGGATGAATGAGCTTGTTCCAATAAGTTTTATTGAAGAAAACCGGTGGAATGATTGTGAGATGTGTATAAAAACATGATTTTAATCTAAATGAGTAAGATGTAAACTAATTAAACATGATTTTATGCTAAACGTGATGAAGATATGCAAATTCTAAGCTAATATAAATGGAATCTAAAGTAAAAGATTCAAACCCTAATTCAAAAATAAGCTAAATGGATACATTATGTAATCATGGAAGCCATTAATGGAAGCTTAAAGCTAATTAATGTAATTAAAACAAACTAAAAGATGCTAAATGTGTGCTAAATATGAGTGTGAGTGTGAGTGATTTTAACAACATAACTCTGATGTTAAAAAGATGGATCCATTTGTCTCCAAATAGTGACCTATTTATAAGAGAGCAAATGAGAAATGGAGGGTTGAGATAAAAAAGGTCAATCAACGGTCAAGGATGGAAGAAGTTGGAGGCATGGATCATGGATTCTCATCAATGGAAGATGAGATTTTAATCAAGGGTTAACATTACTTCAAACAAACACACTTTTGACTTGTACAAGAGGTCATAAGTTAACTTGGACAAGAAGTCACAAGTTAACTTGCACATGAAGCTTTGTAAGAATATTTTGTTTGGCAAATGAGTGAGGAGAGAGAATATTCTTTGGAATATTCTCATGGGTGAGGGAAAAAGATAATTTAGCAAATTAAAACAAAGTTTAATTGTGCAAAAGGGGAAGATTCCTTTTGGAAGAATGTGCAAAGGAGGAATATTCTCTTGGAATATTCCCTTGCAAGTGGGGGGAATTAGATTTAATTGATAATTAAACAATATTAATTATGCAATTAGGGGGTTAGAAGAATTAGATGATATTAATTAAATAAAATGATTTAATGAATGGGGGGAAGGTGGAATGCCATTTAATTAAATAACTTAGGGTTATCTAATTAAATAAGAAGATTTAAGGAATTAAATTAACTAGTTTGATTTATTTAATTTAATTGGACGAAATGTTAGCATGAAAAGAGGTGAATTAACCTAATTAAATTAATTAGGTTAATAGATGAAAATGATGCAATTAATTAATTAGCTAGGCTAATTTAATCAATTAAGCGAAAAAAAAGATAGGTTTCAAGATGAAATGATGTTAGTATACCTGATTCGCGTGTATGATATCATTCAAGACATTTTTCAGTGTCTACATTTTGCCCCTTTTTGAAGTGAGGTACTTGTTACATTGGTTCAAAGACTGACGCCTTTCAGACTAAAAATTGCTTAAATATATATATATATTTTAGATGCCCCAATGTTTCCCCAATGAAAGGAATAATCTAGTTCCCTACCCCCTCGAGAAATCGGGTAGAAATTCAGAATTTTGGGGTTGATTTCTTGACAAAGGTTAAAATGTTGCCCAAGGGGTCCAAAAAGGCTCTAGGATGCAAAACATGCCAAAAACACAAAAAAGCTTCAGTTTGGCAAGATTGGTGAAAGTGGTGAAAAACCCTAGCTTCATGGTTAAACTAGGGAGAAAACCCCTAATTTTCAAGCATAAATAGGTGAGAAAGCGTCACTTTTAATTCCTTTGTGCATTCACACCTTCAAAATTTATTGCATTTTGAGCTTTGACCCTCTGATGAAATGGCACAACGAGTGCTCCCCCGACACATTTTCGACCGGGTTTGAGAGTACTAGAGGCTTCTAGGTGCAAGACCACTGGTCTGTGATTCAAAACTTGATTTGAAATTTGAATTTTTGGTGCATTTAATGCATTTTGAATTTTGAACTTTGATGGCGTCGCTATACAACAATGCTTTTTCTAGAATTAGCAGCGCTAATTTGATTTTTAACGACACATATGTAAATTGCGATGTAGTTCACAATTTAGAATTAGGGTTTCAAATTCTAAATAGCGACACAACTTGTGATTTGAAAATTAGGGTCAGGGTTTGCCAGAGTCAAATAGCGACACATATGTGTTTAGCGATGCATATCATGATTTGCAATTTAAATGCTTTGGACGTTGCTGTTTGGAATTTGAATTATAGCAATGCTATCATAAATAGTGACGCTATTATCATTTTGTGGGATAAAAACTCCAAAATTAGCCAATTTTTTTTTTTTTTGATGTCATGCACTTTGTGGTTGTAAGAGGTTATCCTGCCATTGATGTCCTATGAGCACCGGCCCATAGTTTTGTCTAGACTTGGTGATCTGTTTGAGTTGTGACATGAGCACTTGGGAGAGATTGGTTTGTGGTATGTTGCATACATGCACGTCATCTAGACACATTTGGTGATGAAAACAGTGTTGTGTGAGCAATGGCACATCGAGGACTCGTTGTTCCACTTACCTAGCAACAAGGCGATAGTGATGCTGGAGGATGTATGGTGAATATTACATTTTCCGATACATGGTGAGCACGTGATATATGATGTTGATGCCGGCTATGATGCTTGCAATGAGGTGCTCGATCAAGAGGACATTGCTCTAGTTACCTCCCAGATTGATCTTGAGATGTACAGAGGTCAGGTGTCGACCTTTAGATTGATCATTGTGTCGATTATCTTAGGCTTGGTTGCTCCAGATCGACGAAGTAGAGGATTCTATCCAGGATGGGGTCTAGCTTGGCACAAGATGCTATTTTGGAGGACTTAGTATGCATGGGGGCCAATGATGCTGGCATGCCTCTACCATGATATGCATGATTTTGTATATTGTAATGGCAAGATGATCGACACAGGAGTTACTCTACTTCACATTTGGGCCTGAGAGCACATTACTGTGCTTCGACCAATTGTTCAGATGGTAGATATAGAGCTAGATGATCCGATTGTCTGGAGATACATAAATTCTATCACTTTACAACACACAGGGTAGCTTGGTATTCCCTATTGGCGGAGAGTGATTGATAATATGACAATATTTAGATGGAATCCTTGGCTTTAGATGCCAGCCTGGTACGATGATGTGCAACAGTTGTTCTTCACTCAATAGATCCAATACATGTAGGGTCAAGAGCACACAATCATTGAGAGATACCTACTGGATAGGGTCGCCAGATAGTTCAATGAGAGGTAGGATAGGTGTGATGATGCATACACTACCATCTTTTCCAGTTCATCCCAGGGGATATCACGGGGTCACACAATCCCAACCCATGAGGTTGTAGAGGGATTTTGTCAGTTGGTTGCTAGGCCATGGGCCCATGATCAAGGAAAGGCCGATGCTCAGATGACACCTATGTATGATGCATGGTTCACACCCCCTCATCAATTGAAAAATATAATATGTGCACCCCCACGAGGGAGACCAAGAGGGAGGGGTGTAGGTAGAGGCATAGGGTAGCCAGATAATGAGTAGGGAAAAGGTCAATGCAAAGTATAGGATGGCTAGGATGGCCAACATCAGCAGGATGGATAGGTCCCAGGTGCACCCTTGTTGGATCATCAACCTCCATAATAACCATCAATACAACAATAGCCTCCCTAGTAGCCACATCCCCGTGATACATAGATTCAATAGTTGCAACAACAGATACAAGTGATTATAGGTGAGAGGAATCAGACTAGACAATATATTTTGGTTATTACTGTTGAGATAGACCAGGACAGGTAGCAGGTTTAGGCCTTGACAGCTAAGAGGGACCAAGAGTGTCAACTCAGGAAAACTGTTGACATGCAGTTAACACAGGAGGTTGGGCGGTGTCAGCAACTAGAGACTATGATAGCTGCAACTTAGGGGTGGACAGTGTCTTCCTGTTTATATAGAGAGGCTATGACTGAGGTGACATATTATCATATGCACTACCATTGGGATGTCCCTATGGCACTTAGACAACCAAAATTATTTGCGGAGGAGTGGGGCACATCCTTGAGTTGAGGATCAACCTGAGAGATAGCCTGGTGAGGGTATCAACCATCAGGGCTAGCTTGTTTGTACATACACCTTTTGATTATTGCTTGATTCTTTATACAAAGATACATTCATGGGCTCCTTTTTGAGAGCCTCATGGATTTTTTACTTTTGATTGATATACATACACTGATTCGGATATTGTACCATGATAGTCACTTTTTGATATATATATATATATATATGAGACAAATTCGATATGATGTGATGTGTTCTTTTTATTTCATGCTTACAAATGTATGGATGCATTTGATGTGACGTGAGATTATCATGTATGGATGCAATTATTTTATTTATGCTTATGCGATATGAGATGGTATATGTGATATGTGATGATATGAGATGTAATGATATGGAATGGATGCAATATTATATTCTTTTTTAGTTAGCTTTTGATTACATTTTTCTTATGCAATTTTATGATATGATGATGTATACATATGGAGGTATGGATGGATAATGCAAATGTTCATACTCATGATATGATAATGTGATGTATGTTTATGATATGCTATGATTATGCAAGATGTGTGCATGATGATGATTTGTGGATGAAAGATGGATGCATTAATGATGTTTTTGTTGATTGTCATGATACTAGGTTAGCACGAAGAGAAGATAGAGGAAATAAGATGATTAACCATCAATTTTGATGATTTATTCAAAAGATCCAACAAGTCTATGATCCACCGAGACTTTATTAGAGATGGTGATGATAAATGCATGATGATGATGATGATGATTTTCTCATATATTGGGATTCAGATTTTCCATCATTCCTTATTGTTTGATATAACACATAAACACGATGCATCAAGGTATTAAAAACTAGGATGACGTTGTATCTAGTGTGATGGAATTTGACTCTGTAAATAGATAGGATAGTTCTTGTTCACACCTTGACATACATAAACCTTGTTGGAATGTAAGTTAGAAGCTTAGAACACATTGGACCAAAGCATACACAATAGTCAACAATTTACTCCAAACAATTTCCCTACACACAACTAAGCAAGTATGCACCAAGATTATTTTACAAGAATACCCACAAGCAGAACAAACGAAAGATAATGATCGATGCCCCATTCCTTTCTCTCTAAATTGTTTTGATAGACATCATTGAGTTGTCCTCAGAATGGGTCATTAAAATAAATCAGAAGAAAATATCAAAGACAAACGGTCAGTGTTATCTATATCTCTTGCCAGTTTTAATTTTAGCTAAGGCGATTTTTGATGATGACGCCCATCATAGGAAGGATACATCTTAGGACATGTTGATTAGATTTTTTGATCAGGATAAGGTGTTTGATAAGCTGTTAATACAAACTCCACTGATGTATTTACCTATGATCTAAACTTTATATTTTGACACTTAGGTTTTCACTTTACCACTTGCAATACTTGTTTTCTATTTGTTTTGCCAAAGGTCGAAGATGATGGTTGATTTATTATGGATGGAGGTTTATTATGGGTGAAAGCGAGATGAGATGGGTGGCTTTGGATTTTTTTGGAATATTTCAATGTTTTTGGTATTTTGAAAATGTTTTGAGGCTATTTTTGGTCTTTTTGAAATTTTATGTGGATGTTTTAGTTTTCGATTATTTTGAGGCTGTTTAGGGTTTTCCAAGGTTTTCCAATGTTTTTGTGTTTTCTGATATTTTACAAATGTTTAAGGTTTTTCAAAACTTGAATGTTTAGGGGTTTTCTAAGTTTCAACCAAGAACCTAACCTAAAAGACCTATCCTAGGGGCCTCGAGGGCTGATGAAAGATTAGCATTGCCTACGTTCAAGCTCAGAGACCATGTAGTTTGATTGTCTCAACTTATTAAAGATGAGATATGAACATTTGATGGATGCCAGTTTATTATGACAAACTCCTAAGGACTGACCTAGGGTGTCTTGGGGGCGCATCAATGATGGCCTTGCCTACGTTCAAGCTCAAAGACCCGTAGTTTGACAAGGTTCTATTTTTGGATTTTTGATGTTCAACCTTTTTAGGGATTTTGATGTGATTTGGATGTTTTGGATTTTGAATTTACAATTTTTGAATGTTTTTGGATTTTAGCTATACAAGATTTTGCAAATGTTTTTGGATTTTGATGAAGGTTTTATGTATGTTTTTGGGATTTTTGGCATGATCTTGATGAGTGTATGGGTATGTGATTATTTTAGTGATCTATTTTTGGATTTTTGTTGAAAACCAAGCTAGGATTGATTGATCTAATTGATGGATTGATGATGATAACATTGTTGAGGACACACAACAATGCAAGGATAGTGCTAAGCAACATGAGGATTGGGAAGGATATCCTGAGATAATGATGGATTGATTGGATAAGATTAATCAATATTTTGAATTTTGGTTTGGAATAAAGTTTTTTGGAATGAGTTGATGTGACGTTGAAGTGCAAGGTAGATTCAACTGATATGGATTGTTTGGATTGATGTTTGATAAAAGATAAAGCTTGATAAGGAACATCTTCTCATCAAAATTTCATGGGTTAGTGATTTGGATTTTTGCTTCAAATGATTTGACCAATTTGATTTTGTATTAGCAAATGTTTAGATCACAACATGAGTTATAGGATATAGCTCAATATTTATTCCCAAAGCAAGATGTATCTACCCCCAAATATAGCAATGTATGGAATCCCATGGGTGGATGCATGGATAAATGAATGGATTGATGGATATGTATGCGTAGGATGCCAATGATTATCTTGTGATAGGATAACATGTTTGGATAGAGTATTCCTCTTTGGACAATTCCTCATGGATCAGATAATGCTGGTTAGGATAGGACCAATGATAGTGATCCATGTTAAGAAGTTTACCATAAGCAAGTGTGAAGTACGTACCAAACCTTTACCAAGATCAAGATGAGTCAGATGGGATGAAAAATGGATTGGATAATGAAGGGTTCCTAGATTTATTATGGATAAGGTGGATGGAATGTGGGATTTATTATGGATGGGATGAGATGCCTCCAACATAAATGGTGCACATAGATGATCGATTCTACTCATGATGCTTTTTTGCCAGTTTTTCATCATGGTACTTGTCCAAAGCACCACCAAAGTGGTTTTCACTAGAGGATGATTTTTCTCTTGACTATTTTCTTGATTTTTTGAAAGTTTATGCTCATGTCAAACCACCTGGTGGTGGTGATGTAGAAACTGTTGGTGTTGATATAGATGTTGTTTTCATGATGTGCCAATGATATCCTACTTGGAGAAGTTGTTTTGCTAAGATACATACACTTGAATGTAACCCCTAGATCTTTTCATCTTCTTTATCAATATTAGAGTTAACGTTACTTAGATGTGCACATTGCAATAGAGTGCCCTTAGAGTCCTTATGATAAAGAGTTGCTACCAACACACGGTCAATACAAGAGTTGGATATCATGGATGTTGAAATGGATGGTGGAATGCATTAAGGGATACGAGGTGTAGATGGATTGGTTGAAAGTTTGGAATCTTTGATTCTCCAAACTCGAGATGATGAGCAATGATGGGTGGATATGGAGATTCGATTGGGATCAACTTCTTTATGTACTTTGTAGGCCACTCTTGAAGCTTTATTTTGTATTGACAGACACTTTTGATGGATGAATTTCCCTTTTTGACTTTCCCCCATACTTTCTTTGACTAATAGAGTTTGATAGTGATGATTTTTTTAATTTTTCTTTGGTATCCATTCAATTTTTTCTTGTCGATTCTTTTGCTTCAATATTTTTCTCTTTTCTTTGAGATATAATTCTTTCTTGTTGTTGGTCCCAATTAGTGGGTGGAAAGATGCATGGACGATGATTCATAATATGAATGGTTGGAGTGTTGGTAGCCATTTCATCATAAGGACTCATCGTGCTCCCCATGGTGGTGTTTCCACTAGATAAAGTTGCCCCCAGTATTATAGGATTATTACTGACATACTTTGATTCTTCTGGTGACAAACCATTTCCTTGCTTCAAGATTGTTTAGCTTTGTTGATTTTTGATAATGCTTGATATCCTTGTACTTACTTTCTTCAATTTGTATGGAGGATGTGCCTAATTTTGATGCTTCTTCAAAAGGTGTTGATGCTCTACAATCCATATAGGAGTCTTCCTCATGATCCATTTATGCTTTCTCTTCAAAGGATGTTTTTGATTTACCATCTATGTAGAGGTCTTCTTCATGATCAATTTTTGATATATCTATGGATTTTTCTATGCCTTGATCATGTGTAAAAATATTAAGAGTAGGAGACTCTTGTTCCTTGGTAATGATATCAAGAGTATGAGACTCTTTTTTTGGATGAAGATCATCTACATGTCCATTAGGAGTTAGAATCTGATGGGTAGATGGAGGAGTATGTGATATATGGATATGATCATTATTTGTGACATCTAGTATGGATTGGAAAATACCCATTAGATCATGGTAGTATCTTGGAGATATGGATCCTTGATCTTGATTAATTTTGGAATTTCTTTCGACATGCTTTGGATCAAGTTCTTAACATGGTTCAATTTCAAAGGATGGATTTGTTACAAAGGGTTCTTGAATGTCTTCATTAGGCATGGGTATTGGCTCAATATTTTCTTGATCTTCAAGTGAATTCAGATCAAGTGTTGAGTTGAGGATTCCTTCTATATTTGCAACCATAAGGTCAAAGGATGTCAATATGTCTTGAAAAGGACCATTACTAGACTTTGGTGAAATATTTTGATCATTCTTTGGAATAAATTCTTGAGGTATGTCATCTAACTCATTGGGTGATGTAGATACATCATCAACATGATCATTGGTAGATGGATCTTAAATTTTATCCTCAATAATTGTGGTAGAAACCTTATTGATGTCTTCAACCATGAGATCAAATGATGTTAATATTTCTTGAAAGGGATCCTTGTTGGATATTGTTGATGGGTTTTGATCAGGATTAAAAAGCGACTCTTGATGTATGTTGATTTGATCATTGGATGTGGTAGAAACATATTCAAGGTTCTCATTGATGGATAGATCTTGATCATTATTTTCAATAATTGTAGTGGAGAGATTATCACTGCTATCAATAGTGGTTGAATTTTGGTCATTATCCTCAACAATTATTTTTCTTTGATCAAGAAGGTCTTGGATGAGATCTTTGAGTTTGATACAATCTAACGTGTCATGATATTTTGTGTTATGGTATTTGTAATAAGCATTATCATCATCCCATGGGAACTTGATGCTAGATTCACCTCCATTTAATGATTCTAGAAGATTGATAAGTTTAGTATGGACTAACATGTTTAATGCTGATTTGATTAGCTCCACTAAAGGAGTGTATTTATGTTTGGTAGTGGTGTTGTTGTATTGTGAAGCTTTTTCTTGTTGTGTTTGATCTTGTTGTGATTCATCTTCGAGATGTGGTGATTTATCTTGTTGATTTTGAAATCCAAATTCTTGATATTGAGGATGTTGTTCTTGATATGGTTGTGGAAACAACTCTATGTTTTGATGACATGGTTTAACCAATGGGGGAGTGTGTCAATTTTGGGGTGGATATGTCTCTTGGTGATACAAATCAACAAATTTTCTAAGTAAGCAATTTGATCTCACATAATTTGATCTTGATTTTGATTTTGATATCCTTGGTGTAGTGGATTTGGTTGTTGGTCAACCGTATTTGGAATATACACTTGTGGCATTTGTATGGGATTGTGCACAAATTGATTTTGGACCATGTTTTGATTTGGGATGATGTTTAGATTTTGCATCATAGGTTGGAATTGTACATTGTTGTGGTTGGGAAACACATTGCTTTGATTTAGGTAACCTTGATTTTGCATGGTGTTACATTGATTTGGATCAATACATTGAGTTTCCAATATATTTTTTGGATTTTAAACAACATTGGTGCGATTTTCAAACGTATCTACCCCATAGTTCATCAAGTGTGGATTTGATATGTTTATGTTTGGTAATTTTGTATTTGGTATATTCACATTTGGCGTGTATTGATTTGATGGGATAATGTTGTTTTGTTGAAGACTCATGTATTGATTGTTTGGTTGATAAATTTGTAGGTTTTGAATTTGATTTAAATCTACCATAGGGAAAGGTGTTCCAAAATTTATATTGGGAAGACTCACATTTGTTGTAGCATTGAGGTTTGCAGGATATAATGATCCCATTTGTGGATTGTATAAATGTAAGTTTTGATAATCAATTTCCATTATAAGGCTTTGATAGTTTGGTTGATTTTAGATCACTCATGATGTATGAATAAAGTTTATATTCCATGTTTTTCTTGTGTTTTTACCTTGTTGCAAAAGTGAACCTCTAAGGTATTTTGGACCAATGATGACAATGGGAGATGAAAAAGGTGAATGATGTAGGAAGTGATTTTTGCAAACGTTTTGGGACAACACTTTTGACTTAGAAGGTTTGATTGTTTGATGTTTGGATAGAGGATGTTAATGAAATTGTGAATCTTTAGGGTAGACTTGTGACCTTCAAGATGAACTAGTCCAAAAATGATAACTAACTTAACCAAATGCATGGAAAATGATTCATTTTATATAAAAAGTAGCTAAGTTAGGGTTTAGGTTGATTGATGTCTAAGTCCAAAGTGTTGGTGTGTTCAAAAGTTTACAACGTTTCATGAAGTGAAGGATGAAATATGATGAAGGATGGATGAAATGTTTGACCCAATGTTGACCTAGAGTGAACCTTTGTTTTCCAAGACCAAGGTAGTGAGAAATATGCTATACCTCTAAAGTGATCAAACCCTAAGGACTCAATGATTTTGGTAAAATAGAACTCAAATGATTTTAGAAATAGGACCCAATGATTTTGACAATAGAATTTGGACTCAATATTTTGCAATGTTTTCCTTGTATGATAGTGGGCGTAAGGTTTGGTTGTTCAATCAGAGTGATCTGTCTCCAAATGGTCATGTGGGGTTCAATTTTTAAATTTATCTTGCTTAAGTGAGTTTCTTTTACCACAAACACTTGTCTTGATTAAGTTAAAACTAAATGTCTATGTCAAAAACATCATCAATTCCACAAAGTCCATTTCGTGAAAAGGATGAAGTCAAGGGCATTAACTTTCGAAAATATGGATTGAGATGTAAACTAAAATATTTAGAATTATCTAAGAATAAATCCTTAGGACGAGCATTAATATCAAGGTTTTGTCAAAGGGTATCCATACTTAGACCGAAGGGTTTCAAATTTTGAAAATACTTTGTTGATGTTTTTTTTAAAAGTTTTGGAACCAAGCAAAGTATTAAATTGACTCACAAGCATGTACCATCCTACGTTCAAAAGATACTACTTGCTGAATCCCCACTTGGATTTCTTCAAACAATAAGATAATGCAAATAGATAGAGATTTGGTGACACTGGCTCCCCTCCATGACACACACTTCTCAGGACCATCAAATCTCAAATCCTGAAGATCTTAAGGATTTTCATGTTTTGATAATTGAATAGTAAAATATGGGGCAACTTCAGAAAAACCATTCCTGCACCAACAAGCATGAAGGTTTTTGTCTTCTAGGAAATTGATTCGTAATAAGGGATTTCATACAAGGTGGCCATACACATGGAAATATTAGATCAAGATTATGGTCAATCAAGAGGCCTCCCAGTCTCTTCCTAAGAAGAGATTTTAACATATCACATGGATACAAAGGGCGGGACTTATTGGTATGACACATTTGCACCTATTGTTTATGACTTTCATCACAAACAAATTATTTATATAGCGACTTGAAAGAGCTTGGCTTTAGCTTGTTTCTGCTTGGGTCATTCCTTCTTTTCGAAGCGGGGAGGCAATCCCTCTAAAGATAAACAAAATAAAGGAAGTAATTTTGTAGTTCGATCTCCCAGTTCACGTGAAATAAGGAGAAAACACACACCACGCCTTTCCCTACACTAGCATGGGGTTCATTTTTAATCCAAATTGAAAGATGTAGGTGATTATACAAAGTGTTAAGGAATATTTATAATTCTCAAGATGGCCGAGTGGTGTGAGAGAATTGCATACACATTCAATAACAAATATGTAAATCAAAACATAGCAAACACTCATTAATTTTAACCCCTAAAACTAAGAATAATTCATTTTATACACCAAACAAAGTGTTAAGTTGTTTTGTGCAATTTTAAACCCAAAGTAAAATGATGAAGTGGGTTCAATTTTAGTCCCGTTTGAGCATTCTTTTTAAGACCCAATTGAAAATTAGTGTGGTCCTAAAGCATAAAATGAAAAGCATAATAAGTGGGTTATAATTACCCCAAAATCATCAAAACACTTGTTACAATTATAAGATAGAAAGATAAGAATGCTTGTTCACTTTTCCTTTTATCATCTAACCTGCAAAACCCAGTTAGCCTAAAAACTAGAACACCATTAGAAGCATGTTAGTAATCTGATGAAGTGAAAAAATTGAAACACATGCTAAAAAATGATCATCAATTTTCTTACCAGAGTTGGACATCGCTATTCATGATAGCATCGCTTTGGTGAATTTTGGGCGTCGCTCTACAGAAGAACCAATGATGATGATAGCGCTGCTGTTTGGGGATCATCACCGTTTATAAATCTTTGATACCTCTAAAAATATTATGTGTTGCCATTTGTTTTAATCAGTGCCATGATATTAAATAGGCATCACTATTTTAGGCCCAACAAAGAAATCACTAAATTCCTTTGAGCGTCGTTGTATCTTGCAAGAGTTAGAAAAAATAGAATTCAAGATAAAAATTGATTAAAATTGATTGGTTTTTCCCTCCTTCTAGCACCAGAATGTGATTAGATGGATTAGTATGGGCCGATTACGCTTGATCCATGAAGAATCAAAACATAACAAAGCCATTAACATCAAATCTCAACATGATCTTTCAAATGAAAGTTAAACTAAAAATTTATCAAAACTAAACATACTAAACTATGAAAGCTTTAAAATGCCTACTCTAATCCATCTGAAAATTATCTGTTGGGGGAGTGGTGTTGCGTTGATGTGGAACGACGACCCTTTCCCAATCTCGTGGATGAATGAGTTTGTTCCAATCAGTTTTATTGAAGAAAACTAATGGAACGATTGTGAGATGTGTATAAAAACATGATTTTAATCTAAATGAGTAAGATGCAAACTAATTAAACATGATTTTATGCTAAAAGTGATGAAGATATGCAAATGCTAAGTTAATCTAAATGGAATCTAAAGTAAAATATTCAAACCCTAATTCAAAAATAAGCTAAATGGATGCATTATGTGATCATCGAAACCATTAATGGAATCTTGAAGCTAATTAATGTAATTAAAACAAACTAAAAGATGCTAAATGCGTGCTAAATATGAGTGTGAGTATGAGTGATTTTAACAACATAAATCTGATGTTAAAAAGATGGATCCATTTTTATCCAAATACTAACCTATTTATAGGAGAGCAAATGAGAAATGGAGGGTTGAGATAAAAAAGGTCAATCAACAGTCAAGGATGGAAGAAGTTGGAGGCATGGATCATGGATTCTCATCAATGGATGAGAATGGAAGATGAGATTTTAATCAAGGGTTAACATTCGTTCAAACAAACACACTTTTGACCTATACAAGAGGTCACAAGTTAACTTGCCTAAGAAGTCACAAGTTAACTTGCACATGAGTAAAGAGAGAATATCCCCTTTTTCAAATGAGTAAAGAGAGAATATTCTTATGGGTGAGGGAAAATGATAATTTAGGAAATTAAAATAAAATTTAATTGTGCAAAAGGGGAAAGAATATTCCTTGGGAATATTCCTTTTGGAGGAATGTGCAAAGGAGGAATATTCCCTTGAAAGTGGAGGGAATTAGATTTAATTGATAATTAAACAATATTAATTATGCAATTAGGGGATTAGAAGAATTAGATGATATTCATTAAATAAAATGATTTAGTAAATGGGAGAAAGGTGGAATGACATTTAATTAAATAACTTAGGGTTATTTAATTAAATAAGAAGATTTAGGGAATTAAATGAAATAGTTTGATTTATTTAATTTAATTGGACGAAATATTAGCATGAAAAGGGGTGAATTAACTTGATTAAATTAATTAGGTTAATAGATGAAAATGGTGCCATTAATTAATTAGCTAGGATAATTTAATAAATTAAGTGAAAAGAGGATGGGTTTCAGAATGAAATGATGTTAGTATACCTGATTCAAGTGTATGATATCATTTGGGACATTTTTTAGTGTCTACAGATACATACTGCTGAGCCCTCTGCACACTTGAATGATCGTACTAGTATCCTCTAAGTGCAATGATTGGTATAGGCAACATTTCGACAACAACTCCGCATAAAATCTCAAACCAGAGCTCCTACATCTCTAAACTCACAATGCACAAATGACCTATTTTCACCCCCTTAAGGCTTATTTATAACCTAATTTGATCTAATAGGGCCCCTGCCTTCATAATTGGCCACATCAACTTTTGACTTTGAATGCCTATATCAAGCCCTAGATCAAATTTTGAGCCTAGTTTTTTATCACCAGTGTATTCGTGCCTATAAAATTAGCTTATTGGTAAATTTACCAATTTTTTTAGAGTTTTTTGAAAATTTATCAATTTTCCTGAGGGGGTGTCATCCTATCTTGCATCCGCTGGGGCACATTGGAGCAAGTCATGAGCCAAAATTTTCCAATTATTCTTTGACACAATGCTCAAAACCACATTGTATCAAAGAGGGGCAAAATGTTGACATTGAAAAATATCCCAAGCCTGCAAGCAACATTTTATCACTAATTCGCTATTTAATTATTTCCTAAAGTCATCTTCCTCTATTAATTAAATAATTTTTAATTATTTAATTAATTCACTTTATCTTTATTCTTCTTTTGATTAAGTTAAATAAATGTCAATTTATTTAAATTGCGTCACTAATTTCCCTTTTTCCCTCCATAATTAAATAAATTCTTATTTATTTAATTATTTATTTCCATTTTCTTCTATAATTGAAAAATTATTTTAATTATTTAACTATTCATTAACTTTTTCCCTTTATAATTAAATAAATCCAATTTTTTAATTATTTATCATTTTCTTCCCTTTATAATTAAATAATTTTTTTAATTATTTAATTATTTATCATTTCCCTCATCTTTTATTAAATAATTATCTGCAATTATTTAATATTTCCCACTCCACCTTTCTTCTATAATTAAATAATTATTTTTAATTATTTAATTATTCATTTTCCCTCTCTTAAATTAAATAATTGCTACTATTATTTAATTTATTTCTTCTTAGCTATACCCTAAATCTCAACTAATTTCTTGAGTTTTGGTCCATCCTTCCCATCCTTCTCTTTTCCTCTCAATTAATCTCATTCATTTATCATAATTCATCATCTTTCAATCCTCATCCTTCATTTGAATTGGGATTTCTATAAAATCAAGCCATCATCTTCATTTCAAGGTTAACTATAATATTTGAAGTTTTGATAGCTTGAGATCTAGCTATCAATTTTCTACATCAGCCTTATCACACAAGTTGCATATTACAAATTTGAGAACAAGCAAAGAAAAATGAAGAAGAGCAATGAATATGATTCAACTTTGGCATAGGAATTGAGGTTTATTGCTTTATTATTTTGAATTTCTATTGTCATTTATGCTTCATTGTTAGATTAGGGTCTTCGTAGCTTTAATTTATATAGTTTTGTGGTTACTATCATTAATTCATGCTATTCCTCAAATTCTACCAGATCTACACCTTCTACCTTGGCAAGTTCACTCCTAGCGTTTTCTTTAGTTGGGACAACAGTAGTAGTGGATGGTCCTCTAGTAGCATCAATAGATGGTCCCTCTCCTTTCGTAGTCTTCTCATCGACCTTTGCAAGTTTTGGAAATTTCATCATAGGGAAATGTCTCCTTAACCATCAGAGAGAACATGCTACAACATCATGTACCCTTGTTTGAATGCCATCATTCTTGTTCACCGAGAAATATTCATTAAAAATAGGTTGATTATACACCTTTTTGTTTTGGTAGGTGGGGTCAAGGACCTTGCATCATCTTTTATTTCTTTAGAAACATGGGCTTCTGTACAATGTTTGATCAGATGTGCACTTTTAGTCAATAATAATCTTTCATCCTGACTTCAAACTCTTCTTTACAATTGGCCTAAAGGTCTTCAATTTTAGGCTCATGGACAAAGAAGTATCCTATCACCTTGCCAATCTTACCAATTGGATCAAATATGGTCCTAGCATCATTGTACAACACCAAATTATACTTAGACATTTCAACATCAACACCTTTTGCATTTTGTATATTGGTGCATGAATGTACCCCTACTTGAATGGGGAAGTTGTACCCCAACTTATGTTTCCCAGCACTGAGTTGGTGTACCTCAGTTACTTTCTTGCAGACTTCCAACAAAATTATCTTATTGGAGGGGTACCTAGGGAGTTTGCATTGCATCTTGTGAAAGCCTGCCACCATAATGTAAGAGAAAGTTTTAAATTGGATATACCAGTTTCCCATACCTTTTAATGCCTCCATGGCCTCATTTGAAATTCTTTTTGAGAAATATCCCCCCAACCCTCTTATTAGAGAATAAATGAAGTTTTCATTGACAACCTAGAAATGGAAATAATTATCTTCCAACTTTAATTGATGATAATGTTCATATATAGTGACTTATCCAAGCTCAAAAGAGCCACTCTATCCAATCCTGGGAAGGAGGCATGAGCTAATAATAGATAAACCAAGTAGGATTTCATATAGAACTTAGAAGTTATAAGCACATTGCTCAACTGATCATGCATGGTGTCACTTATGATAGTGGCCCAATCAATTTTCTTCTTTAAGCATCATTATGGTCTTGATGAACTTCACCATCTAAAGAGTCCATTTAATAGTCCATTTATTAATGTTTTTATGCATGCTTTCAGACATTATCAGACAATCCTTTGAGACATATTCCTATGCTATGCTATCTTTTTATGCTTATTATATAACCTTGGACCTAAATTATAGTAATGGAAATATAATTATGATATAGTAGCATTGCATGATTTATATGTGAATATGTATGGAATGTGATTAGAATTATGTGTTTAATCATGGTAGTTAGCAAGTTGTGTATATGTTTTGTGGATTAACCTCTTGCAGCCCAAGGAAACACTGTAGCCTGCAACAACTAAAAGTTGTAGCCCACAACAAAAGGAGGTTTTGAACAATGAAACAAGGGAAGTGCCAGAACAAAATGAGTGTAATAACTGCCATATGGAGACACTTGATGGAGTTAGACGTGCATCATTATGACAATTAATAGGGAACCAAAGAAGAAGAATTATTTTATTGATAGGATTCTCGATAACTGATTATGTGTTCCACATGCAGATCTGTTTTACAGAGTTTTAATTCTATTTGAACTCTTGTTTCTTTTTAGTTACAGTTTGAATAATTCAATCTTAATTACATAATCTGATATCTATGGAGTTATAGTTAATGATTTTAGTTAAGAGTTATGTTTAGAATAAACTCCCCCATGCTTGTATATAGTCGATGGTTGAGTCTTTAGTATAGTTGGTTAATCTCATATTGATGGTTTTGTTATCAGTTACTTCTTAGTTTTTAGTTGTAATCTATAGACATGTTGATTGTTCAAAAATATGGTTGAGTCTCTAGTATAGTTAGTTGGTTAATCTCATATTGATGGTTTTGTTATTAGTTACTTCTTAGTTTTTAGTTGTAATCTATAGACATGTTGATTTTCAAAAATGGTTTTCTTGAATACAATCTTTGAGCAAGATTTTATGTGATATTTTGGAATATGTCATGAATGAAGTTCAAGTTGATATTGTTGTGTAGAATCTGAAGATTTAGAT
This sequence comes from Sequoia sempervirens, assembly GCA_007258455.2. Classification (NCBI taxonomy): domain Eukaryota; kingdom Viridiplantae; phylum Streptophyta; class Pinopsida; order Cupressales; family Cupressaceae; genus Sequoia; species Sequoia sempervirens. Next base: position 243,908,039 of record VDFB02086081.1, read on the forward strand.
TTGGTTTTAATTAAATGAAGGCATCCACTTGAGAAGGCCACTCAAGGTAACTATTCTTAACTACATCTATAGTTGTTTTATTTCTGTTTATTATTACTTTATAAATTGCATGTAAGATTAAATAGATTCTCATATGGTGATTATTATAATAATTGTTCATGTGCATGAATGAATTCAAATAAATTGTAGTACTCTGGAGGATAGATTAAGTTCTAAATAGATTTTGAGTTAGTTTCAATAATTCTTTGTTAACAGTAATTCAACTATAGATTATGCTGTAGGCACTCGTAGCCATTATCCCCAGTTTACTTCTTTCACTATTATATGTTTTTTGTGATTTTATAGCAAGTAGAATACCTTCAATAGAATAACCTAAGTAGTCTTAGGTATTTGAAGGGACATATAGTGCAATATCATCACAAGTTTACAAGCCCTGGTTGACAATTTAATGAAGTCTTTACAATGCTGAGTGGACTATTCAGCTAGTCATTCCTTTGAATTGTGTGGTTTCTACCAAGTTTACACTAGTTAGACTACATTTTTGGTGTCGTTGCTAGGGATGGTTCTACCTTCATAGACTTGTTTTTCCAAGATTTCATAGTTTACATTTTGTTTTCAACATTAGGAATGTTAAGTTTTATCTTATAAAAATACCAGAAAGTTACACTAACATTGTGTAGGACCGCTACTATACAAAGCCATATTTATTGTATACAAAGGCAGAGAGATTCATTGGGAAGATTCCTTCCCTCTACACGCCAAGAATCTATAGCAGATAGAGGTGACTCCAGTACTCAGATCAAGGTAAAGAAGAAACTTCCCTTTCTCCAATATCTAGTACACCTACAGAGGGGACATACCAAAGCATGAGTGGTGCATTAGGGGATGATCTAGAAAATGTGACCTTTGATTTTCTAATCACCCACCAAGAAAGGGCTACTATGCTAAAGCATATCCCTCCTTTAATATTACTAGTCTTTTATGGTTTGGTGACTGAAGATATAAACACATTTCTATTTGAATTTGATGTCCTTTTTAGTAGCTATGACTATAATTATGGTGCTCATAGGCTCAAACTCTTCCCTGCCACTCTAAAAGATGTAGCCTTGAGATGGTTTATGGGATTAGGAAAGGATGTTATTGCAGATTGGGATACCATGAAAACAATGTTCTTGGAAAAGTACCAAGACTATTGTAGAGGACTTGATAGGAGGAGAGATGACATTTTCAAAATGTCATAGAAGGAAGATGAGCCATTGGAAGACTATGTGGAGATATTTCATTTTTCTTTGAAGAAAAACCCACATAATAAGTTATCTAAATAATCCCTCAAGTTAGTATTTTTGAGGGGAGTCAATGAGGACTGCATGGATGCCATTAATCTTATTAGGCAAGGGGATATCTCTCAAATACCATGTGAAGAAATCTGCAGGGTCTGTAGAAATTACTCCAGGACCTTCACTAAGAGGCCAAGAGGAGAGAGGACATCCACCATTGGAAAATAATCTACTAGGGTTTCAAAGATAGAGATTAGAAATTTGTTGTCCAACATGAAGGAGGATATTATCGGTCATCTTGCTACTCAATTGGACACTCTCCATATAAAGAAGAAGCAAGGGGAAGATGAATCAACTCTCACTAAATACTGCCCAAGCTGTAGGAAAAGGAAAGCAAACTGTAAATGCAAGAGGGTGGCTAGTATTCAACAAGCTAAAATAGAGAAACCTAATTTTGAGCCACTTGAAGGAGACGATGAACAATTATTTTATATAGCTCAAAGAAGGCCATGGAAACAAAGATAAGGTATGCCATAGGACCCTCTAGATTTCAATTCATCCTTTCCCATTGGAAATCAATTTTTTTTTGCTTGGAGTTCCCAACCTTGGCCACCTGACCAAAACCAATGGCCAAACCCTCAAAAATGGCAACAACCTCAACAAAATTGGAACTGCCAGCAACTAAATCCTTGGTCACAACAAAATTTCCAAGGTTCCAATTATAATCCTTAATGGCCAATACAACAAAACCAGTGGCATCATTAATGGAAAAAAGGTTAGTAGTGGCAACAACAAAACATGAATTATCAGCAACCTATGCTTCCTCCTTAGCCCCAACAACAAGCTATTATACCTAATCCATCCAATCCTACATCTCAGCCACCAAGACCACCATAATTACTTGCCCAACCTACACCTAACCCTAACAACAAGTCTGTTCAACATGCTTATACTAACAAGGCTATGCAATACCCCACCTATGGGGTAGAGGTGAGTGATGTCCACCTTAGGTCAGGGAAACAACTAGCTAGACCTTCATCCCATCAAATCATTGAGATGGAGGATGAGGAACCTATAGTTGAAGGTTCAAACAAGTCACCTCTGGAACTTGAGTCAAATTAGGTACACTAGACTACCTCAAGTCCAAAGCCTCCTGTTAGAGCTATAAAATAATTTTACATATTTTTTCAAAACCCTGAGTTTCCAAAATAATTCCTCGTCATGTGCACAAAATCCCTTTCTTCATAACATTTTCCCCATTTTTTGCTGTGTGGTCCCATAGAAATCTATCTAGGTCTGAGTATTTTACATTATAGTCCATATCGACATGAGATTATCAAGGTCTCCCCAACCCATAATGCATTCTTGTTAATATACATCTGTTGTTGCCTATTGGCAAGACCTCAGGGATGTCACAGTGATTGGAATTCACATGCAGGTACCTTTCAGAAGGACACTTTTATTGTTTTGGCGACTAAGGGTTTCCCCATCAGCAAGAAAAGATTCTTTGGGGTAAGGTCTTAGCGAGATCTTATTGTCTCACCGAGCGACGAAAGAAGGAGCTCATCGGTGAGAGATTTTTCTTCGAGGTGAAGTCTCGACGAACTCTTTATGTCTCACTGACTAGTGCGGAGTGAGCAAAAATTTCAGTGAGAGATTTGTCTTTGGTATGTGGTCTCACCAAATGGGTCGTGTCTCACCGACTGGCATGGAATGAGCAAGCACTTTGGCCAAAAAAATGGTATTCGGGATGAGCTATTGGTGAGTTTGAATTGTCTTACCGACCGACGATAAGGATATACACTTCGGTAAGACTAATACACATCGAAGTAATGTCTTGGCGAGTGCATCGGGTCTCGCCGACAATGCACAATGGGATTCTACCAAGGGTTATCGGCATGAGGTCTTGCAGTCTTGCTGACCCATTTTTTCACGTTGACATACTGCTTCATCGGTGAGAGAATGATATTGTCATGGCAACAAAATGTGAACTTAAGGAGATTTCTCGGTGAGACATAGGATATCTATGGGACATCTCGCCGACAACATAATGTTACAGCGACCCACATGAGACAAAAGAACACATCTCGACGAGATAAAGTATTGTCTATGAGATGTCTCCCCGACTCCATGGGTCACAACGAAACAAAAGGATTAAAGGGATATCTATCGATAGGACTTTGGACTTCGGCATAACTACGGGATGTCTCAGCAAATGTCTCAGAGATGATTAACAAAAGCTCGAATACTGTTGGTCGACGTTTGGATACACAAAGCAATGTGTCTTTTCAGATGTAGATGTATAAATATTCATTCTCAATTGTAAATGGAGACAGTAGATTTTAGATAGGAGATATATAGTAGATAGGTTAGAAATGGATTCAATGGAATAAAATTTTCAGAACAGAGACTATGATGTATGATTTCAAAATGGAGATATCAATGAAAATCAGTTGATGTGGCTGCTTATTTCTGGTGTCAATTGTCTGTTGTGCTTATTGAAAGTATTACTAAGTTGTCTCCAAGATTGATGCTTTCTGGTTGTTTAAATTGGTATAACAAGTTTATATTCAATTTATTAGTGCACATTTGCTATATCTGTGTGGTTAATTGATTGGTTCTTTCAAGAAAATATTAAATCCTTTTAGTTGATCACAGTAATCAGGGAAACTCATCTAGATTATTAAGAAGAGCTTAGCAATCACAGTATTGCATGTTTGTACAAGTTATAAACAAAACATATGTCAAAAATTTGAGTGTTTTCCAGAAAGAGGTTGCCCATTGCTATTTCATTTGACTCCACATACCCAATAAGGCACTAGTCTCTGCGTTTCTCACCTTTTAGATTCATCCATTTTCTTTACATCTGTTAACTGAACATATTAGGATTTAGTTTTGAATATTGCTATACAATTTATACCAAATTTGATTTCATTTGTCCACTCCATCTGCCATTGTGGGAAAAATATTTCAAGGGAGATAAGCACATTAAGTCTACTTCATTCATATAGGTACACCCACCTAGGTCTCGTAGCACCTGAAGAGTAGGTCTAAATCTTTTGACCTTGTCTGTTACCCTAAAACGTATCAGGAGTTTGGCAGCCTCTTGAGGCATTCCGCCTGCATTTTTGAGAGCTAACAAATTGGCGACTCTGCTGGGGATTTGACTTAGAATCTGTGCCTTAATCATAGAGTCAGAAATCTATATAGACTCTGCTGGGAATAACAAGTAACAAAATTTTTCTCACTTTCAAGAAAGTGAGTGGCGACTCTGATAAAAACATTGCAACATGAATGGAAGAAGATCTCAATATAGGGGAGGTCATACTGGGGCTCCTGCTGGCAGTAGTAAGCGGACACACAAAGATGATAGGGTTGATAAGGGTAAAAGGATAAGTGAGGACATGTGCATGACGAATAAAGACAAATCATCAATACCACATGGTGAAACATATGACCGTTATGATACATGGAGAGATAATTCAAGTGCAAAACCTTGTACCCCAGATGATCAAAGAAACCCTTTTTACGATCCTCAGAAACAGGCTGAGTTTAGAGCCAAACTCAAGGCTGAACGAATCAGAATTCAGCATGAATATGATAAAAAAATGGAAGGTAATCAGAATGGACCCACTGATCATGAAACTCCTCAAGAAGATTATGAATCTTTAACTTATGAAGAAGTAAATGTATGGTTTGAATCTCAAAGAAAGGAAAGAGAAGAATAGGAGAAGGCCCAGATGATACAAGCAATGAGAGAATTCAAATTGCAGAAAGCTCAGAACATTACTTAGAAAGCTGGTTGCCCCCCAAAGTATGTACCACCTCATAAGCAGGGTAATCATGGTGCAGGGCCCTCTGATCCACCAAAGGTTCCTCACCATCAAGTAGGGAATCAATACAGACAACCAAATCATCCACCTCATATTCCCACACAATATACAAATGTACAACCACCTCATGGTTAGCATTATGTGCCACATCATAATACACAATACAATAATCTGATGTACCAATGTCAATATCCACCTAACCCTCCCCCTCATCAGTATACAACAATGATCAGACAATTTGATCTTGCAGGGTTTCAATTATACCCTTACCTTATGGATGGCAGTTGGAGAAATTTGGTGCCTTAGTTTACAGGGAGTAGTGCAATTACTGTTGAAGATCATTTAAGAAGTTTCATTGCCTTCATTCAAGATTTGGATGTACCTTATAAAGATTTACATATGAGGCTATTCATGATGTCGCTTATTGAAGAAGCTAGGGATTGGTTCAACATCCTAACAACAACCTCTATTGATTCTCTCCAAATATTTCAGGACCGATTCCTCGAGCAATATGGGAATCTAAGTGCACCAAATGCTGCTCTTCATGAATTAATGCGCATTTAGAAAAGCCAGAATGACTCGATTTATGATTTCAACTGGAGATTCAATAAACTATAGAATAGAATACCTCCTGGATCAAAGTTTCCAGACTTTGTAGCATTGAGTTTTTATTTGAATGCATTTGATCCAAAAATAGGGTACGAACTGAGAAATAGGTTCCCAAGAGATTTGGCTGAGGCTCAAAAGATAGCATTAACAATTGAAAACAACAAGAAGGTTGCTGGGATAATCAATAAAAGAGACAACCCTAGGGCTCCTCAACAAACCAATAATTATCAATACAAACAGGAGAACACATACATAAATGAAAGGCCTAGGTTACATGACATGCCCTAGAACACAAACTGGAAAGATGGAAAACCTATAGCAGATAGTCCTAGACACAAAGAAACTCCTGATCCATTGAGAAAGAAGGGAACCTATATGGTGAATAATAATTATTTCTGTGAAGTTTGTGATAAGCCACATTCCCCAGATTATTGTGTTGTAGCCCAAAGAATGCAAGAAGAAGGAATGTTGATGGGAAATGATGGAGAATATCACATTGTGTATTTGAATTCAAATACTTTTCATCGTGTTGAGGAGAGGTACTCATCTTCAGAGGAAGATGGATATGAGTACAATGTTTCAAATCAAAGGTACAATGTCCACATGGCCAAACAACAAATTCTTTCTGACTCTGAGGATGATTATGCAGAGCCACATTATGATGAAATGCCTACTCAAGGCAGTATGAGGAAGGTCACTGAAGAGGAGATAGAGAGATTAACCATTGCTGCAGTTGAAGAAGCAAAGGGTAAGTACTGGTTGAGAAACAAGACAGTGAATGAGAAGGAAGGTGTCCCCAGGGGAATCTTTATGAAGAATCAAAAGGTGACACAAGAAGTTTCAAAGAAAACAGAAAACAAACAAAATGGTAAAAGTGAACAAAACCCTGTCCAAAAGGAGGAAGTAAAGGAATTGCATAAAGAAATGCAAAAGACCGATCAGCCAAATAAAAGTGAAAAAGAAGAGAACAAAGGAGAAACATCAGAAAAAAAGAAAATGATTAAGGCAGAGGGTTCTTCTTTTGACTTCACTCAGGCTTTATCTCAGGTAAAGATGTCTGTTCCACTACTTGAGATGATGAAAATTAAGGCATACAGAGACAGTGCTATTCAATTAATAACAAATGGAAATGAAAAACATATAAATTATGACAGAAAGATGGCTGCTAAAGATAAGCAAGAGAAGGTAAATATCCCAGAGGTTTTCCTTAGTAATGCATTATTAAGTCCCCCACAAGTTGATCCTTTTTTCACTACATTGCTCATAAATAACAAATTGCTGAGGAATTGCATGATAGATTCTAGCGCTGCCATTAATATTATGCCAGTGGGAGTAATGAAGCAGTTAGGCATGTGGGTGGATACTAATGGGGGGAAGTGCTATGCAATGGATAACATACCTATTCTTGTGGTGGGTATAATGAAAGATGTTGAAGTTAAACTAGCTGCTTATCCCCAGGTGGCATATAATATTGATATAACAGTAATTGACACCCCTCCTCAATTTGGGATGCTTTTATCAAGACAGTGGATGACAGCGGTTGGTGGAAATGTCCAGTTTGATCTGTCCTATGCAACAATTCTAGTAAATGGTCAGGAAGTGAAGTTGTACAAAGAGCCAAGGATGAGCCAGGTTGTTGACTGTGTACCACAAGATCAAATCAATTGTTTTTGTGATGTCGATCTTGGGAATTTTAAGATAGAACCAGCCCAACCAGAATTAACCAATAGTGACCTGATTGAAAAGCATGTGGCACAAAGTTGCAATGATGTATGGAAAATGTACTTTGATGGAGCGTGCAGCCATGAAGGTAATGGAGCAGGGATAGTATTTGTTTCACCTGAGGGAGTTACATTTAAGTATTCATTTCTGTTAACATTTGAATGTACAAATAATGTGGCAGAATATGAAGCTTTATTAACAGGTTTGAATATACCTATGAAACATAAAATCAAGTTGTTGGCTATTCTAGGGGATTCTGAGTTAGTGGTTTCACAGGTTAAGTCAAAATATGCAGCAAAACATAAGAGACTGAAACAATATAGGAATGCTGTGTGGGACACAATTGAGTTGTTTGATGCTTTCTCAATTGAGTGGATTGATAGGTCAAAAAACATATTGGCAGACTTTCTAGCAAATGTGGCACTAAAAAGAGATGACATTACATTGGCTGGAGTATCACAAATTGAGTTCAAGATAAGGCCTGCGGTCCCTGATAACATATATAGTTGGCAGGTCTTTAATGATGACACCGACCTTTTAAAATTCCTCCACTGTATAGATCAATATGAAGCCCAAGAAATTGATTTCAATGCCTTTGTTGAAGAAGTAGATGGGAAGCAAACAATATTTGGAAAGGAGATCTTACAGCTTAAAACAAATAAGCTTCCTAAAGGCTTAGTGGCATTGGAGAGGGTGTATGATGGGAATGATTGGTCCCTCATAAAGCAAGCACCAGTAAATAGGGAGGATATTAAAGAGATTAACTTGGGGACTGAGATGGCACCAAGAAAGGTGTACATAGGGAAGAAGATAAGCCCTACAATTAGAAGAATGCTGATAGAGTTGTTGAGAAAGTATAAACATGTGTTTGCTTGGTCTTATGAAGATTTAAAAGCATATAGGGAAGATTTGTTTCAGCATGAAATACCACTGAAGCTAGATGCTAAGCCATTTAGACAAAAGAAAAGACCCATAAATCCAACATTGGAGCCTAAAATGTAGGAAGAATTGGCAAAGCTCAGAGATGGGGGAATCATTAAACCAATCAGGTATTCAACGTGGGTCTCAAACTTGGTCCCTGTGAGAAAGAAAAATGGAGATATCAGGCTATGTGTAGATTTCAAAAATCTAAACATGGCGTCCCTCAAAGATAATTATCCTCTACCCAACATGGAAGCTATACTACATAAGGTGGTAGGGTGTGATCTGTTATCTATGATGGATGGGTTTTCAGGTTATAACTAGGTTAAAGTTAAAGAATCTGAGCAGTATAAAACAACTTTTACAACCCCATGGGGGACATATGTTTATCTAAGAATGCCATTTGGTCTCACAAATGTAGGGGCAACCTTCCAAAGAGCTATGGACGTAGAATTTTCTGATTTGATTAATGCTATCATGGTGGTGTATCAGGATGACCTGACTGCTTATTCAAAGAAGGCTGAAGATCATGTACAACATCTGGAAAAGGTATTTATTAAAGCTCTAGAATATGGTATTAGTTTGAACCCTAAGAAATGTCATTTTGCAGTCACAAAAGGTAAGCTCTTAGGACATATTGTGTCAAAGGAGGGGATAAGAATTGATCCTGAGAGGGTTAAAGCCATAGACAACATTCCTATCCCTAAAACTGTTAAGGCCATCCAGTCATTCTTTGGACTGAATTAATTTTGTTAGGAGATTTGTATCTAATTTTGCTGAAATTGTGAAGCCCATATCAAAGATGTTGAGGAAGGGACAAAAGATAGAATGGACTGCAAAAGCCTTGGAAGCTTTTATATCCATCAAAAGGGCCATCAAGGAAGCTCCTGTCCTTAAATCTCTAGATTTTGCAAAACCTTTTCAGATATTTTCATTCGCTTCAATGCACACTATTGCTACTGTTATGCTACAGAAGAATGAGGAGGGGTATGAACAACCGGTGTCTTTTTTCAGTAAGTCATTGCAGGATCAGAGTTGAAGTATGATATAATGGAAAAATAGGCATTTGCATTAGTGAAAGCTATAAAAGCTTTTAGGCCATATCTGGTTGGAGCAAAGGTGGTTGCTTACATCCCTCATGCAGCTGTTAAGGATATTCTAACACAGTCTGAGGTAATGGGAAAAAGATGCAGATGGATTAATAAAATCCAAGAATTCGATTTGGAGATACAAATCACTAAACTAGTAAGAGGTCAGGGTTTATCTAGGTTAATGGCAGAAACAAACATTGAAGCAAATAAAGTTTGCAATATAGGAGATGAAGAGAATGCAATTTCCAGCATTGAGCATACTCCTTAGTATGCAGACATGATGCATTATCTTAAATAAATGAAGTGTCCAGAAGGAATGAATGACAACCAGAAAAGAACCTTGAAGCTACAAGCATCCAGGTATGCATTTATGGAAGGAGATTTGTTTTGGAAAAACAAGGATGGAATATTGTTGTTGTTTCTAGATGAGTCACAAGCTAAGCATGTATTGAGTGAAATGCATGAAGGGGTTTGTGGAGGACATTACTCTGCAAAGACAACTGCACATAAAATTCTCAGGGTAGGATATTACTGGCCAAAAGTTTTTAATGACTCCTTTTCATATGTAAGAAGATGTGAAGCCTGCCATAAATTCTCTGGGAAGATGAAGTATCAGGGAGCTTTACCACTTAGGCCTTTACAGACTGAAGCCCATTTTCATCAATGGGGAATTGATTTCATTGGGGAGATACAAGAGAAATCGAGTGGAGGACACAAGTGGATACTTGTAGCAACTGATTATTTTACCAAGTGGGTAGAAGCAGTCCCAACCAAGCAGGCTACAAGTAAAGTGGTGACAAATTTTTTAATGGAGAACATTATTACCAGATTCAGTACACCACTAAGACTGATCACTGAAAATGGGATGTGTTTCAGATCAGATGAATTCAAAAATTTCTGTAGCACATATGGCATTACCATTTCCTATGCAGCTCCTTACCATCCACAAGCTAATGGTCAGGCAAAGTCTAGCAATAGAAGTCTTCTGAAGATTATAAGGAGGATGCTAGGTCAGAATAAGAAGGCTTGGGATTCAAAATTGAGATTAGTTGTTTGGGCTGACAAAATTACTGTAAAGAAGGCAGTTGGAAAATCCCCATTTGAATTGGTGTACGAAACACAAGCCAGGATGCCTTTACAAAACTTGTTACCAGTCTACAAGTTTATTCTTTAGGAGGATATAGACATTGTAGAGCCTATGAAGGAGAGAATGGAACAACTGGCTGAACTTGATGAGATAAGAAGAGGAGCTCAAAACCAGAACATAAAGTTACAGACACAGATGAAGTATTTATTTGATAAAAAGGAAAAAGATAGAAAATTTGAGGAAAGTGATTTGGTATTGATGTGGAATGCAAGGTGTTAGGAGAAGGGAAAGCATGGGAATTTTGAAGCCTTATGGTTGGGACCTTTTGTGGTTGTTGGAAAGGGAGGTGAAGATTCTTATTATCTACAAAATATGGCTAGTGAAGAGCAGGAGTTGCCCGTGCATGGGCAATTTCTGAAACATTTTTTCTCTTGAGTAACACAGAGGATTAAGGGTTGCCAGTGCATGGACAACTCTTGATGATCCTCTTTGAAATTCTTTTCCATGCACATTAGTTTAGGGTTTTGTTCATCTCCATTTTGCATTCATTTCTGTGTCCATTTTGCTCACTGTTTCATCATCTTGTGTCTGGTTTGCTCACCTAAAGATCTGGATCCTTGCAATGATTTTACAACCATTCATCCCCAGACGGAGCCACTGTTAGAACTGTAAAATTTGATAATTTTACATATTTTTTCATACCCTTGAGTTTCCAAAATAAGTCCTCGTCATGTGCACAAAATCCCTTTCTTCATAACATTTTGCCCATTTTTTTCTGTGTGGTCCCATAGAAATATATCTAGGTCTGAGTATTTTACATTATAGCCCATATCGGCATGAGATTATCAAGGTCTCCCCGACCCATAATGCATTCTTGTTAATATACGTCTGTTGTTTCCTATCGGCAAGACCTCAGGGATGTCACAATGATTGGAATTCACATGCAAGTACCTCTCGATAAGACACTTTTATTGTTTCGACGACTAAGGGTTTCCCCATCGACAAGAAAAGATTCTTCAGGGTAAGGTCTTAGCGAGATCTTATTGTCTCACCGACTGACGACAGAAGGAGCTCATCGGTGAGAGATTTTTCTTCGGGGTGAAGTCTCGGCGAACTCTTTATGTCTCACCGACTAACGCGAAGCGAGCAAACATTTCGGTGAGAGATTTTTCTTTGATATGTGGTCTCACCGAATGGGTTGTGTCTCATCGACTGGCATGGAATGAGCAAGCACTTTGGCCAAACAAATGGTATTCAGGATGAGGTCTTGGTGAGTTTGAATTGCCTTACCGATCGGCGATAAGGATATACACTTCGGTAAGACTAATACGCATCGAAGTAATGTCTTGGCGAGTGCATCGGGTCTCACTGACAATGCACAATGGGATTCTACCAAGGTTTATTGGCATGAGGTCTTGCAGTTTTGCCGACCCATTTTGTCACGCCGACATACTGCTTCATTGGTGAGAGAATGATATTGTCACGACAACAAAATGTGAACTTAAGGAGATTTCTCAGCGAGACATAGGATATCTATGGGACGTCTCCCCTACAACAGAATGTTACAGTGACCCACATGAGACAAAAGAACACATCTCGGCGAGATAAAGTATTGTCTATGAGACGTCTCCCCGACTCCATGGGTCATAGCAAAACAAAAGGATCAAAGGGATATCTATCGATAGGACTTTGGATTTCGGCATAACTATGGGATGTCTTGGCGAATGTCTCATAGATGATTAACAAAAGCTCGAATACTGTTGGCCGACGTTTGGATACACGAAGCGATGTGTCTTTTTAGATGCAAATGTATAAATATTGATTCTCAATTGTAAATGGAGACAATAGATTTTAGATAAGAGATATACAGTAGATAGGTTAGAAATGGATTCAATGGAATAAAATTTTTAGAATAGAGACTATGATGTATGATTTCAAAATGGATATATCAATGAAAATCAGTTGATGTGGCTGCTTATTTCTGGTGTCAATTGTCTATTGTGCTTATTGAAAGTATTACTAAGTTGTCTCCAAGATTGATGCTTTCTGGTTGTTTAAATTGGTATAACAAGTTTATATTCAATTTATCAGTGCACATTTGCTGTATCTGTGTGGTTAATTGATTGGTTCTTTCAAGAAAAGATTAAATCCTTTTAGTTGATCATAGTAATCAGGGAAATTCATCTGGATTATTAAGAAGAGCTTAACAATCACAATCTTGCATGTTTATACAAGTTATAAACAAAACATATGTCAACAATTTGAGTGTTTTCCAGAAAGAGGTTTCCCATTGCTATTTCATTTGACTCCACATACCCAATAAGGCGCTAGTCTCTGCGTTTCTCACCTTTTAGATTCATCCATTTTCTTTACATCTGTTAACTGAACATATTAGGATTTAGTTTTGAATATTGCTATACAATTTATACCAAATTTGATTTCATTTGTCCACTCCATCTGCCATTGTGGGAAAAATATTTCAAGGGAGATAAGCACATTAAGTTTGCTTCATTCATATAGGTACACCTGCCTAGGTCTAGCAGCACCTGAAGAGTAGAAGGTCTAAATATTTTGACCTTGTCTGTTACCCTAAAACGTATCAGGAGTTTGGCAGCTTCTTGAGGCATTTCGCCTACGTTTTTGAGAGCTAACACCTTCCGTGCTTGAATGCTTAGCCATTCAAAAATATCACACCCAAGGTAAGACAAAGCTATTGGGTCAACTTAAGGATTTCAATATCAAGATCCCCCTCATCCAAGATATTAAGGACATTCCAATTTATACCAAGACTATGAGGAACCTATGTCTTAAGAAATCAAGAAGGAAAGGGAAGGATCCTTAGATAGTTCATGTCCTATAGAATCTTTCTGATATCATGTTAGGGAACATAACTGTCCCTAAATACACAAACCCTAGTAGTCTAGTAGTGGATGTTAAGATTAATGGGACACTTATCAAGAACACCTTGATAGACTTAGGGGTAGTAATCAATGTCATGACTAAAGAGATAATGCAATTACTTTAGTTAGCCAACCTTAGACCTACACCAACTATTTTATAGTTAGCTGATAGGTCAACAGTCAAGCTTGAAGGAATCATTAAGGATTTAGTTATTGCATTAGATTCTTGGCAATATCCCATTGATTTTATAGTTTTACAACCAAAGGTTAACCTTGCAGGTTATCGACTCATCCTAGGCAGACCATGGTTAGTTACAACTGATACATTCATACACTGTAGGTCTAGCAATATGATAATATTTAATAGGATTGTGACAAAGAAATTGGTCTTCTATCCTCCAACCCAACCTCATGCTGATCTTGAGCAAACCATTTGGTCAACTTTAGATGAGGAAGAAAACTATTCCCTATAGACTTTGATGACAATAGAACACAACCCTTTATTGGATGATCCAGATGAAGATGATATGAGTTATCACCTAATCCATAATGACTACGATAGGATCCGACAAAAATAGGATTGTTTCTCATGCCAACAAGACCCTTTACAAAGCAATATACCTGCCAACTCCTTAGGAGAAATATCTCAGATCTTCTATTCCTTACTTTCACAATAGTGTGTACTAATCATTCCTAGCCTTGACCTATTATTTGTGTAAGAATCATCCAAAGAACTAGAATTCATGCTAGGAAAAATGTTGAACATAAATAATGCATTGACTATAGAACAACAAAATTCTCTCAATATTGTGTTGTAGGCACACACAACATCCTTTGCATGGGACTACCATGATATGAAGGGTATGGGTCCTAACTTGTGTATGTATAGGATCTATATAAATGATGGTTATAAGCCCATTAGACAACCTCAAAGACAAATGAACCCTACCTTGAGAGAAATAGTTAAAGTTGAACTTCAAAAACGTCTTGATATGGGCTTCATTTATCCTATATCTAACAGTGAATGAGTATCAACTTTACTCATTGTTCTCAAGAAAGGTGGAAAATGGAGGGTATGTGTAGATTATAGGGAACTGAACACAACCACTAGGAAGGACCACTTTCCATTTCCCTTTATAGATCAAGTGCTTAACTATTTAGTAGGGAAGAAGTATTTCTCATTCCTAGACAATTTCAGTGGTTACAATTAGATAAAAATTGCTCTAGAGGACTAGGACAAAACAACATTCACCTATCCTTAGGGTACTTATGCCTACTCTTTTCTACCCTTTGGTTTATACAATGCCCCAAGTACTTTCCAGAGGGTAGTGCTCAACATCTTTTTTGATTATTCTCATGATTTTATGGAGATATATATGGATGACTTCACCACATATGGGGAAACTTATGAGGAAGCCCTTCCCAATCTGAAAAAGGTTTTAAAGAGATGTAAAGAACACAAATTTTCCCTCAGTAATGAGAAGTGCTTTATGATGATGACTCGAGGAATTGTTTTAGGGAATTTCATATCTAGTGTAGGGATCCAAGTTGATCCACATAAGATAGAAATCATTTCTACATTGCTTGTTCCACAAAGATAGAAAGATGTTAAGAGATTCATAGGCCATGCAGGGTATTATAGGAGGTTCATTTAGAACTTCAATAATATTGCTGCACCATTGTTTGTTCTACTAACTAAAGATATAGAATTTCATTGGAAATTAGAGTGCCAACATTCCTTTGAAGAACCAAATAAATCCTTAACCCAAGCACCTATTTTGAGGGGGCCAAATTGGACCTTACCCTTCCATATACATATTGTTGTTTCATATTTTGATATTGGAGTAGTTTTGGGTTAGAAAGAAGATAACAAAGAATATGCTATTACTAAATTAGCAAGAATATTCAAGGAGCAAAGTTAAATTATACTATTACAGAGAAGAAGATGCTAGCAATAGTGTATGACATCAATGAATTTAGGCATTCCATTACTAGTTATCCAGTTTTTGTCCACACAAACCATACAACTATTTGATATTTAATGAACAAGCTTGTAGTAGGGGGTAGACTATCAGATGGCTACTACTTCTACAAGAGTTTGGTATCACAATAGTGGACAAGCTTGGTAAGGTTAATGTAGTAGCATATTTTCTATCAAGGTTGCCAACACAATCAGTAGAAGGGGTAGTGGATGAATCATTTCCAAATGACTACTTGTTTGCTCTTAATATACATATACCTTGGTATGTTGACATTGCAAAATATTTAGTGACATGGTAGATTCCACCACACTTTTCTCTAAGGGAAAAGAGACAACTGGTACATAAGTATTTCCCATACTCTTGGATATCTGGTTATCTATTCTACATTGGCCCAGAAAATATCATGAGAAGGTGCATAAGGAAAGATTAAATCTTTGATATCATGAAGGATTTCCATGATGAACTGTGTGGGGGTCACTTTGCAACAAAAATAACAACATTTAAAATCCTCACAACTGGTTACTACTTACCAACTTTACACAAGGATTCTATCAAATATACAAGGAGCTGCGATAGGTTCCAAAGAATAGGTAAGCCAACAAGGAGGGATGAAATTCCATTACAGTCTCAGTTAACACTAGATCCCTTTGACAAATGAGGTCTAGACTTCATTGGGAAAATTTCACCTACTTCTAACAACATGAAGTATATTTTGGTTTGCACTGATTATTTGACTAAGTGGGTGGAAGTGAAGGAATTACAATTTAATAGAGATGGAAATGTGGTTAAATTCTTGTATGAGGACATTTTTACTAGGTATGGAGTACCTAGGGAGATAGTGATTGATCAGGGACCACAATTTACTTTAGAGCTCATTACCAAATTGGTTATAGAATATGAAATTAGGCACAAAAGTCAACACCTTATCACTCTTAGACCAATGGAAAGGTGGAGGTTACCAATAGAGAAATTGAAAGTATTCTAACGAAGACAATGCAATTACACAAAAAATATTGGTTGCCAGATTACCAAAAGTAGTATGGGTATACAGAACAACTTGGAAAGCAACAACTGGTTTCACACCCTATGAGCTAGTATATGGAAAAAAAATAGTACTCCCAATAGAGTTTGAGTACAAGATATTAAGAAAAGTAGTAGAGTTGGACATAGATCTCGAGACAACTTAAAAGGAGAGGTTACACCACTTAAATGGGCTAGATGAAATTATGATGGAGGCAATCCATCAATACTGAGATAGTACAAAAGAAGAAGACAAAGTGGCATGACTAATATATGAAGACAAAGGAATTTAATGTATGAGACTGGGCCTTATTATATGATTCAATATACAAGGATTTCAAAGGGAAACTCCAATCTAGGTGGTTAGGGCCTTATGAGATCAACCAAGTCTTTCCTAATGGAGCAGTAAAGTTGCACACCATAGATGCAATAAGGTTCTCTCTCTTGATCAATGGCCACAAATTGAAACTTTATAAGAAACCAGTACAAATGAAGATTTCATTCTTTCTCTCATTCAACAGTATGGTCCTCATAGTGATCTAGATATAGGTTTATACACACAAAATGATGACTTAGTAGCAATAAATATACCAAGTTCTTTAGGTGACTTAGTGATTGAGCTACATAGCTCAATCCCTGAGATCAATCAAGTTTAATTTCTTATTCCACCTCACATGCACACACATACATAGTTATAATGATGTACATACTTTTCCCAGAGGGACTTGTCTTATACATACAACTATCACCATTTAGTTAGGGCCCTGTTGTAGTAGGGACCTATAGCACAATAACTATCATAATTCAAATGAGA
This sequence comes from Sequoia sempervirens, assembly GCA_007258455.2. Classification (NCBI taxonomy): domain Eukaryota; kingdom Viridiplantae; phylum Streptophyta; class Pinopsida; order Cupressales; family Cupressaceae; genus Sequoia; species Sequoia sempervirens. Next base: position 243,925,295 of record VDFB02086081.1, read on the forward strand.
CCTTGATGCTAAAGGTACTTGCAGTGCTGTCTAGCAAGAAATTTCAAAAAAATGGTGCCACATTAATTATAGTTTGCACCTTTTTCACCTCATTTTTCTCACACATGAAATATTCATCTTATCATAATAAGTACCCACACCTTGCTTATCTTATTTCACTCTGCTAATTAAATTTCACACATTTGAATTGTCACATCACTATCCATCATCCATCTATTTCGTTTAATTTCATTACACCTGCCACCTCATCATTCATTCACCTACAATTACTTCTTGTCACATCAAATCATCTCACAGATACATTTCATTCAACTCACACATGCAATGTTTAGTTGATCACCTCTGATAGGTATGCAAAGTACATTACCATAATTGTCATGGATTTCTTAACATTTTCATTATGAATTTTCATATTAAATTAAGCATGTGATATATCATAACATTTATTTTCATATTCTCTAATCATACCTTCACCTAACATGAGTTGAAGTGAGGTCACTTCAAGCCTTAAGCTGGGGGAGGGTACAATATCAGCCAATTTTTTTCATTTTTCGCCAGCTAAAACCAAATGCAAACAAGCAGACATGACATGCAAACCCTTCTTGTCTTTCAATTTCCAATTCCCTAAATCCTATGATTTTGAGCTAAGTCAAACCAAATTTTAAGTTGATACATAGGAAAAGAGAGAGTTGCAGTTACAACATAGTTGTAGTGAAGAGTGCATGTGAAAACAATAGAGTAAGAGAAGGGTTTGAGGGTGGTGAAGTTGAAATTGAGCTAAATTTCTAAGGTTAGAACATTGAGCAGAGGTAAAAAGATTCACAATGAGAGGTGACATTATTAGGAGAGAACCATCAATACATAAGCAGATACTAGAAGATGCATTGGTATTTCCTATCTTCACAAGAGTTAGTGATGAGTTACATTTTGTTATCTATTTTAGTTAGAATTCACCTAGTTTTGTGTTCATATTAAGCTTATCTTTTTTCCCTTTTTCCCTTAAGTTGCCGTGATATTTGTGAAAGATTAAAGTTAATTGATATGAATAGAGGGATGCAAAACATTTGGTAATTAATTGCTCTTGAGTACTAATTTCGGTGGAAAATGTGAACAGGGGTGTTTGGAGGTTGAAGGAACGCATAATGGAGTCTGCCTAGAGGATCTCGTGGTCTCTTTTTGTTATTGTCTTCTAGTTTCTTTTAATTATTGGTTTGGTACTTAGGTTGTTTAAGTGGTTTTGGAATGTTTGGAAAATAGTAGGCCATAGGCCATGTTACTATTTTCCTAAAATCGATCAAGTAATTCTGGTTGAACACTTGTAATCGATGGATATGTCTATTTTAGTATTTTGTTCTATATTAATACTTATATATACGCTATCTTTTGAGCATGAAAAAAATCTTAAGTTTTTATTTTGAAGTTGAAATTAATATAAGACTATTGAAGTACTGAATCTGCATGTGATATAGACGTTTTTCTCCATTTAACTAGTTGGGAGAAAGGGCCCGCTCCTTACCAGTGTTTTGATTTTATTTTTTGTTATTGTGTGTGAGGTATCATTTATATTTTATCAGTGATTTCATATGTTTTGTGATTTAATTAAAGATTAGTAATCCCACATATATGTTATTGAGTTAATTCCAATCAGTATGCATGTATTTGTTAAAGTGTGAAGTAATGTTTACTTGAGAAAGACTATTAATGTTTGGTGTAAGTACATACTACATGGATGACACATATAAGTGAATTGGTGAAGTGCATTATGCTTTCAGAATATTGGAATAATCTACCCAACTTTACCAGACCTTTCCGCTAGGATACATAGGTCTTGTCGCCTAGGTTGTTCAACTCCTTCTGCTCGCACTATTTCAACACATCTTTAGCAGCATATTCTTTCTTTCATTGTTGATGATGTTTGTTGTTAATGTTTGAAAGTATTTTGAGACATTAATCTTAAGAGTGTGTATCTTAAGATATTAAGTTTAAGTCATTAAAGTCTAATTAAGAATTCTAAAGTATATGTGTTGGAATGAAATAGGAAGGTAGTGATTAAAGATATGATTTCATTCATTTGCAATTTGAGAAGTGTGCTTTGAATTCTAGATTAAAAAGGTGTGATTTAATTTAATTTCTAGATGCATCCATCCACCCTTGGTTCATTAGTTTTGGCCCTTAGGTAGATTTCCACAACACCCTTCACAAGTTTATGACTCCTAGATTGAAAATTAGAGGATAAATTGAGGAAATTACCATAAAATACCCAAAGAACGACCTAAACACATGTACCACCTTGATAAGGTCACGAGAGAAATTCATCTTCAATATCAATCCACAATTTAATCCAATCATTTTGGCATCATTTCCAGGGAATAGTGTTAAAGGCCCATTAGCCTAGTGAGCTAAGTTAGGAGCATTGAGCTAAGGAGAAAGTCCACATGATAGTAAACCTCATTTAGATAACTATCCTTGGTTTGCCTTGTTGTAAGTCATATAGGTGCATGAATCATAGTAGGGATAGTAGAGGGAGATTCGTTAAAATGACAAGGGGAGTAATACACAACCAAAAAAATTAGAAAACGAATCAAAGTTAGTAATTAAGGGAGGCAACTCACAACAAGACAAAATGAAAACTAAGCTACAAATATTAGTTGTTCATACATCACCTGAGAAAGAGTTACCCAAACTAGATATCAAGAAGTACGTTATTGAGTCTACCATTATTGAGACCCCTTTCGGTGTCCATCCAAAGTCTTCTGAAGAATTACAAAAGAGGGTAGCAAAGCTATTTTGAGAATCCTATGAGTCTAGGGCCAATCCATTCAAAACATTTTTCACTCCTTGGGGGTCTTAAGTCATGGCCGATCTCAACAACAACAACAACAACAACAACAATAACAACAACAATAACAACAACAATAACAACAACAATAACAACAACAATAACAACAATAATAACAATAATAACAATAACAATGTGAGAGCATTGGTCAACAATAATCCGATCACCATCGAGTTTCTAATAATGCATCCTGAAGAAGATGCCCCTATGAAAAACATTCCTCATTCCACTCTTCCTGTCTTTCATGGTCTATCTATTGAGGATCCTGACATGTTCTTATTTGAGTTTGATGTATTCTGCCACAACTATGATTATTAGAGTGATGCACAGAAGCTCAAATTGTTCCCAGCCATGTTAAAGGATGTAGCACAACGTTGGTTCATGAACCTCAGGAATATTAGAACATGGGAAGTCATGAAGGAATTATTTTTGACCAAGTACTAGGAGTATTATAAAACAAAGGAGGTTTGGGAAAAAATATTTTGCATGACACAAAAATAAGATGGGTTTGTGGAAGACTACCTCAAACACTTCATGGTTAGTTTTCAATGATCATGCCAACAAGGGCTAACTCTTGATGTTGTTAAAATGTTATTTCTTAGAGGAATAAGAGATGATACTATGGAAGAATTGAATTTAATAGGTAAAGGTAACATTTCTAAAATGGAGTTTGATGATATTTGTGATATTTGTAGGAATTATTCAAGGTCTTAGCACTCAAGAAGGAACTATTCAAGCAAGTTGTATCCTACAGGACCCACAACAGGTATCACAAAGCGTGAGATAGGTAATCTACTTGAAGATCTCAAGAATGATTTATTAAGTCATATGTGTAAATAGATAGAAACTTTGTATACATGAAGAAAATAGGAGGCTGAAAAAGCCTTAGCTGTCTTTTGTTCTGTTTTTCGAAAGAGGCATAGTGGTGAAGAGTGTCCATATAATAAAACAAAGATATCCTCATTGGAAGAATCCAATAGGGACACCATCCTAAAACCTCTTCCTATAGGTATGAAAGAGGTAGAATACATAGACAAACCTATTTACTTCATGGCCCAACAAAGACCTTGGCAACCAAGAGTAATGCCCCCTACTGATTATCAAGCCGCACCCCAAAATCCTTTTCAACATAATTCCTTCCCAAACCAACCTAGATGGTATGGAGGTTGGAAACAACCTCCATACTATCCCTAGTGGTCACAACAATATCTGTCTACTCCAGAATCATGGAAACAATGGTGAACACCACCACCACCTTATCCACAATATTAGTCATTCCCTTTGTATCCACCACCTCCAACAATAAACCCATATCAACAATCCCAACAACTCTTGCCATCTGTCCTATCATCTAATCAAACCTATAGTTCATCCCAACCACCAAAAGCAACACCCATTCCTAGAAAACCAACACCCAATCCAAACAATATGGTGGCTCAACCACTCTATAATAATGAAGTGGCAAGGTTCCCGAATTATCCTGTCAATGCATTGGAGATTGATGGTGTACACCTAAGGTCAGGGAAGAAAAATCATGGGCCAACCATCATAGAAGTTGAGGACCATCCAGTTGAGCTAGAGGAGGAGCAACCAAAGCTTCCATTTCCAGATAGGTTGCAAGAGCACCCAAAACAATATGAAACATCTCAACCTAATTTTGATTTTATGAATGAATTATGAAATGTTAACATTAAAATTCTGTTGTTGTAGGCTATTCGAGATGTTCCAGTGTACACTAAAGCAGTTAAGGTTCTTTGTGGGAGGAAGCAATAGAAGAAGTAGGACCCCAAGACAATCCAAGTCATTGGACAACTCACAAAATTGATGTTGGGGAGAATCTCTATCCCCAAGTATGCAGATCTAGGAAGTCCAATGATTAAGGAATGTATTGGTGATGTAATCATTCCAAATACACTTGTGGATCTAGGAGCAGCTATAAATGTAATGACTAACAAGACTAAGGAGAGGTTGGCACTTCAAGGACATAGACCTACTCTAATGGGCTTACAAATGGCTAATCACTCCCTCGTAAAACTAGAAGGTATGATTAAAGATATCATTATTACTATCGAGTCTTGGGAGTATCCAAAAAATTTCACGATTTTTCAACCAAAGATTAACCTGGGGGGATACCCCTTAATTCTAGGAAAACCTTGGTTAGCTACTGCTACTGCTTTCATTAATTGTAGGTTTGGAAACATGGTGATTTCAAACAAGGAGAAAACAAAGTAGTTAACGTTGTACCCTCCAACATAACAATTGTTGGAAATGGAGGATCCTTTATGGATCAATAGCAACTTAGAGGAGTCTTTACCTATTTGACAATAGATCAAAGTAGGGAATTTGAAGATATTTTAGAAGAAACTATTATTAATCATTTATTAAAACATTATTATTTGGTTGATGATGTTCTTGAGACAATGATTTTTCCTATGGGCATAAGTGATAATTTCCCATTTGGAATTTTTTTCGTTAGTTAGTAGCTCACAGTTTATTCAACATTTAATTACTTTGCATCAATTACTACCACATACTTGTATATATAGTCCATTTTTGATATTTGGAAATTCTAACCCATCTTCATGTAATTTAGGACTACCTGCTATAGATACCCATGTACAATCCCAAGTTACTGAAATCCTACCTAGTAAAACACTTAACACCAATCCCAATTTGAATGCCTCCCAATGAAAAGAATTGATTAAGATGCTATGTGCACACAAATAAGATTTTTCTTGGGATTACCAAGACATGAGGGGTATTCATCCCACTACCTGTACACACCATATCTATATAGAAGAAGGGAGTAGACCTGTGCGACAACCCTAAAGAAGGTTAAACCTAGCCTTATGGGAAACAATTAAGGAAGAACTTCAGAAGTTGCTTAATGTAGGATTTATCTACCCTATATCAGATAGCCAATGGATGTCCCCACTTGTGGTAGTACCTAAAAATCATAGAAAATGGTGAATATGTATCAATTATAGGGCCCTTAACAAGGCCACTAAGAAAGACCATTTCCCACTTCCTTTCATTGACCAAGTCTTAGACACTTTAGATGGATTTAGCAGATATAATCAAATCTGTATTGCCATGGAAGACCAAGATAAAACTACTTTTACCTACCCATGGGGAACATTTGCATATAATTTCTTACCTTTTGGATTGTGTAATGCACTCGATACTTTCCAACGAGTTGTTTTGAGTATTTTTGCTGATTTAATTCATGACTGTGTAGAAGTGTATATGGATGACTTTACTGTTTATGGTGATACATATGATCAAGCTAAGGAGAATCTTGAAAAAGTGCTTAAACGATGTATTGATACTAACCTTTCTTTAAGTCATGAAAAATATATTTTAATGACTGAAGGAATTGTTTTAGGCCATTATATCTCTACAAATGGAATTGAAGTGGACCCTCAAGAGGTAAAAATAATTCAAGAATTTCCTTTGCCTACCTCTTCGAAGGATGTACATAGTTTCCTAGGACATGCTGGTTATTATAGGAGGTTTATTCAAAATTTTAGCAAGATTGCCTCATCCCTCTTTGTGTTGCTAGGGAAAGATACAAATTTCTCATGGACACCTGAATGCCAACAAGCCTTAGAGGAAATCAAAGGTAAACTTATAACTACATCTGTGCTACAAGGAATCAATTGGGAACTGCCATTCCATATACATACTGACGCATCAGATACTTCTATGGGAGCTGTCCTCAAAAAAGAAGAAGATACTCTCTTTTACTCTATTTACTATATCAATAAGAATTTTACTGGTGCTGAGGTAAACTATACTGTCACTGAAAATGAATTTTTGGCTGTAGTTTATGCAATAAATAAATTTTGCCACTATATCATTGGATACAAATTTTTCATGCATACAAATCACTCTGCTATTAGATTTTTGATGAACAAACCAGTTGTTATAGGACATGTAATTTGGTGGTTGATTCTCTTGTAGGAATTCAACATTACTATCCTCAAGAAATTTGGGCAAGAGAATGTAGTGGCCAATTTTCTATCTAGACTACACCGTGATGATGAACTAGTTCCTATGGATGATACTTTTCTAGATGAACACCTTTTTGCTATTTGTGTAAAGAGTCCTTGGTTTGCTAACATGGAAAATTATCTGGTTACTTGCAAATTCCCACCTCATTTCTCTCCAAGGGAATTTCAAAAGTTGGTTGGACTCAACGAAGATTACACGTGGATCAATGGATTGCTCTTTTGATGTGGCCTTGACAACATCATGCATTGGCGTGTGCCTGAAGATGTATTCGAAATACTTTATGCATGCCACACGAAACCTTGTGGAGAGCATTTTCCTACCCAGAGGACTGCCTAGACGATCTTAAATACTGACTACTACTGGACCACACTCCATAAGGACTGTAAGTGTTATGTTCAACATTGTGATAAATGTCAATGTATGGGTTAGCTTACCCGCTCTGATGAAATGACTCTATATGCCCAATTATCCATAAAACCATTTGAAAAATGGGGGTTAGATTTCATAGGACCCATTAATCCTCCTTCTCAGAATAAAGAATACATCTTGGTTTGTACGGATTATGTCACTAAATGGGTAGAGGTAGTAGTCTTAAAGCATGCTAGGGATACTAAGGTTGCTAAATTATTGTATTCAAATATTTTTACTAGGTACAATGTGCCTCGAGAAATTATCACAGAACAAGGAACATAGTTCACCTCTAACTTGATTGCTGCTTTGGTACGAGAATACGAAATCAAGCATCATAAGTCTTCTCCATATCATATGTAGGGAAATGAGCAAGTGGAATTAACCAATCATGAATTGGAGAATATTCTCACGAAGACAGTCGCATTGCATAAGACTAGGTAGAACTAATTCCTGAAGTAGTTTGGGCCTATCGCACAACTTGGAAGACAACTACAACATGACACCGTATGAGCTCGTCTATGGAAAGAAGGTTGTCTTGCCAATTGAATTCAAAGTGAAGACTCTCCACACTACTCTTCAGCTTGGCATGATTCCTAGTGAAGCATAGAAAGAGAGACTTGCTCAACTCCATTCTTTAGATGAAATATGTCAGGAGGCCCTTTTTCATGTAGAAATGGTGCAAAAGCAAAGAGTGCAGTGGCATTGAACATTTCATCTGGTCACGAACATTCCAACCTAGGGATTGGGAATTACTTTATCACTCCCGATTCCAGTACTTCAAAGGGAAGTTCCATACTCATTGGCTCGGTCCTTACAAAATTTAGATCGTGTACGAAAATGGTGCTATTAGACTGTGTACTGTGGATTCTGAACACATGACTCTTCTCGTTAATGGGAATTGTTTGAAGCTTTACAAATGACCCCTTTCAAAGGAAACATTTTCTTGTATTGTGATGGAGGAACTGACTCTTGTTCCTCTCATGCCTTTTGGAATAATGATATATGTAAAAAAAAAGAGGAATAAAAAGAAAAAGGAAAACAAAAAGAAAAAAAGAGAAAAAATTATAATAAACCTAGAAGTGAAAACTAGTTCTCTGGCACCTCTAGGAAATGATCGGCTAAAAATTGGGATCCTGATAGTCTCTCATCGTAAAAAAAAGGAATAGAAAAAAACATGTCTTGATGGATCTTGGCAAGAGGTAGCATTCCCTAGTTGACATCCTATCGCATGATAGGATGTTGTTTCTTTGGCCTCTTTTCATCGCCACTTGTCCTCCTCCACACACTCATTCTTCTTCCACCACCCTTTTCACCAATTCCCTTCACCCCTTTTTTTGTTCTTCATCTCCATTCCACTTTTCCCATTTCCTCGTGTCCTCTTTTTCCACGTGGACATTAGTTCTTTCATTTCCCCCATCTTTCGTTCAGTTGTCCTATGGTATGTTGACACCTTTTTATTCTGTCCACTTTACCCATCGGCTCTACCACCACTGTTTCCCTTTATCTGAAATTTTCTCCATTCCACCTATCATGTCAACCTCATATTTTCCTTTTGTAGGTGCCCCTATCTTTTCTACCTAGTCTTGTGCCACTGTGGCCTCACACGTGGTGCCTACTTGTGTATGACAATTTGGCCACCCTGGCCGATGCTCCATTCCCAGTGCACTCATCATATCACCTTGTCCTTTTCTTTTCTCATACTGCCATCTTTCCTCCATTCTTTCATTTCACATTGGACTTGATTTTCCTTCGATCCACTTTAGCACACATGTGCTATACTGATTTCACATCTTCTCCATCGGTATTGCTAGCTTGACATATCTCCATGGATTTTCTCTAGTTGCTGCTCATTGATTCAACTTCCTCGGACCTCTGATTCTCTATGTCACCTATTGCCAATTTTTGATGCCACCGATGTCCTCTTGATGGTAACATTTCCAGAGGTTTGTATGCCTTTCTTTTCATATTAATTTTATTTTACCTTTTGCATTTATTACGGTAACCCTAAGGATGGTGCCATACACTAAGATGGAGGGTGTGGGCATTCCAAGTCATAATTACCCTCCTATCATAAACAACTTACCCTGTTATGATACATGTTTTATTTTTCTATCGAGTCCATATTATGTGAAGTACAACCTTGATCTTTCACCAGACACACTATATTTCACCGCTGTTAATATTTTCATTTCATCTCTTGCTAACTTTTATCGCCATGGGAGGTGGTATCCATAAGTTCCAAGAGCCAATAGATATGTAGCATGTGAAAGCCAACCCAACAGCGTATCAATTTTTTGAAAATGTGGGTTGGCATGTTTTCTTTCAACGGTTATGTGGGTATAATGAAATAGTTGCATTTGAATCTTCTATGGCCTTTCGCAATGCCAAAAACTCCACAAAAGTGAGGGGGCTTTCCTTGCTAGTTAATTCACAAGTTATAGCCAAGATAACAGGGTTACCTGAGACAAGAGAGGTGTATTTCCCATTAACAGTGAATAGGACTGTCAAGCTTCAATTACAATCCTAGTGGTTCTTAAGAAAAGGTAAAAAGTTACAAACAATTCCTAAGCAAGGCAATTTGTGAACTTCACTTCCTACTCATTGGGATACCATAGCTAATATTGTGAATCAATATATTATGGGAGAACGGAGGTATGCTTACGTCTTTTCCCATCATTTCAGGTTGCTCTCTCATTTGCGTCATAATGATATAGTTAATCTTCCACATTATATTTTTAATTCCATCAAGAGAATGAGTCTAGATGTACAAAAAGACCACCATATTTTTGTAGCACACCATGGTCTGATAAAATTGCTTGTCATGTGGGGTTTAGCTCAAACAATGCCTTTGGTTAGTTGGGCTGTATTCTCAAAAGAAGACACCCCCTCTAAGTCTTCGGCCCCAACAAATAAATCTGTGACCCATGAAAATAGGGGTAGTAGTGAAACCTCTGAAGAGAAGGATGATGAATTTGATGAAAACCTAGGGCAGTCAAATCAAGATACTAAAATTTGTGGAAGTGAAAACCCTAGTGAGGAATTCAAGGGTTCATAGCCAGAAAAATCAATACAAGGTAGTAATGATACAAAGGTTAAATTGGGGGTTCGTACTAGGAAGGTCAAGGACATTGTTGGTGTTAGCACTCCACCTATGGTAACCCATTTATAGCACTAGATTAAAGAGGAAGTATGAAGAAGCTTTTGGTTTGCAACAATTGGCTTCTGCTACCTGTACCTTAAATCAAATCCTTGATGTGGAAATTGTGGCTACCGGTCTCTTGAAAAGAAAAGATAGGAAAAGCCATGAACAAAGAAGGAAAAATAGAATTAAAACGAAGTAGAGAATAACTAAGCCTAAACCCTCTAAAGAACAAGAGTTAGATGACCAAGAAGAAGAGGTATCTGCTGGTCTGCACAACTAGTAGGAAGAAGGCGACATGAGTAAACATGAATTTTTTTTCATTGAGACACCTCTACAGGAATTGGGAAATAATTCTCCATAGGTGAAACAAAATTTGATTCAAGATACTAGTGTTTCTCCCCATGGTTATGACATTGATGAGCTAGATCCAAATCCAAAAATTGCAATCAACACTTCTCCTAGCCATGACATACCTAAGGAAGATACAAAGGATAATTCCAATGAGATTGCTTAGACAAAAGAATTTTCTATAGAAGAAATTAGGGCTTTACAAGAAAAAGTCAGTTGGTTGGAAGCCCAAATGAAACTCCTTCAACCAAAATTGTAGCAAGTCTATAATAAGAACTAACAATAGGCTGAAGATATATAGGAATTAAGAAATCAATTGGAATAATTGATTTAGGGACATAACACAACCATGGTAGGATATATAACATTGGAAGAGCACCAAGAAGTGATTGACAGTCTAAAGGCCTTATGAGAAGACAAGATTGTAGAGGCATGTATGATTATAGAATACCACCAGGGTAAAATTAGTGAATTGAAGGCTGCAATGGAACAAAGGATTTCAACTGACTACATCTCCAAGGTTGAGAATCAACAGGTAATTCAATAGTTGAAGGAGCAATGGGGAAAGGAGATAATGGTAGCAATGCAAAGATTGACAAATTATTCAGCTTGATTTGTAAGTTTTTGCATGAGGACATGCAAAGTCTTTAGCTGGGGGAATGATGACTTACATTCTTTCATCCATTTTAGTGAGAATTCACCTAGTTTTGTGTTCATATTAAGCTTACCTTTTTCCCTTTTTCCCTTAATTTTCCATGATATTTGTGAAAGATTAAAGTTAACTGATATGAATGGAGGGATACAAAACATTTGGTAATTAACCACTCTTGAGTACTAATTTTGGTGGATATTGTGAATAGGGGTGTTTGGAGGTTGAAAGAATGCATAATGGAGACTACTTGGAGGATCTCGTGGTTTCTTTTTGTTATCGTCTTCTAGTTTCTGTTAATTAATGGTTTGGTACTTAGGTTGTTTAGGTTATTTTGGAATGTTTGGAAAATAGTAGGCCATAGGCCACGATACTATTTTCCTAAAACCGATTGAGTAATTCTGGTTGAACACTTGTAATCGGTGGACATGTCTATTTTAGTATTATGTTTTGTATTAAGACTTATATATGCTCTCTTTCGATCATGAAAATAATCTCAATTTTTTATTTCGAAGTTGAAATTAATATAAGACTATTGAAGTGCCGAATCTGCGTGTGATATAAATTTTCTTCTCCATTCGGTCAGTTGGGAGAAAGGGCCCGCTCCTTACTAGCGTTTGGATTTCCTTTTCTTTTATTTTGTATGAGGTATCATTTATATTTGCTTAGTGATTTCATATGCTTTGTGATTTAATTAAAGATTAGTAATCCCACATATATGTTATTGAGTTAAATTCAATTAGTATGGCTGTATTTGTTAAAGTGTGAAGTAATGTTTACTTGAGAAATACTGTTAATGCTTGGTGTAAGTATAGACTACAAGGACAACATGTATCAGTGAACTGGTGAAGTGCATTATGCTTTCAGAACATTGGAATAATCTACCCAACTTTACTAGACCTTTCCACTAGGATACATAGGTCCTGTCACCCGGGTTGTTCAACTCTTGTCTCCTGCACTATTTCAACACATATTTAGCATCATATTCTTTCTTTCACTATTGATAATGTTTGAAAGTATTTTGAGACATTAATCCTAAGAGTGTGTATCTTAATATATTGAGTTTAAGTCATTAAAGTCTAATTAAGAATTCTAAAGTATATGTGTTGGAATGAAATAGGAAGGTAGTGATTAAAGATATGATTTCATTCATTTGTAATTTGAGAAGTGTTATTTTAATTCTAAATTAAAAAGGTGTGATTTAATTGAGTTTCTAGATGCACCCATCCCCCCTTATTTCATTAGTTTCAACCCTTAGGAAGATTTCCGCAACACCCTTCACAAGTTTATGATTCCTGGATTGACAATTAGAGGATAAACTAAGAAAATTACAATAAAATACCTAAATAAAAACCTAAACACACGTACCAACTTGATAGGACCATGAGAGAAATTCATCTTCAATATTAATCCACAATTTAATTCAATCATTTGGTTGGCTGGATTACTTCTAAAGTTGACAAAATTTGACAATAACATAACAAGGAGATTTGCAACCACATTGGAGCATGATGAAGCATTGGTAAAAGGGTTGTTATTAGATGCATTTAAAGGAGCAATTTCACAAGTAGCTGGGTTGCCTAGGACTAGAGAAAAGTTTCCAGTTCGAGCAGATACAATGTCTACAAGAGAAGAATTTTGTGAGTGAGGATAAAACTTGGATTCGTAGTCCCAAGATACAAAAAGACTTTGTCTTCCATGAATTTGGGCCAACTGTGCTTCCTATGTTAATAGATACCTTACTTGTGATGGTAGAAAAAATCTTCTATACACTGCACATTTCAAATTACTTAGTCATGTTCACCATAATAGACTAGTAAATGTGCCCAATTTCCTCTACAATATGCTAAAAGGGATGGCATATGAATAGCAAAGGAAATAGAGTGATACAACTTTATCACATCACTATTTAATAGTCCTATTAGTTAAAAGGAGCTTGAGAATTTAATATTCATAGATACCCTAGGAAGACTTTGTGAATTGTCAAGATATTAATAGTCTACTTGAGGCACCTGAAGTACCTAAAATCCTAGAACCTCAAGCTGAACCTACAAGAGGAAGTTCTCTTGTCTCACCTATGGCTTTACCTACCCATAGCCAAGGTGATCCCAAGGAGCACAATGTGCTAGAGTATAGGTCACTAGCAGTAGAAGAAATCCCATCTTCCTCCAAACCACCTAAATCCAAGAAAAGAAGAGGTAGTACATCCACAACATCCACACCTTCTAAAACATAAAAGAAAAAGAAGGATATTCAGAAGGAGAAACCTGCCCCAAGGCGGTCAGGTCACCTAAAAAAGCAAGGTGTTATGAGGGGGAGTGTGAAAAAACTTGAAGAAGAGACAAAGGGAAGGAACAACAAGAAGAGGATGTGATGTTGGTCGAAAAATAATAAAAAATAAAGGGAAATACCTCTAGAAATAGGCATACACCTACAAATAGGAAGAGGTATGTATCCACCACTTCTGATTCAGACTCAAAAGATGCATTTGTTGCCAAGAAAACACAAAAGAAAACCCTAGATAGCCCTACTCATGAAGACTATGATTGTACAAGGGGTGGTAATGAGAAGTTTTTGGAAACAAAGGAAATGTTTATAGAGGATAGGAATGTTAGAAAGGAGCTTCAAGAAGCTCTAGATAGAATTAAACAATTGGAGAAACTAGTGCTGGGAAATATGAGAAGAGAGAGAAAGAAAGGGAGACAAAAATACAAGAATTGGGGGAGAAGTTGTAGACATATGGGCATAGTGCAAAGTTGGACCTATTGGCATAATTTACCGTGACCAAAACAAGGGATGGAGAACTTACAGTAGCAAATCAAAAACATCCTACCATAAAAACCCCAATTGACCATAAAAATTTGTCTCTTGGTTATCAACTATGGAAGGTTACTGATGAATTCTCATAGGAGAAAGAAAAGTGGATAAAGGAAAAAGAAACTATGATTGCAGAGCACACCAAAGTCTTGGAGGGAAAGGACACTAAATTAAGTAAAATGACAATTAAAATTGAAGAAATAGTAGATAAGGCTGCCCAAATTATTAGGTGCAAACCCCTAGCTAGAACATATTCCTTATTTCTCTAGGAAAAATTCCTTTTTCAATTTAGTAACCAGTTTCTATGAGAAGCAAGATTCAATTTCTCTATATTTTTGTTGATGCTACCATTGTTGAGTAAGACCAAATGTGTGAGTACTATATGCATAATTATGTGGTTTTAGAGGATGCACAATGGAATCCCTTAATGTTTGTAGGGGATTTGCAGGTAAGAGATTTAGAATCCTATTTTAGAAATGAACAATTTAGAGGTGACTCATGGAGGAATATGCAGAAAGAGAAAATTCAGTTACACTTCTAGTGAGGAAAGAGTCCAAAGATCCTGATGAAATAATAGATGAGTGGTTACAACTCCTGAAACACAAGGGTGTAGGATACATGAATATGATAGAATGAAGAAACTTGCAGTTGGGTTAGTTCAAAATTGTTATAAACATGTATAGGAAAGGTGGAACAGTTTGACTCCAGAGATGCAAAGGAAGGAGCCTCATTCAGTACATAACTTCATATATATGATTGAAAGAAGGAAAACGGTACATGGATATTTCTGTTTATCAAGCAACTAAATGGATACCACTCACATTCCAACCACCTATGCTCCTATATCCAGTCTCACATTGGATAGGAGATAGGATGAAGGAATGTGAGGAGGTTGAGAAAACAAGAATGAAGAGACTTGTAATTTACAGAGGGTTCTACCTGAAGCAAATCAAGGGAGTAGATACTATCATGGACCTCAGGGAGATTACACTACATTACAATCTGTAACCCTAGTACATTTTTCTTAAGGGAAAGAAAAAATATAGTTGGGGGGAGTGATGAGTCTATTTAATGGTTCATTTTCTTATTTTTTTATGCATGCTTTCAAAAATTATTAGAAAATCCTTTAAAAAATATTCCTATACTATTCTATCTTTTAATACTTATTATACAACCTTGGAACCAAATTATAGTAATGGAAATATAATTATGATATAGTAGTATTACTTGATTTATATGTGATATGTATGGAATGTGATTAGAATTCTATGTTTAATCATGGTAGTTAGCTTTGTGTATATATTTTGTGGATTAACCTCTTGTAGCCCAAGGAGACACTGTAGCCCACAACAACTGAAAGTTGTAGTCCATAACAAAAGGATGTCTTGGAAACATGGGAAGCAACAAAACAAGTTGAGTGTAATAACTACTGTATGGAGACACTTGATGGAGTTAGTCGTGCATCATTATGACAATTAATAAGGCGCTGAAGAAGAATAATTCTTTTATTGATAGGATTTTGGATAATTGATTATGTGTTCCACATGCAGATCTATTTTATAGATTTTTAATTCTATTTGAACTCTTCTTTATTTTCAATTGTAGTTTGAATAATTCAATCTTAATTACATACTCTGATATCTAGGGAGTTGTAGTTAATGATTTAAGTTAAGAGTTGTGTTTAGAATAAGCTCCCTCATGCTTGTATATAGCCGGTGGTTGAGTCTCTAGTATAGTTAGTTGGTTAATCTCATACTGATGGTTTTATTATCAAGTACTTCTTAGTTTTTAGTTGTAATCTACAAACATGTTGATTGTTTAGAAATGGTTTTCTTGAATACAATCTTTGAGCAAGATTCTATGTGATATTTTAGAATATGTCATGAATGAAGTTCAAGTTGGTATCGTTGTGTAGAATCTGAATATTTAGATTTTGTTTTAGTTAAGTGAAGAAAACCACTTGAGTAGGCCACTCAAGGTAACTATTCTTCACTACATTTATAGTTGTTTTATTTCTATTTAGCAGTTATTTCTGTTTATCATTACTTTATAAATTGCATGTAAGATTAAATAGATTCTCATATGGTGATTATTAGTAATGATTGTTCATGTGCATGAATGCATTCAAATAACTTGTAGTACTTAAAAGTATAGATTAAGTTTTGTAACCAATTTTGAGTTAGTTTCAATAATTCTTTGTTAACAATAATTTAGCTATAGATTATGTTGTAGGCACTCGTAGCCATTAGTGCTAGTTTACTTCTTCCACTGTTATATGTTTTTGTGATTTTGCAGCAAGTCGAATACCTTGAATAGAATAACCTAAGTAGTCTTAGGTCATTGAAGGCACATATAGTGTAGTATCGTCACAAGTTTACAAGCCCTGGTTGATAGTTTAATGAATTCTTTACAATGTTGAGTGGATTGTTCAACTAGTCATTCCTTTCAATTGTGTGGTTTCTACCAAGTTTACAAGACACTAGTTTAGACTCTACACCATCCATGGGTAGAAGTCTTGGACATGTTGATACCCAAAAAATCTACTCAGAAGAACAATCAAATCTTTAATGTCCTTAAACCGAACTCTATGTTGGACCCTAGCCATTTTGACAACTACTTTTCTTGGGTTGACCAACATGTTATTGTTGATGTAGTTCAGGTTCTCTACTTCATGCTCATCAAAGTGTTTGATGACCTTCCTCATTTCAACTACCTCATACTAAGGTTGGTAAGGAATCCTGAAGATCATTTCAATCATGTCCATAGTTACATCAAGGACAACCTATCCTCATGATTCCATCACCTTTCTGGTCTTATGATTGTAATATTGGGCATAGGTTAGAACTAAATCATGAGATTGAATAATTACTAAAAATATAGCTGCTTGTACTAATCCTGAACTGGAAAATACTTTAGCCATGCATGCCTTTATTTCATAATTTATCATCCTTTTATTAAATCTTTCTAGGTTTACATGACCTAAGTCAATATCCCCAATCTCGATGTATGGAGAAAATGTTTTTGAATGTGGATGATAGCATTTATATTGACACTTCATCTCTAAAGAATATTTTAGTGGCATATCTTCTACATGCACAAATACCATATGTTAAAATTCACATATATCAAAAGGAACTAGCCTTGCAAACAAGTTATATTATCCAATATATATCTCTTATTACAAAATCGTAACTTGTTTCAAAATAAGTTTAAGAAATTAGATAATATTTTTGGGATCTAGCCTTGGGCCTTCCACTTATCTCATACCAAAGAGGGTTAAATATTCCCCCAAGAGTTTAACTTTCTTAATTTTGATCCATCAAGGGTTAGGGATTAGGCTTAAATTATGCCTCTTACCCTATAGCATAAATTCCTTTGATTAGCTTAAGTTATGTTTCCTACTCTTCAAGGGTTGGGTATGGAAGATCATGCATACCTCATGTTCAAAAATGACTTCAACATCCTTAGTTCAATTTATATTTTTGACCTTTTGAAGGTCAAGGTTTAGGTGTGTCCCTTATCTCTTGTTTGAAATGTCTTAAAAGAATTAAGGGGCACATTCGAGTACTGATGTTCGAAAGTCATTACAACTATTATGAGTTGGGTATCAGGTCTACCGCTTACACTTTGTTCTAATATTTTGGAATCCATTAATTCAATGCCTTGATGTCTAATATCTAATTATCATGCTTATTTTGGTTAAGCTAAAGGTGACTTTTGTTTATGATTTTGAGTGTAGGTGGTCGAGCGTTTGTGATACTTCCTACCTCAATAAGGAACTTTGAAAAAGGTAATTCCATCACTTGATGGTGATGCAAAGCATATGGGAGACTCCAAACTAACACAATCTCAATGAATTTTGCAAATCCCAAACCCTAGTACTTCAAACAAATGACTTTTCTCACAATCTTCCACTATGCTTTGATGAGAGCAACAAATAATGTAATTTTGACATAATTTTCAGAAGAAAACTCAAAGACATGATATAAAAACTGATTTGGATACCCATTAAGCCCTTGTATAACATATATTAAATGCAAGTAGGGTTACTTTGGAACAAACCTTTCAAAAACTTGCTACTATGTTGTCCCAAAGGCCTAATTAGGCTCCTACAACTAGGCACTTATTGGTTCTATATTCTCTAGGCCTGAATATTCTTCTCCAACACTTCAAACATATAAAATATGGTCTGAATGTTCTCACCAAACCGTTTTCCACACCTTTCCAATGGTTTTTGATCAAACCCTAGCCTCTATGCAACCTTTTGTCCCAAAAAATACAATTTTCCACCTAGGGCATCATCAAATCTTCATGAATATGCCTCCCCTACTCCTGAAAACTTAAAAAACAAAAAAAAAACACCTAAATCTGCCATTCCACCAAGTTATAGCCTTTTCTACGAGTGGAATGGCCCAAAACTGCTTTCTTTTCTCATTCAAACCCTCAAAAATAGGGTTTCGTGGCTGATTTTAGTAAAAACAGTCTAAAATTCTCAAAACATGATGAAATCAGGTGAGACAAAAATAAAATGAACGTTAATTCACTCCTTTATCAAATAAAATTCATAAATATGCATTACCATGCCATACTAGGCCGTACCAAACTCTGTAACAACATATTTCTATGAAAAGCATAGGTAAATCAAGGGTTTTAGTATTCAAATTTTAAAATTTACAACATTCCATGTTTCTCAACATTCAAAAATGTCTTATATAACATTTCCAAGTATCCCCAACCAAAAAAAATTGACTCCTCACATTATTTCACCATTTGACCCTTCATATTCCCATTTAGTGCATTTTTGCACTTTTGCACAATGACAACATTTACAAAATTGGAAACTTTTGAACAACCCACCTATCTATCACACCTAGCAACCTAAAAATGACCCAAATACATTCAACATGGTCCAAATAGGAACTTATTACAAAGAAAACCAACCGCCAATCCAAAATGAGAAAATTGCCTTATGGAGGCATGAACTCAACTAGGTGCTCCTACACCATACTCCCCATGGAAAAAGAACTCAAGTCCCTTGAGTGAGGACCTATAAATACATGAGAACCTGCACCACAACCTACAACCACAATAACTTGTGAAAAGAACATAGAAAAACGTAAAGCTGCAACTTCCACATCTGTCCCTTGATTGCATTTGTCAACTTCAACATGTAACTGCTTCATCTTGAACTTGGGTCTATCCCTCCTTGCAATCTCAACAAGAAATTTGTGTATTCCTTCCCCATCTGAAAACATTGTTGAACCTCCTACAAATATACCTCCTTGATTCTTCTTCTTCACTTTAGGTGCATGCTTGAAATTTCCCATCTTCCTTTGCAAATCATCCTTACACTCTTCCATTTTGTTTTCCCCCTCTTCCACATGATGCTCTTCCCCTACAATTGTTGGTTTCTCAAGTTTATGAACCTCTGAATTAACTGAAATAGAATGTCCATTATCCTTTTCTTCAAGGTTTGAAATAGCTGCAACCTCCATGTGCTTTTCTTCTTCTACTTTGATGAATTCTTCCTTATCAACTATCACCACATCAACTTGCTTGGTTTGTTATTTATCTTCCTCCATCAACAAAGGTTCTATTATCTCCACTTGCCTTCTCCTCTTCAAAATAATCTTCTTGATAGGTCATTTTACCTTTTTCCTTATGGGTAAATTCCAACCACCTACTTGTTGTTCTCTCTCAAGAAGTTGCATCTCCATTTGGAACTCAAGATCCACTCTTTCTATATCTTTTTTCATTTGTTCCAAGGCTTGTTTTAATTATACTATCTCTTTCTCAGCATCCATTTGCTTGACCTTCTCATTCTTCTTCTTTATCTCCCTTTCCTCTCTTGTTCTTTCTCATGTCTTGTTTGGTAAACCCTTACTCTACCAGAATATCTTCCACACATCCATTCTTCACACACACAACTATACACCTAAATATTCCATTCCACCAAGTTATATCCTTTTCTACCGATGGAATGGCTCTAAACTTCTTTTTTTCTTACTCAAACCCTCAAAAATAGGGTTTTCTAGCTGATTTTAGTAAAAACACTCTAAAATTCTTAAAACGTGATGAAATCAGTTGAGACAAAAATAAAATGAAAGTTAATTCACTCCTTTAACAATTCCAATTCATAAATGTGCATTACTAGGCCATACCAAACTCTGTAACAATAGATTTCTATGAAAAACACAGGAAAATCAAGGGTTTTAGTATTCAAATTTCAAATTTTACACCATTCCACATTTCTCAACATTCACAAATGTCTTATATAACATTTCTAAGCATCCCCAACCAAAAAAAACTTACTCCTCACATTATTTCACCATTTGACCCTTCATATTCCCATTTATTGCATTTTTGCACTTTTGCACAATGACAACATTTACAAAATTGGAAACTTTTGAACAACCCACATATCTATCACACCTAGCAACCTAACAATGACCCAAATACATTCAACATGGTCCAAATATGACCTTATTACAAAGAAAACCAACCATCAATCCAAAATGACAAAATTGCCTCATGGAGGCTTGAACAACAAAAGAGTCATGTTTGAAAACTTTTGCTGGATGTCTTTAAGTATTTGCACATTGTCTTCTTTGGAATAGTTCCATGTTGCAATCGAACCTTGATTCTCACAAAGATTCCATTTCGTCTGTTTTAATCTACCTTCAGACAACACTTTCTTCAAACTACCCTCTACCCAACAAAGATTCTGGAAGATGCTTCCTCTACCCACCTTCTCTCAGTGGAGGAACTCTACACCTTCTACCCAAATTTATCTTTGCTGGAGGATAGCGGTTACAGACTCTCTTTCATTCCTACAATATACATACTTGTATCTTCACCTATAGGTCCTGGTGTGAATTTCCTCTCTCTCAGTGCTCCATCTGCACACTTAGAACCTCCCGCTCTGATACTAATTGATGTAGAGAAAATTGGAGACTCCAAACTAACACAATCTCAATGAACTTTGTAAAGCCCAAACTCTAGAACTTCAAACAAATGAATTTTCTCACAATCTTCCACTATGCTTTGATGAGAGTAGCAAATAAGGTAATTTTGACGTAATTTGCAGAAGACAACTCAAACCCACAATCTAAAGTAAGGTTTTTTAAAAAATAATTTTTT
Organism: Sequoia sempervirens; assembly: GCA_007258455.2. Taxonomy (NCBI): domain Eukaryota; kingdom Viridiplantae; phylum Streptophyta; class Pinopsida; order Cupressales; family Cupressaceae; genus Sequoia; species Sequoia sempervirens. The sequence goes on from VDFB02086081.1 coordinate 243,946,655, forward strand.
TTTCCAAGTATTTTATGTAGATTATTGGGGATTAGGGGCACCTCTTAGCCTTCCACCTCTATAAAAATGGTGATAAGGGGTAGATTGATAGCTGAAACCTGAAATGTGGAAAAAATATTTTCTATGTCTCAAGAATTTTGAATTTCAGAGATTGAGGATTAATTTATAGTCTATTCATTTGTCATTTAGTATGTGACTGATCCATTGCAAATTTTATAAAGGGTTGGAGATCAAGCATTAGAATTTTTTCATTTGGCTTATGATATCCCTAGGTTAACAAGTAAGTGGTATGTTTGACACCCGATGGCCAACAAATTTCAAGTTTTTCAAAAAATGCTAAGGTAGGAAAAAGAAAACTTCAAAAAGCTCAAGGCTTGATGCTCAACCGATGACATCATAAACATATTTGATTAGCATACTAGAGGAAAGGTTGATTTGATAGGGAAAGAAAATGAAAAGAGACAAAATGAAAGGAAAAAACATAGTAAATGAAAATGGTGAAACACAAACTAGAATGCCCAAAAGTAGATTGAAAAAGGCAAGAAAAAATAAAAGGAAAAAGCAAAAAAAAAATGACACCCATGCAATCAAACTCTATCAAAGAAATTTAACTAAGTTGCTAGAAAATTAAACAAGAATCCATAGAGCTACTTGGACTTATGCATGGGATGATGAGAACACACACAATAGACCACGAACGAAGCATAAGAAAAACCACAAACCAAACATGAATGCAAACAAAGCACAAATGAACCACTAGCCAAAAATTTCAAAGATGCCTCAAACCAGTAAGCTTGAATGATTTGTAGAAATGGAAGACTCGAATTTGAAAAAGGAGGACTTTAGAAGGGTCACAAAGATTAATATCACAAAGGAAAAGGGATAATAATAAAAATGAACATCATGATCTTGATTATACCCCCTAGTGCCTTCATTAATGGCATTAAATGCATTTAATGGTGCATTCGAAAGTTCCTTGTCAGAGCACTCAACCCTATCAATGCATTCAATTCTTGTGAATGTAGTGACATGCACGAGGCTTCATGAAATAAGACATCACAACTATTGGGCCCCGTGGATCAGGCATATGATAAAAAAAACACCCAACGCCCAATCCTTGATAGGGAGACAAAACAAACAAGCTTTGAATGTCAAAGTAAGGGTCAAGGATTGAGCCCGACATGGTAGGTATTCAAGTATTGATAAGCTTGATCTCTCAAACCCCAAAAAGACACTCAAGAAAGAAAAAACAAGGAAATAGAAAAAGGAAAAGAAGGGAAATAAAAAGCAAGAGAGAAAAAAATGGAAGGAAAATGATGACATGCAAAATGAAAAGAGGGGGTCCCTATTTTTTCAAAGACAAAAATTGAGGCATGAGTGTGAAGGCACAACACTACCTATGGCACATCATACTGTTGTGGGTAATCCTGTTGTGGGGTATCCTAGTGGGATACATACTATTGATCATCCCCTTTGTGTGCCTATACCTTAGTTCTTTTCCTCATGCATCACTCATGCCTAGGCTATGCCTCTCTCCTCTTGCAAACCCCCATGACTCTGGTTGCACCATCAAGGTGAGTAAACCTCAGGGGTATCCTTTGGAACTACCATGCATCAAAATCCTATGCAGTCCCAGGGTCCTCTGGACCACCTACCCATCTCCATGCTAGGGGAGCCATCTATTCAAACTTTTTCATTGCAACCTAGGGCATTGCCATACCAACCCACTCAAGGATATCCTACACTATCCTAGCAAACAAAACATGATAATCATCAGTTGGAACATATTGCCTCTATTTGAACTATCTATGGACCCTATCTAGTAAATACCTCTCTAAGATGTGAGGAGTGTACCCAATAAGCTAGTTTGTTTGGTGACAATATGTTAGATACACGTTATTTTATGTCTAAACCTCACACCATAGATACAACCTCCATAAAAATTGATCCATGTCATCAAATATAATGCTCTAGAAATGTAGATCTTCCATGCATCTGTGGGTTAGCATCAAGGAATATCGATAAACAAAAGGATCTCCAGCTCTCTTTGCCTCACTAATGGGTTGAGTAATAACTATGTGTTCCCACACCCACACATGGAGCAATGTGACTCTTGTTGATAGATTGGTAGCTACCTTGTATGCTACCTAGTGCATCTCATGGTATAGATGTGTGAGGATGCAAGGTCTCCATGCAAAATTGATACCCTCCTCAAGCATTCCCTTAATAACAAATACCTATCCAATTGAGAATCCTCTAGACCATTGGTCAGGTATGATTTGACCCATGATCAATCCTGCTAGAACCAAGGTAATGTCATCAATCTCTTTGATGTAGGGTTGCATGTCTATCTGTCCATCCTCAATATCAAGGTCCTCATCTCCAAGAAGTCTCTCCAAGGACTTTGTGCCTCTACCCATGTCATACACAACTCATACACCCTTGATAGGTACCCTTAGGATGCACCAAACATCCTCTAAAGTGATAATAACCTCTCGAGTGGGAAGGTGGAATATCACTGTCTTCGAACACCATTTCTTAATGAGCATAGTCATCATGGCTCTGTGTGCCTAGATATCAGGCATGTACGTAATATAGAACAACCCGACATATGATAAGAACTCCATCTCCACCTCGCTCAAGAGGGCCATTTGATCTAGAATATAAGGTCTTTTCTCTTGAGAGTAAATAGGATATAGAACTTCTTGCAAGCATAATGCCCACAACATTAATTTATCAAATTTTTAATAAAAAACCTATCTGCTAAGAAAACAAAGAAATGAGTCACTTTAAGAAAATGTGTTGATGCATGACAGTCAAATGTGGTCACATTTTCAAATGTTTCATTCCCCAAATCAACCATGAATGCATTTTCAAATGCAATTCTTTACGACCAAACAACCGTGGCAAGGTATCACAATCATGATATGATAATCCAAATGTTCCATGATATAACAAAGGCGATGTTTAATGATATCAAATGTAAAATGTTAGGTTACAAAGATTCCAATCCATGGATTGACGCGTTTGTTTCCCTACCTTTAGCTATGAATTTGAATGCCTAAAACTATGTGCAAAAGAGAAATAACTATATACATATCGAGGGGATGCACTGTAGAAAAATGGTCCCTTGTCATTTTCATGGTCTTTTAGGCTTTTCTTCATGATGCTTGGTCCATTTTTCTTTGATTTAATGTTGCAAGGTGGCTTGAACATTCACATTAAGTACTTAAAATTCAAATTATGGCGTCTTGTGAAGGTGTTGTGAAGTGTTGTAAAACATTTCTACACTCTTCTAGACTCTATTTATTATAATTAACCTAAAAATAACCTTTTCATCACTTATCAAGTCCTATTTTGAAGTGTTGTAAAGTCTTGTAACAAGATTTCATGCTTTTCTAGGCATAATTTCACTATTTACACCTTTCTTATGCTTTATTTGACCCCTTTATGCCCTTATAAGGCTTAATTAAGTGTGTTTTTGAATGTAAACCCGACAAATAACATTAAAAGCAAGATAATTACCAACACCCACATTCAAGTCCAAGGTGGGACCCATTCCCCATGGGTGGCAAATGAGTCCCTCTTGGCTCAAAATTCAAAATATTTCAAATTTTCTTTTAGGTTTTTATTTAAAATCACCTTATGTCAGCTTGTGATGAGGTATTATTGGGTTACTAAGGAAAAAGTGTGTATAAATAAGTTTTTTTTACATCCATTATAACCCCCATTCATCAAGTTCACATATTCACACATTCATTCAAGCATTCAAGCACTTCGCATCATTGAATTAAGCATTAATCAAGTATTTTTGGAGTATCCTTTGTTATATCTTCATATTTATTCAATAAGGGTTTGGTAAGTTGATAGCATTTGCATGTTATTTGTTTATCATTCTCTTCCATTTCATTTCTTCATTAAGGGTTTGATTACCAAAGTGGGATTTGACCAAGAAAAATCCTTATAATCTAACCCTTAACCATTTTTCCCCTTTTGCATGTGTGTTTGTAGATCTATGTATGCATTTTTGACAAGCTATTAGGTGTTGAAAAGTGGAAAAGAAGTCAACAAAGTGTTTCAAGTCAACTACAACCTATTTCAAGCTTGGAGAAGACATTCTATTCATTTTCTGCAGAATTAACTTCATCAACCCGACAAGCAGACAACCTCAGATCTGGTGCTACAAAATTGGTTCCTGATTTCTCAAAATTTTGTGAGTGGAATGATTTTCCATCAGTGGAAAATGAGTCCCACCTTAAGGCTGGAAATCTAGATTTTGTCAGATTCTAGATCTCGACACTCAAAAATCAGTCTTCAACAATTTTCATCAGAAGTAGGACCGATTCACCATCAGTGGCGAATGAGTCCCATTGGTGATATTCAGTAATCTCTTCCAACATCTAGAATATTCCAAAATCTTCATTAGACCTCCAAGTGCACTTTGAATCAACCTTCTTCTTTTCTGTTTTGCATTTGTTCATATTTAGTTCATGTTTGCATATCACATTATGTTTTCCAACATTGCATAATTCTTAGGTTTTGCATTCATAATCAGTCAAATAGATCACCCAATTGCACTTAGATCATTCCATTTAGTTTAAATAGCATCATACATTGCATAATTTGAGTGGACCTAGCTATATTTTTGAGTGGGGTTTATCTCTCTCCTTTTAGGTGAAACATTCCTAAGAGTGCAAGAGTAGCCTATAAGCCTTACCCAAAAATCTACGGTTTAGGGGAATGCTCCTATTGGCTGCTGGAATTGTTGCATTTCATTTGAATGGTGTGGGGCATGAGGAACAAGGGCCATCTCAAGAAGGTGTTTATGAAAACAAGATACTCAGAGCTCTAGGATATCTCAAATAAAAGTGTGCAAATGAGGATAATTTGAGCCCAAATGCATATTATGACCCCCAAACCCAAGGGTTTCACCTTCGACCACCTTGCTAGCCTATTTTTTCAGCCTTGTCTATCCATCCTGATCACTTTTTGGGCTTCCTATGACTTAAATTTTTCATCCTCTTTTTAGTAGACCTAGTCTTGTAATCTTGTCATGATCTTGACCCAAAAATTAATTTTTTCAGTTGATCTCTTGAGGGGGAATCCTACCATCTTTCCTATGTTCACTGGGTATAGTTGGGCATCAAGTGAATTTTTTAATTTGTTTCCAAGGAACATCAGGTCTTTGAAACAACATAATAGGTACATTGTTTGAGAGGGGAGAAATGTAGATACCTAAAATTTCCAAACATATCACACATCTCAATTTCTCCTTTTAACATCATTTTCCTCAATATCACCTATTTCCTCATTTTAATTAAATAATTTCCAATTATTTGATTAAATTTATTTTTTTCCTCTATTAATTGAACAATTGACGTTATTTGATTAATTCATCATTTTTCATCATTTCTTACTAATTCCCCCTTTGATTAAATGATTTTAATTTATTTAATTAAATCTAATTTTCTCCCTTCCACCATGATTACATAATTTCTATTATTTAATTAAATTTAATTTTTCTTCAATCCCACTTGATTAAATAATTTTCCTCCAACTTGCACAGAATATTTCTTTTTCAAAAGAGAATATTCCCTTTTCAAAATATCTTTTCCCTCCAAAATATCTAAATGGCATAATCCCTCAAAATAGAATATTCCATAATTCAAATTCAAATTCAAATTCAAATTCAAATTTGAATAGATATTTTCCCTCCAAAATATCTTTAACTAATTTTCCATGAAAATAGGGATATTTTGGTCTCTCATTCAATTTCATCCCGTGATCTCCTTGATTTCCTCTCATCCATTTATATTGATATTCTATCTCCACCATTGATTAGATATTTTCAAATCTATAAAACAAGTCATTTACTCAAAAAAATCATTCACAATCTCTATATTCTCATGGGCTTGAGAATTTCATTGTTTTGAGAATATTGAGCATCAATTGCGAGTCACATTCAACAATCTTGAGGTTTTGCAACATGGTTTATGCTTAATAGAGAAATCCACATTCATTTGTAGCATAATCCCCTAATGATATTGAAGGTTTGCATATCTTTCTTGGTTAAATTGCTTTAAATTATGTGTTTTCATGCTTTTAATTGAATATTTTATGACATTGTTTACTAATTTCATTTAGTATGGGCTTATATGATCAATATTTGATGGGTTTTTAGTGTTTTATATATTAATGGCTTAATTCATACTTTTTGCAACTAATCCATATTTTCCCTATGACACCTAGGTCTCTCTCTTGGATGCCTATCACAAGGTCCCAAGCAAGAAAGAAAATTATGGTAGATCTCAGTATTTCTCCTCCTCATCTCATGTTACAACATTTGAGGAGGTACTCCACCAAATCCTATAGAGAATCCATTTCCATATTACATCCTACATGATCATGATTCAAGTGACCAAGACTCACAAACATCATTAGAGGAATTTTCCTAAGATACCTAAGCTATGAAATTGATGTTGAACATATGTTATTTATGTCAAAGGAGTATTGTCCTTGATGTCAAAGGTGCCCATTGTTGTCAAAGGAGTGAAGCAATTATGTTAGAATTTAACAATTATAATTAAATTTAATCATACTATAAGCATATGTTATCATCTTTGAGATTTTGAGATCAATCGAGGAATGTCTGTAGTATCATATTACATGTATTCATGTTGATAGAATTAATCCAAAATTTTAATTTGGAATGTTTGAGGTATGTTACCTAGATAGTGAGATGGTTTTGGTAACATGATTTGATTTGTATTTCTTCATGGATGTAAGTTATGCCCTTTAGTTTGAAAGAAGAATCTATTTACACATTGTTTCTCTTATTCCAAAGTTTTTAGAATGGATTTTTATCAGGAAAAAAATTTAAAGTGATAGAAGGGTCACTATGTTGGTTAATTAACCAAGTTGTTTCAAATTGATGTAGTAGAGGATTTTAGCATGTACTCTTTGGAGGTAGCATATGGATGACCGTTGGGACTAGATAAGTCTACATTGGGAACCACATCACATGTTTTATCTTCTTGTGTAGCGTGTGGGCTATTGGACCTGGCCTATTTAAATGGTTGGAAATCATTGGTCAAGGAGTGTTTTTGTGGTTGAATTTTAGATATTATTTCTATGCTTTGGGTTGACACATGAATGTAATTGTAAATAAAATTCATATATATAGATGTATAGGATCTATCCTATGTTGTTGGGTGTGTGGGAATGCAATGTAATTAGGGCTTCAATGAAAATATCAGAGTGACGCAATGTGAGTTGTATTCCAATCATTGTGCACAATTATTAGAAGATCATATGTTGTATAGGAGAGTGTTTGAAGGTTGATCAAATCAAGTGCATGCTATATTATCAATATTGAAGGTCTACAAATCATATCTCTATAATGTGGTAGGACTAGTGTCCTACTTATTAAGCTGGTGATCAGATTTGTGTATTGGGGATTGGTGTCTCTAGTAGTTTTGTTCCTATAAATACAATAAGGGATTGGTGTCTTCAGTAGGTTGGTGCTTACTTCATGATTGTAAGTGATTCATTAATTTGTGAGGTTGGATTTGAATAGTAGATCTACGAAGCTATCTCACTTTGGTTTTTCCCATCTTGGGTTTTCACAAATATCTAGTGTTCCCATGTGTAAGTATGTGTTTGTGTTATCATTTGAATACATTTTCAATGGTAGAGTAAGATTAATAAATGCTACTAAGGATAATTTGGATTTGAAGTTGAGATTCTACATGTATTGATTCCCCCCCCTCTCAGTATATTGTGTTCCCTTCAATTGGTATTAGATCCAAGTTCCTTTGAAGAATATTAACAGCTTGAGGTAGATTCATGATGACACACTTAGTGGCTCAAGAAGGATTATCTTCAAACAAGGTACCATTATTTGATGTATCTACTTATGTACTTTGGAGAGTAAGTATGGAAGCCTATTTGATGGAATTAGGATTTGATGTTTTGCAATCTATTGTGGATGGTTATGAGATTTTAGAAAGTCTCCTAAAAGATCAAGCTAAAAAGAGAGCATGTGAAACAAATTCAAAGGAAAGAAATGCTATTTTGTGTGGTCTAGCTAACTTTGAGTTTGTGAAAATAATGCATTATAGGACTACAAAAGAAGTTTGGAATAAACTCCACAATATCTATGAAGGTAATGATAAAGTTAAGGAGACAAAACTATAAAACTAACAGGGATTATTTTAAGGTTTGAACATGAAGGAGGAAGAAGACATCACTGCATACCTACTCAGGGTTGATGAAGTTGTCAATAACATTAGGGGACTTAATGAAGAAGTGAAAGAACTAGTGATTGTTAAAAATGTACTCAAATCTCTTCTCCCTAAGTTTGATTCAAAAGTTTCTACAATAGAAAAAGAAAAAGATCTAAATAGTTTGAATATGAATGAACTATATGGGACATTAACTACATATGAGATGAGAAATTTGAATGACAAATTTTTAAGAAAAAATATAGATTTCAAGGCATTAGTGGATAATGTGGATTCAGATCATAGTGAAGATCCTAACCCAGAAGAATAAAATTTTGTGAGGAGATTAAAAAGAGGTTCCGACAAGTATAAAGGTAAGATACCTTTTAAATTTTTCAATTGTGGTAAATTGGGCACATTGCTTCTAAATACAAACTAAGAACTAATAATAATGGATTGTATGCCAAGGAAGAAGGTTACTCATCTGATGAGTGTGAGAAACATACCTCTAGAAATGAAAAAGGCTCTACTCATGGCATTGGAATCCCTAGATGGTGATGTTAAAAATATGTTTTCCATAAATGAACAAGAAGATGTAGAAGAAGAGCTCCATTATGCTCGCAAAGTGATCAAAAACCTTAATAAGAGAATTACATAGGACATCAAAGCTAAAGATGAACTATTACAAAGTATTAAGAAATTAGATGAGATGATTGTAGATCTAAAAGTATATATAGAATAAGGAAGAAGGATGCAAGATGTTCTGACTAATAAATTAAAGACAAGAGAAAAGGATTTTGAAAAGCTTGAAGAAGAAGTGGTAATCCCGAGGAAGTATTTGGAGAAAGAAAATTGTTAACTAAGAAAAAGTATAAAGTTTGAAAAGATTACTAAGATACTAGATGAGATTATTTACATTCAAAGGGCACCACATATCAAGATCAATATTGTATTTAAAGTAAAATAGATTAGTAAGGTTATTGAAAGCTCTATGAAGAAAAGTGCAGAAATTTGGATGATCATGGTTCTAAAAGCTCAAGATTTGATCAGTCCAAGGTGATTGAGAAAAAAAGGAAGATTATGAGGGGTTCATCTGCATTCAGAGACAGAAGATAAGGTCTTAAAGAAAAGCTTAAAATAGTTGTTTCAATCATTCTTTTTATGGCTATTGTTTTAGTTACAATCATTTTAGTCATAAGACTATGGATGTTGGAAAGGATAGGTAAAAATAAATAATTTTGATAAAAGAAATATGTTTACTCCATTATTTGATTCCAATATCATTTTTCATAAGTGCAACAACTTTGGACACATTGCAAGAAGTTGTAGAAGCAAATGCGATTTCTTTTATGTCGAAAATTAAAGGAAGTAATTCAGTAAATAAGAATAGTGATTTCAGGAAAGTTTGGAAGAAGAAACAAGAAGAAAAAAATACTAAAAGGTCAATAATCCCCCATGCTACATTTTATGATCAATCTGTGATATGTGATGACTCTAGAAGTGAAGTTTGTAATACTACAACCACTATGAAAAAGTGTGGATCCATAGAAGCAAGTTTCAATGAGCTTATTGTGTATTATTGTAGCTTAGAAGATGATGATCTCATTGAGATCAAAGATATATAATGCTTTTTATTAAAGAAGGATGAAAATTGGCCCTAGTATAAAAAGGAATAATATGATAATACCTTTGAGTTCTTTAAATAGAAGATGTGAGAGATCCATCTCATGTTTGACATTCTAGAGGGAGCAAAAATTGAGGGGGATTGTTGACTCCCTAATGCAAGAAGACTTGATAGTCTTGCAAAGTGTTTACGAACTTGGTTGTGTAGAAGCAAAGTGCTTAGATGATTTGGTTGAAATATGGACATAAGGGAAGTCCATCTTGGAAACAAGTTTTTGGATTGTGTAGTAAGCATTTGACCTCTTCCATTAATGTCAAAGGGGGAGAAATGATTCTCAAAATGCTAAATTCTCTAAGGGGAGAAAGCAGAACTCCATGTGAAGTGGCTTCAACTATTGGGATTTTTTCATTTTGACACATTAGATTTGTCTTATTGTACTAGTAGCATTTTACTATTTGACATCAATGACAAAGGGGGATATTGTTGAACATATATTGTCATTAATGTCAAAGGTTCCCATTGTTGTTAATAGAGTGAAGTAGTGATGCTAGAAGAATAGTTAGAATTAAATGTAATCATACTACAAGAATATATTATCATGTCTAAGATTATAAAATTAGTCGAGGAATGTCTGTAGTATCATGCTACATATATTCATGTTGATAGAAGTAATTCAAAATATTGATCCAAAATGTTTGAGGTATATTACCCAAACAACGAGATGGTTCTGATAACATGTTTTGATCTATATTTATTCATGGATGTGAGTCATGTCCTACAATTTAAAGAAAAGTGTTCCTATACATTGTTTCTATTATTCTAAAGTTTTTGGAATAGATGTTCATCAAGAATTTATTTTGAAGTGGTAGAAAGGTCACTGTGTTCATTGATTAACCAAGTTGTTGTTCCGGATTGATGAGGAAGAGGCTTGTAGCGTATGCTCTCAGAGGTAGCATATGGATGACCATTGGGACTAGATAACTCTACATTGGGAATGACATTATGTGTTCTATATTTTAGTATATTGTGTGGGATATTAGACCTTATCCATTTACATGTTTAGACATGATTAGTTAAGGAGTGTTTTTGTGGTTGAATTGAAAACATTATTTCTAAGTTTTTTCCCAACACATGAAAGTAATTGTAAATACAATTCATATATATGTCTAGGATCCATCCTATGTTGTTGGGTGTGTGGGAATGTGATGTAATTAGTGCATCAATGTGAATATTAGAGTGATATAATATGAGTTACATTCCAAACATTGTGCACTATTATCAAAAGATCATATGTTGTATAGGAGAGTGTCTCAAGGTTGATCAGATCAAGTGTAGGCTATATTATCAGTCTCGAAGGTATGCAAATCATCTCTATAATCTAGTAGGAGTGGTGTCCTACTTATTGCTTTGGTGCTCAAATCTGTGTATTTGGGATTGGTATCTCTAGTAGGTTGGTGCCTATAAATACAAGAAGGGATTGGTGTCATTGGTAGGTTGGTTCCTACTTCATGATTGTAAGTGATTCATTATTTTGTGAGGTTGGATTTGGATAGTATGTCTAGGTAGCTATTCTCACCATGGATTTTACCATCTTGGGTTTCCACATATATATGATGTTCTCATGTGTGGGCATGAGTTAATGTTATCATTTGAATAGTTTTTTAATGATAGAGTAAGGTCTGGGAATTCTACTAAGGATAATCTAGATTTGAAGTTGATATTCTGCATATACTGATTCACCCCCCTCTTAATATATTGTGTGCCCTTCACTTGATGTATATATATCATGAAACATCATGAACTATATCCTTATGCTTGTAAATAAAGGTGCCAAATTACCCCATGATTTTGTCACATCTCAAATCATCCAAAAACCTCCTACACACCCTCCTTCTATTCACCATAAAATTACACACCTTCCATCTTCTTCGAATCCCCATGATCATTTATCTTTTCCATCTTCTTCTACTTTCCTTATTTCATCTCAATCCATCAATCCTACATCCCACTTACATATCACAATCCCCTCTCACACCCAAAACATTTCATCACATATCCCCCAACCTTAACATTATATACCTTCCTCCCATGCCTCAACATCCATCCCACCTACATGTCATATCATATTCAAACTTCCAACCCCATCTCATCCTCTTATCAATATATTCAATATTCAAATCCCATTTCATCTAGACATCAACATATCCAATCTTCTAATCCCACTCAATCCTCTTATAAATACAAACACATATAATCCTCACAATCAAATCCCTCCACTTTCACAAGTAATTTGGCCTAAGACATGCAAAAAATAAAGAATACCCTTAAGGGACTTCAACTAGGACATCACAAGAAATCTTATACATTCCAATAATTATGTCCCTATCCTTTTGACAAGTTTTTCACCATGATCCCATTTCCCCAAAATTTTGAAATGCCTAAATTTAAAAATTACAAGGGAAAAGGAGATCTTAGGGAGCACTTTGTTGCAAGTATGAGAAAATTTTGTGTTGTCATTAATGTTGTCAATAATCTCAAAATAGTACTAGATGTTGTAGATTGTGCATGTATAGTTGAGACGCTATTGAGATGTTGTGAGTACATGGAGCTATCTTTTATGGTGTTGTAGATGTGCTGAAATGATGGGTTACCAAGTGCTTTTGAGAAAATTAATAAAGAGTGAAGTCAGAGTTATGTATGTGTTAAAAATGTGCTTTGGTATGTGCTCCACGTACTTCTATGTTGATCCTATGCTTGTATAGATATGAAGGGTTGTTTTTGGGCATCTGTTGGTGACATCTCCTATTTTTTAGTTTTTGGTTTGATGGAGTGTGAAAGTTGTGTTCACTGGTGTGTGAACTGGTTTGGCAGAGTTGTTTGTCTATGAATTGGGAGAAATGTTTCTGCTCCGTAGTTCTCTTCTAAGTTGTTTATGGTCTTGTAGATATGATAAAAGGTTTGTTAAGGTGATAGTTGTATTATGACAAAGGTGTTCATAGTTTGGTGCTTCGAGAGATGAGTTCCAGAGCTTTTGTGTGTATCTATACACTCTGGTTGGACTGTTGGAAGGTGTTCTATGTTTGAAGGTTGTTACACTTGCTATAGATGTATCTGAAGGTATCTAAGATGTGTTCTCATGCATAATGAAGTGTGTTATGTCATCCGCATGTTGTCTTCTTGATGTGGAAGTGTGTACTTCAATATTCATTTGTGTTTTCATTAGGTTTTTCTGACCAAGTGTTTACACTTCATACGAAGGATTAAGAATTAATTGAGGAAGCATGCGATTGATCTGAGATGTTTATTTTGGTCTTGGTTAAGTGTTTAATTGGTCCACTCCCATTCCTTTCCACCACAAGAATGTTGAGTTTTTGACCTAGTTTGAATTAATGAAATAAAGCGTATGTGGCCGACCTTGGAGAAAGTTTCTAAGGTTGAAGATGGTATAAATGAAAGATGAGTTGCAAATGATTAGATGATACAAAGTAACGAAGTAATCCACAAGAGTAGTAGAGTTATGTGAAAGTGAGTTGAGGCAGCAGTTCTTTAATGTGCTAGATTCTTGAAAGTAGTGAGCTGATGGTTTCTGCAATCTCTTGATCAAGATTGTGGATGTGTGTAATTTGCTATGGTGGATCTTTCTATTATATTTTTTTATTTGTAGGTAGTGATCCTCCTTGTTGGATAGTGATTCCTTTCTATAGGTAGTGAGCCTTTGTATCTAGATAGTGAGTCCTTTTTGGGAAATGAGCCCTTGGCAGTGAGCCTCTGTGTATTCGGTTTTGCTATTACTTTATATTAATTGTGTGGTTGTGAAGTTGATAAGTGGTTGAAATTTTGTGTTTGAATTTGGTGACAATTGATTCACCCCCCTTCTTAGTTTTCTTGTGCATTTTAATAATTGGTATTAGAGCTTTGGTTCCTTGGTGAAGAGCTTAACCGCTTGAGGTAGATCTGATGGCACACAAATTGGCGATCCCTATGCTGATGGATCTGACTATAGTGACTGGAAAGTGTAGATGATAGGTTACATAATCTCTCTTGGTTACAAGACCTGTAAGGCTGTTGAGGTGAAGTATGTTGCACTGGTAAGTGGGCCTACTACTATAGATAAGGTTTCTACTCATGAGGAGAATGAAATGCGAGGTATGAAATCTATAGTGCTTTATCTAAGATAGAGTGAACTAAAGTTATTTCTTTGGGAACTGATTATGAAGTTTGGAAGAAGTTGGAAGATCTTTAAGAAGGAAATGATAGAGTGAAATTGACAAAGAAGTTAACAACAAAACACAGATATGAAAATTTGAAAATGGAAGAAAGTGAAGATATTGCAAGCTATTTCTAGAGGGTTGATCTTACAGAAAATGAAGTTAGGAATCAAGGGGGAACTTTGACAAATGAAGATATAATTGAGAAGATTCTAATGACCTTACCAGAGTGCTAAAATGATAAGGTTTCAATTATTGAGGAAATGTATGATCCTAAGAAATATACTAAAGAACAACTATTTGGCACCTTGACTGCATTTGAGATGAGAAAGTTTGGAAAGAAAGGAGAAGATAGAAACAAAATTTAAAGCAACAAAGACTGAAGATGATCCAGATAGTGATGGTTCATATGAGTTGGAAGCAAAATTTACAAGGAAGTTGAAGAAAGGTACCGGTAAGTATAAAGGTATTTTTCCCTTTAAATGTTTCAGTTGTGGTAATATTGGTCATTATGCCTCAAGATGTCCGAATAGAGCTGTACATAAGAAGAACAAAGATCATAAAGATAGAAATGATAATAAATTCAAGAAGTTGTATTATGTTAGAGACAAAGCTGGAATCTATGATGATGAATTTGATTATGAGGTTGATGATAGTGAATGCTTGTTCTTAGCTTTGGAGAATAAATCTATCTACTAACTCTGGAAGAAGTGCCAAAGAAAGTGATTCAAAAAACAAGAAGAATGAGATGGAAGGTACTCTAGTTATTTTCTTTCATGCTAGACAAGATGAAGAATATTGGGTGATTGACAATGGATGTTCTAATCACATGATCATAGATAAAAGTAAGTTCACTAAACTTGAAAAATATGATGGTGGTTTGGTCATGTTTGGTGATGATCTTGGAGCAAAGATTGTTGGGAAAGGTACAATTAGTTTTGATGGAATACAAAACATTGATGATGTATATTATGTAAAGGGCTTAAGGCATAAACTTTTGAGTGTTGGAAAAATGTGTAGCAAAGGTTTCAAAATTGTGTTTCAGGATAATTCCTATTAAATCAGAAAAGGGTCTAGAACTATGGTTGCTGCAAGAAGGAGAACTCATGGAACATCTATCAGCTTAAGGGTGTTGATGGTCAGTGCCTTATATCTCAGGTTAATGAAAGTTGGATATAGATCTTAAGGATGGGACATGTAAACTTTGATAATCTAGTCTAGATTAGTTCAAGAAATGTCTGAGATCTGCCTAAAATCACAAAGCCTGCTAATACTATTTGCGAAAGTTGTTAGTTAGGGAAACAAACAAGATGCAGTTTCAAAGGAAAAGAGAAATCAGCTACCAAAATGCTAGAATTAATTCATACAGACCTCTATGGTCCTACCAAGACAGGAAGCCTAAATAGTGACATATATTTTGTGCTCCTTATTGATGATTATTCTCGAATGACATGGGTTGCTTTTCTTAGAGAGAATACTTAGGCTATGGATAGGTTTAAAGTGTTCAAGGCAAGAGTAGAAAATGAAGTGAACCTAAGAATCAAGTGTTTGATATCTGATAGAGGTGGAGAATTTACTTCTAGTGAGTTTAATGCATTTTATGAAGAGCATGACATAAAGAGACATTTTTCTACTCCTAGAACTCCTTAGAAAAATGGAGTTGTTGAGAGAAAGAACCAAACTATGTACGAGGTTGCAAGAACCATGATGAAAGAAGCAAATGTACCTAATGTGTACTAGAGAGAGGAAATGCACACTGTTGTTTATGTTCTTAATAGAGTTCATATCAGAGGCAACAACACAAAGATTCCTTATGAGTTATGGAATGGTGAGGCTCCTACTATGAAGTATTTTAAGGTGTTTGGAAGCAAATGTTACATTAAAAGAGATGATGAGAATCTTGGGAAGTTTGATGCTAGATGTGATGAAGGGATTTTCCTTGGATACTCAACTACCAAAAAATTATATAGATGCTTCAATAAAAGATTGAGGAAGATTGTTAAGAGTGCTTACATGAAGGTTGATGAGGATATGCACAAACCTATTGAGATAAGTGAAGTTGAACCAAATGATCCTATTTGTGCACCAATACCTGAAGAGAATAAGGAAGAGGAAGAAGAAAAGACTAAAGAAGAAGAAGAAACACCAGAAATTGTTCCTAAGACTCCCAAGTATGTCCAAAAGAATCATCTAGAGGAACAAATAATTGGAGGTAAGAGTGAAGGTGTGAAGATAATAAGTAAAGTAGCAGCTAAGGTAAATCTGTGTTTACTTTCTAAAATAGAACCTAAATTTGTGTGTGAAGCATGTGAAGATGAGAGTTGGGTTAGAGCTATGAAAGAAGAGTTGCAACAAATAGAGAAGAATCAAACATAGGAACTAGTTCCTAGACCTATGAATAAACATGTAATTGGTTCAAAGTGGGTGTTCAGGAATAAGTTGAATGAGAATGGTGATGTTGTAAGAAACAAAGAAAGACTTTTATTCAAGGGATACTCACAAGTTGAAGGCATAGAATTTGAAGAGACATTTTCCCCGATGGCAAGAATGGAAGCTATTAGGATGTTTTGGATTTTTTTTCCCACAAGGATTTCAAGGTATATCAAATGGATGCCAAGTTTACATTTCTGAATGTAGAATTGGAAGAAGAAGTATACATGGAACAACTTGAAGGATTTCAGTTATCAGAAAAATTGGATATGGTTTGTAAGCTGAAAAAGGCATTGTATGGACTGAAACAAGCTCCCAGAGCATGGTATGCTCGATTGGACATATATTTGACACAAAAAAAGTTTAATAAGGGCTCTATAGGAAACAATCTTTATTTCAAGATGGAAGGAAACAAAATGTTGATAGTGGTAGTATATGTTGATGATATCATTTTTTGAGGAAATGAAGGTATGTGTAAGAGATTTGTAGAGGAAATACAAAAAGAATTTGAAATATCCATGATTGGTGAGTTGAATTTCTTTCTTGGTCTTCAAGTAAATCAAACTGATAAGGGGATATTCATTTCAAAATCAAAATATGTGAAAGAGTTGTTAAAGAAGTTTGGAATGGATGACTCTAAACCGGTTAGTACTCCTATGGTGATTGGATGTAAACTAAGTAAAGATGATGAATCTGTTAAAGCTATTCAGAGCAAATAAAGATCTATGATTGGTGGACTATTGTATCTTACTACTACCGGATCATATATCATGCATGTAGTATGCTTAGTTGCTAGATTTCAAGCAGATTCTAAAGAAGCACATGTTATAGCTATGAAGAGGATATTTAGACATCTTAAAGAAACTCCAAATTATGGATTGTGGTATTTGATGGATACTGATTTCACCTTGAGTGCTTTTACTAATGCAGATTGGGCTGGTTGTTTGGATGACCAGAAGAGTACTAGTGGAGGTGATTTATTTCTTGGTGGAAGATTGGTTTCATGGTTAAGTAAGAAACATGACTTGATTTCTTTATCCATTGCAAAAGCATAATATATTGCTGCAACATCTTGCTACACACAGGTTTTGTGGATGAAGCAAACACTGGAGGATATTGGAGGGATATGTGATCAACCTATATCTATCTTCTATGATAATACAAGTGCTATAAACATTTCAAAGAATCCGGTCATGCATTTAAGAACAAAACATATATCTATCAGATATCATTTCCTAAGAGAGAAGGTATTGGAGAACAAAGTCAGGCTAGAGTATGTTTCTACAAAGGATCAGATTGTAGATATATTTACTAAGGCTCTTCTGAAGGATACTTTTGAGTATCTTAGGGAGAAGTTGGGGGTCATTGTCCCTCTGAATTAGGTGCACATGGAGGTGCATCAGTGCAGTGGATCCATATAATTCTTCATTTATCTAGAATAATGAATGGGTCTACTCCGCAGGGGGAGTAGAAAGTTTTCATTGTTGTAGTATGAGTTTTATGGGTGCACTCCTAAGGGGGAGTGATCAGAGCTTTTGATCTTTTCCATTGATGTCAGAAGGGGAGAGAGAGTCATGTGAAAAATAGTAGAAGAGGAAGAGAAGCTCTTTTCTCAGGATATTGAGAATGCAGGAATGTTGTGTAGGTTGTCTAATTTGAAAAATAAAGGAGAGTGTTGTCTTTGATGGTTTTTCACATAATGTGTTGCCATCAATGACAAAGGGGGAAATTGTTGCAAGTATGAGCAAGTCTGGTGGTTTTTTCATTAATGTTGTCATTGATTTCAACATAGTACAAGATGTTGCAAATTGTGCATGTATAGTTGAGATGCTATTGAGATATTGTTAGTACATGGAGCTATCTTTTATGGTGTTGCAGATGTGCTGAAATGATGGATTACCAAGTGATTTTGAGAAAATTAATATTTAGAGTGAAGTCAAAGTTATGTATGTGTTCAGAATGTGCTTTGATATGTGCTCTATGTTTCTTCTATGTGGATCCTATGCTTATGCAGATTTGAAGGGTTATTTTTGGGCATATGTTGGTGACATCTCCTAGTTTTTAGCTTTTGGTTTGATGGAGTGTGAAAGTTGTGTTCACTAGTGTGTGAACTGGTTTAGCAGAGTTGTTTGTCTATGAACTGTGGAAATGTTTCTACTTTGCAGTTCTCTGCTGAGTTGTTTTTGGTCTTGCAAATCTAATAAAAGGTTTGTTAAGGTGATATCTGTATTACGACAAAGGTGTTCACAGTTTGGTGCTCTAGAAGACAAGTTACAGAGCTTTTGTGTGTATCTTTACACTTTGGTTGGATTGTTGGAAGGTGTTATGTGTTTGAAGGTTGTTGCACTTGCTGTGGATGTATCTGAAGGTATCTAAGATGTATTCTCATACATAATGAAGCATGTTACGCCATCCATGTGTTGTCTTCTTGATGTGGAAGCTTGTACTTCAATATTCATGTGTTTTCATTAGGTTTTGCTGACTTGGTGTTTACACTTCATATGGAGGATTAAAAATTAATTGAGGAAGTATGTGATTGATTTGAGACATTGATTTTGGTCTTGGTTAAGTGTTTAATTGGTCCACTCCCATTCCTTTCCACTACGGGAATGTTGAGTTGCTGACCTAGTTTGAATTGATGAAATAAAGTGTATTTGGCCGACCTTGGAGAAAGTTTCTAAGGTTGAAGATGGTATAAATCCAAGATGAGTTGTGAAGGATTAGATGATAAAAAGTAAGGAAGTAATCCACAAGAGTAGTAGAGTTGTGCAAAAGTGAGTTGAGGCAACAATTCTTTAATGTATTAGATTATTGAAAGGAGTGAGCTGATGGTTTCTACAATCTACTAATCAAGGCTGCAAATGTGTGTAATTTGTTGTGGTGGATCTTTCTATTATCTTTTTGTATTTGTAGGAAATGAGCCTCCCTGTTGGATAGTGAGTCCTTTCTATAGGTAGTGAGTGTTTGTATTCAGACATCGAGTCCTTTTCGGGAAGTGAGCCCTTGGCAGTGAGCCTCTGTGTATTCGGTTTTGCTATTACTTTATATTAATTGTGTGGTTGTGAAGTTGATAAGTGGTTGAAATTTGTGTTTGAATTTGGTGACAACTGATTCAACCCCCCTCTTATTTTTCTTGCACCTTTTAATAGACTTAAAAGAGTTCTACATTACATTCCAAGAGGTCTCCTATTTAGATGCTTACCTCTTGAGGATTTTCCTTAGAAGCTTGGGTGGACAAGCCCTTGAATGGTTCACACACTTCCCCCATGGGACAATCAATTTTTTTTTTGACCTAGCCAATAATTTTTTCACTCACTTTTCCTATAACATAGAAAATAATATCAACTTGATGGATCTTTACAACACTAAAAAAATAATGGTGAATCATTTTCATCCTTACAAATATAGAAAGATCTTTCTAGTCCCTTTTCATGGATCATACTTAAAAAAAAACTTGTCACAATCTTTGTTGAAAACTTAAAATTTGAATTGGGCTTCCATCTTCGTATGAAATATGCTCACTCATTTGATGAAATTATAGAAAAAGGAGTAACTATCAAAAAATCCCTTATCACCAAGGGCTTAGTCAAGATATACAAAGAAGGAAATGATAACAATCTGCAACCTAGTGATAAATCCCATTTTTTGAATAAAAACAAGAATATGGTCAATGATGGTGTGGCTAATTAAAATCATGTTCAAAATATCCAACTACATGTACCATCATCATCTCACAATAATCTAGCTCCCAAAAAAATGTGGTTATCCCTAAAGGTCAACCTAAAATACACACTAGATGTGAATATAACCCCTTGGGCGAACTAATTGAATCTGTCCTCTAGAAGATTGTCTAAGCCAACATGATTGAATTACCATCCATTAAACCTATTTGTCTTGATATTCCTTGTAGACACCTAAAATAATATCTAATTAAATAAATACTTGTTATTTATTTAATTTAACCAAGTTCCCTTATCCTAATAATTAATTAAATAAATATTTATTATTAATTTAATTAATTTCCCCATTAGCTTTATCCACCACCTTTAATTAAATAAATCTACATTTATTTAATTAAAGCTACCCATTTTCCCACATTCGTCTAAATCCCCTAACCTTGATTAATTAACTTTATCCCTTTCCTAACCATTATTATCCCATTCTCCAACTTTTAATTCCACCCAAGTTAGTAAACCCTTGGTTTATCAAATCAACCCATCCTAATTAAATCAATCAATCCTTGATTAATTGATCTAACCCTTGTTGGTGATTTTTCCTGCAAAACCAAGCAATTCTCTAAAAATTAGCCAACTCCTATGATGTAGAAATGCTAGGTTAGTGGCCAACACAATGAGCATAGGATTTTATGCTCAGTACTCATTCACTTCAGGCTCTATGAAACCTAGGAGGGTGATCCCAATTATCTTTTTGGGAAGTATATTCGATTAGTAACACATTTATACACAGATTGATTCCTACTTATTGCAAATAAAATTCATCTCATTGATAATTTGGCTGATTTTCAAGTGAGTGACTAGCTATTTGCTAGGAATTGGGGATAATACCACCTATACTATCCTTGGAAAGATTTTAAATTGAATATTGTCTTATCTTAAGTCTAGGGCCAGGAACACTATCTGTTCATTTTATGCAATATTTTCTGACAAAATGACCAGTGTCTCATCAATTGGAGCAACATACTCAAGTATATAAGGATCAACAATCTACAAATTACTTAATTTGTTAATAGGTGGACTATTTTCATATTGCTTTGCATTTATGAAAACTCACTATGCTTGAAACATTTACTTCTTATGAATCCTAAGCAATTTCTTACAAAGTTTACAACCCTATTCAAGAATTTTAATTAACTCCTTAAATTAAAGCTAAAAATAGAGTGATACATTCAAATGAAATATCTGAAGACAAATGATAACACAATTAGTATTTCTCATTCATAACTTGTAAGGAATATACATAGGAGAGTATCTGCTTCTAGACTAATATTTGTTTCGATATTAGTAATTTCTATAAATATATTTAAGATTGCTACATACAGGATTTCACATCCAAGACAAACTACTGACCTATTTCCAGTATTCTATTCAAAGTTCCTTTCCTGAACTTAGCTTTCACCTAGAACCCTATTGAGACTTCAAAATTTGACCCTCGTAATAAGCCCTAAAATCCCTTTTATGGAACAAGGGAGCAACAAGCGTCAGGCTTAATTACATTTACATTTTGTTTCATTTGCACCATAATTCGATATATTCCTAGTTTGTTACATGAAATCATCTAAGGAAAATGGAAGAGTAAAATACCACATTCCATATTCCCTGAATGAAGAAACACCAACTCCTCAAAAGGGAGAGTTTTTTGCAATCATGTTGAATCCTCATCCTTATTGACCAAAGAAGATTCTCCAATAGCAGCTCCAACACAAACTTGTATATTGTCCAGAAACAACATACACACCACCAATGTTAACTAGTTTGGCACTTCTCCCACAAACCAACCCAAAAATATTCCACCTCAGCACTAGAAACACAAAAATTAATGTTTGTACGAAGTGTGTTGATGTGATGCAAAAAATTAGATAGATTGTAGAGATATTATGCATAGTTTCAATTGTGCATAAAAGGATTTGTGATGTGAATTAAAGAAAATAGAGAAAAAGAGTAGAATCAAACATAAGGTCAAGAAAGTGATTAATGAGCTTATTCAGAACTATAATCAGGCATTAGCAGATGCTATTTTGTCAGTTCAAATCTTCTGGATGTAATCCAAATACTTTTGTAAGATAGTGAGTCTTCATTTTGTATTTGAGCAATGAGCTCTAGGTAGTGCACCTAAATGCATATGCATTCCCCTTTTGTAAACACTTTTTGAGTATACTCAGATCATATTGTGGATTGACCTCCACTGTGGTTTTTCCCCTAACAGGGTTTCCACATAAAAAATCCTTGTGTTAAGGTGTTGTGGTTGCTTGTCTTATGTTCATGCATCTTTCTTTTGGTTGAATTCTATAAGTGCTTTAAAGATTAGATTAATAAAGTTAAAAATTGCAAAACATTGATTCACCCCCCCTCTTAGTTTTCCTTGATTCCAACAATTGGTATCAGAGCCTAGTTCCTTAGAAGAAGTTTAAAAGCTTGGGGAAGATATGGGAAAGTGATTCAATGGATTCAAGTAATCTTCAACAAAAAATTTTGGTGGCCCTAGATGATCTTGATTAGTCCAAATCTGAAGTCTAGGAATTACAGGAAAGCCTCATGAATGCTGAGAAATTCATTCAATCATTGAAAGATAAAATCAATGAGTCAAGGGAAAAGAGAAAGGAACTTTGTGATTAGATCAAACAAAAAGAAAGTAAGAGCATGGAAGGTGAACACTTGAGTCAAGCCTTGAAGGAAAAGATAGAGGAATGCAAAAAGCTTACCAGAGATAATGTTGTCCTGAAGCATGAGATGGAATCTATTGTGATGAGGATGACCAAGGAGATTGAAGAAAAAAAGAAGAATGAAGAGAATCTTACTCAGTGCTTGAAAGAAAAATTTGAAGAATGCAGCTGAATTACTGATGGATTCAATCAGTTGGAGCTTGAATTAGAACAATCTAGAAATAATGAAGAAGAGCTTGAAAAGAAGATTTTTAATCTTAGAGATGAACTTGCTATTGCAAATGAATTCAAGGAGAAGTTCAAGATTAGATTAGCCAAGCTTGATGAAATGACTAAAAGTTAGAGGACTGAAGGTGAAAAATGAGGTCTTGGATATGAGAAAGGAGAAAGCTCTGAATCTGGTCAAAGGAGATTTAGGAAAGGAAATCAAATGAACAAAGCTAGAAGGTATCCGGTAAGACAACCTAGTGCTCAAAGATTCAATGGTTACTATTTTGTTTGCAATAAATTTGGTCATATGGTTTCTCAATGTAGAAGTAGAATGAATCCAAGTGGTCCATCATTCTCAGGTTAGTGTTTCAATTGCAATAAGTATGGTCATAAGTAAATGAATGTAGAAGTATGTCAAACAAATTTTTCAATACAGATATTAGATGTTATACATGCAATAGATTTGGCCATATTTCTAACTAGTGCAAATCAAGAGAAAATTAATGGAATAACTGGTTTGGACAAAGAAATGTGGTGTGCTACAATTACAACAAATCCAGTCATATTGCTAGATTTTGTAGAAGTAGAAAGGGTCCAAAAAAATCAAAGGAAAAACATGCAGAAGGATGAAAAGGGAAAAAGGAAAAGTTACTACAGATGAGATTAGGAAGCAAATGAAGAAGATATGGGTGAAGAAGAGTCCCCCTAATGCAGGAAATGATTCCACACCAGAATCTAGATCTGGTAATTCCTCTGGGAATTAGTTTAAGGCCTCTGGGTTAGGGTGAGTTCTTAAGAAAATCATTTAACCCCCTTGTTGGTAGTTGGTACCAGAATGTGGCTGATTGCATTAGTGATGTGTAGATGTTTTGGAATGTCTTGTGGAGAGAATTTATGCAAACTTGAAGGTCCGTAGAAGAATTTTCTTTCACAGTTAGTGAAAACAGGTTATTTGAAAGACCTAGGGTAAAAGCATTTATTACTATGAAAAATTTAGGTGCGTGAATGATAAAAATTCATTTCTATCCCTCATTTATCACTTTGCATTTTGAGGAGTTTGAAGAGCTCTGAGGTGAACTTTGGTGAAGATTCAAGTCTAAAAGTGATTCGACAATCAAACCCTAATGTGACAAAAGGTATTTATTTGAAAACTTGTGACTTTGAAATTTTTGGAAATGGCTACTCCATTGGTTTTCGACATTAAGGATAGGCCTCATCTGAAATTCAAATGGTACCCCTTCAAATCCATAAAAACATAACCTTTAGGTGCATTTTCTTCTGTTTCATATGGTGTTTTTCATGTCAAAGATATTAGGGAGAACATTCATGCAAATGTTGAAGAATTAGGAAGCTCCTAGTTGTTGAATTTGTATACCAATCACATTGTGGGAGAAGATTTCTATGTGAAACCCAAATTTAAGACATTGGAGGAGAAGAAATTCACATAGATTTTAAAATTTCTCGTGTTCAAAGAAACTGAATGGGTTTGGTATATATTGAGTCAAGTGCATGCCAAGTTCATGTGGTTAAGTCAACCTTTCAAGATTACAAAGGAAGCCATAAGGAATGTTACTGGTTTAAATTCATCCGGTGGGTTGCCCACATTGAAAGCTATGAAGAATCAAATGGTCATAGATGCAATTGGTTCAGTGTTCGACAAGAGAGCTATGACAATTGATGATATTATTGAAGTAGATGTCATATTTTCTTCTATGGTCACTGGGTACAAGATTTATCACTCTAGCTAGGACAACTTTGTATCTGGTAAAACAATCTATGCAACACATTAGATGGTCAAGGAAAATGTAGATTATGACCTGTGTGAGTTACTCCAGAGCTAGTTAATGGAGAATCTTGGAAAAATCAAGAATGATAAGAAGAATTCCTTCAAGTATGGTAACCTGTTGTTGTGTTTATTCTTCTATTTCATGAGTGAAGTTCCAGGAGTTGGAAAAGTTCATTGGAAAGGTAATAAACTTGTAGTTGTTCAGATTAGAGACATCTTGTATGGAATTGGAGATAGTAAAGCTAGAAAACTAATATTTGGGGTTATTTCAAGAACTTTTAGAATGAAATGAAAGCTAAGGAAAGAATTCCTTCTTCTATTATGGAGAAGTATAAGGATACAATTTTCTTCATGGTTGATATTGATCAATTTCTGACGGAAGTTGCTGATCCTAGAACAGTATGGATAATGCCTATGGGTTATAAGGTTGAGGAACACATTTTGGAGCTATATGGTCAACACCAGTTGAGTAAACCTTGGGATCCGACTGAAGAAAGGTTTGGTACCTTTGAGGAAAAGGATATGCAAGTGCATTATCAATTAAAGAATCCTATGATAATCCAGAGAGTGAGAAAGGAAGTGGAAGATTTTGTAGAAAGCATGGGTATATCAGCAAAAGCTGTGAGAGAAGCTAGAAGGAAAAGAGAACAAGATGAAATAGGAGAGCCAACTAGAACTAAGTCTACTAGTCTAAAAGCATCCTCTGCTAGATCTAGATCCACAAGGGGCTCTTCTCTCTCATCCGATCCTTCAAAGAAGCCAAGTCTTATGAAAACTCAAGCCAAATCATTTGGTAGAGAAGGAAAGAGGAAGAAGGACAAGAGCACAAGATTCTATGTTGCTGTTTCTAAAGATGAAGAAACTGAATCTAATGAGGAGGTAAGAGAAATTAAGCATAAGGGCTCAAAGGAAACAAAAGTCACTAAGGACAAGCCCTCTAGTGAAGAGAAAGTGAAGAAAAAGATGAAAACTAAAAAACTAGGTATGTCTATAGAAGAAGTGGAGAAAGCTTTGATTAAGGATGGTAATCTTAGATCTCTTTGTGAATGGTATGGCACCTTTGATAGTGCTGGTCAAAGAATTCTTGAGGAAGGCACAATAAAATATTTGAATCACTTCAATATGACTCTCGTTGAAATAATGTTTGAGTTACCCAAAGGTCTGTATGAAGTTTTAGAAATGAGGAGAGTGAATGCAAGAACTGAAGAAGAGAAAATGAGAGAATGAATACTTGTTGATCTATCTTCGGTGATGTCTATAGAAGAGATGAAGAATATTCTAAATAAATATAAAAGGGATTTTAAGAGAAAAACAAGGGTAAATAAGTTGATGATTGGTTTAGCTGAAGAGGTGGAAAAGAATACTGAGAAAATTCTTAAGGAAATTATGTTGAAGAACATATACAATGTTGTTTCTAAAGAAGTGCATGTTGAAGTTGCTCCATCTAGTTCGGTAAATGAAGAAGATACATTTAAGGATACTTTGAATCCTCTAGATATACATGATGGTGAAGCTCCTAAATTTTTTTCGGTTGATGAAGTTGAGATTCCTGAAGCTAAGGGAGAATCTATGGCTAAAGAAAAGAAGGTTGAGGAAAAAGAAGTTCATGTGGAAGCAAGATACACTGCAAAGGTAGTGAAGGAGTTTTTGGAAGAGAAACAAGAGGAGTTTTATTTTGATCTGATTAAAGATACTATCAACTTGGCTACTTTATCTCCCATTGAGAAACTGAAATTTGCATCATTCGCTCAAGCCAAGGCAAGGGAAGAGATTTTGAAATCTCATATTGAAGATAGTGAACTATTAAATCTTGCATCTGGTATTCTAGAGAAGATTATGCCTTCATATGTCAAGGATTCATCCATTCTCCATCCAGTTAGTTGAAGAAACTTGTAAATATTGTAAATAATCACTTTGAGTCACTTGAGAAGTCAGCTATGGATAAGGTTCAAAAGGACTTTTATGGTAATAGGTTTGGTAGGTTGAAGGGAATGATTGCTAATGACAAATCTCTGTTAGCTACCCGTGTAAAGAATATTCAAGGTGCTTTGTCTAAAGGTGGAAAAATTTATAAGTCATTCTTATCATTGTCTAAGTTCACTGAAGACATTGAAAATAAACTAAAGGAATATGAGAAACAGTTAGCAGATATCTCTCAAGAATTTGATCCTCTAACCATTTCTGTTGGAAAGCAACAAGGTCAAGTCATATCCCTGCTTGAAAAGATTAAAATTCTAAAGCATGAAGAAGGAAAAATTGTTGAAAGAGTTTGTGAGATTAGAGGACTAATTGGTCCTAAGATGGAGACAATGATCAGTGCATTGAAGGAAGCACAAGATGCAATGGCGGTCTATGATCCAACGAACCTTGAGTCAGCAGAGATGTAATATTATCTGTTATGTGGTCACATGACTATCTTGGAGAGTCTCAAAAAGAGTTGGGATACTAGTTTGAGCTTGTTGAAGAATACATTTGTAGATATATTCAAGTTTATGTAAGTTGTAGAAGCATGTTTTTACATATGTAGTTTGTTCATAGAAATTTTGTTTATTTTTGGTATGCGGATTCCTGCCTTTTCCATTGATGTCAAAGGGGGAGAGTGGGACAGTGAAAAATTCTTTAATCATCTCAAGGGGAGTTATGTTTTTGAAATTTTGAAGGTTTGCAGTGTAATTCATGTTGGTATTGATCCAACACAGTCATTTTTCACTAAGTGTTGCCATCAATGCCAAAGGGGCAGATTGTTGGTAAGAGACACTATACATGTCATTTGGTGTTTTCATTGATGGAAACCCTAGTTAGTGATTCTATCTGAACATCAACATTTTCTCATACCGGAAGTTAGATCAAAGCTAAGAGATTAATTGTCAAGCTAGAACAGAGCATTCAACAAAATTATGTTCATCAATTCATATGCAATTTTTTGTTATCATTTTGAGTTGTGGATATTAGGTATGGTTGTTAGATGTATGATCTATGTTTTCCTTGAATCACAAAGCCTCGTAGTGGTTGTCATGCAAGTTCGAAGATCCGGTTGATTAATTTTCTGTTTATCAGTGTAAAAGGACAACTAAGTGAATATAGCTTGTTGTGGATATCTGAGAAGAAATTGTTTCAGTGTTTTTGTGTTTGATCATGTTAATTTGGGTCCTCACTATGTTGTGGCCAACTTTGGTTGGTTCACATTGAAAATTATTTATGGATTGAGCCGATTGTTTGTAAATATTTTATGTTTTATTGAAGCTGGCATGTTGTTGATTAAATATTTAGTCACGAATATATATAAGCGATCATTTATATCATTTTGATGTGTGTATGAAGTGTGTTGATGTGTGATGTGAAAAATTAGAGAGATTGTAGAGCGATTATGCACAGTTTCACTTATGCATAAAAGGATTTGTGATGTGAATTAAAGCAGACAGAGTAGAAGAGTAGAATCAAATAGAAGGTCAAGAAAGCGATTAATGAGCTTAATTGGAACTATAATCAAGCATTAGTAGATGCTATTTTGTCAGTTCAAATCTTCTAGATGTAATCCAAATACTTTTGTAAGATAGTAAGTCTTGATTTTGTATTTGAGCAGTGAGCTCTAGGCAGTACGCTTGAATGCACGTGCATTCCCCTTTTGTAAAATTTTTTTGAGTATACTCAGATCATAATGTGGATTGACCTCCACCATGGTTTTTTCCCTAACAGGGTTTCCATGTAAAAAATCCTTGTGTTATGGTGTTGTGGTTGCTTGTCTTATGTTCATGCATATTTCTTTTCGTTGAATGCTATAAGTGCTTTAAAGATAAGATTAATAAAGTTAAAAATTGTAGAACACTGATTCACCCCCCTCTCAATGTTCCTTGATTCCAACACTCTCTCTCCTTGCCTTCTTTTCATATTCCACCATCCTCTTCTCTCTATGTTTGACTAATTCTTCTAAAACTATCTGGTCCTGTGGATGATAATTCTCCTTTTTACTATACTCCTTGAATTTCCTGATTCCTATTCTACCTTTTGGCATATCCTAAGCTCCTTGCATTCCACTTTCATCCTCAAGAGCATATTCCTCAGACTCTCAAACTACTATGGTAGACTTAATCAACTAGGACAAGACTCCTACTCTGGAAAATTTTATACTCACACACTTCCTTACTAACCCAGGCCTCTCATTTACTGCAGACTGAATCTTGATAAAAAAGAATAACAAATAATCTGTATTAAATAGGCAATTTGAAGCATGCAGAATTAACGATCTCAAAATTATTTGTGCAAGTGAGTTGATAACTTGACAACTCAGTTTTGAATCTAAGTCGTTGATTTTAAAGCATTTAAAACTTCATCCATGGAGATCTGAGCCTCATTTTTTTTATGTTTTTAACAACTTTCTCATAGAAAATAGCGATGCCAGCTTAAGTGTTCCAATCTACCAATCAACATGTATCACCAACCTACTCTGTGCTTTCATTAATATTGGCGAAGTACACAAAATTGGTTCTTCTTAAAGAAAAACTTTCCTTATACGTTTCATCACTTCATCTCTGATCTTCCCCAAGTTTTAGGGTGCAATTAGTGATGGAATTATTCATGCGATGATTTTTAGTCCATTGGATCATCCTGTTTTAAATCTTCATCAACAGTTCCCTAGTCCTTTCGCTGCTTTCCTTTTTACTTTATGCTTAAAACCTCAGGATCTTGCCATGTTGCCTGTTCCATGTAGTAGTTATCGCTTGTCGCTAATTTACTTCATGCTCGCCCAACTTCATCAGCGATGTAAACATCCCTGTGATGATCTTTAGCCCCTGGTTCTATGGTCCCTTGGTCACATTCATCCCTTCATCATGCATCACCAATTCAAACTTTGCACTGAGGCTCCTATCGACGACGAGAGATTTAGCGGAGGCATCAGATCTAGACACACACACCTGCACAAAATAAATGGTACAAAAGACATTGCTCGTAGGATCTCATCATATTAGTGAAAGAAAACCTTTTAGAAGACACCATCGCTTGCCGCTAACTTAGAACTCAAGTTCTAGAATGAATTCACGATGAGAAATATAACATAAGGCCTTCACTCATTGCTAATTCTCCTCATACATTATGCGAGCAATTGGCGATGAGAGGATTTACAACATTCATAATATCCATCGCATATCGCTAATGTGGGTCTTTATATTTAAAACAAATACGTGACCATGCGATATAAAGGAAATTACATCATATTGCTCATCACTAATCCAAGACTTATCATTTTATGATCATCCGCAATGTGCGAAAAAAAAACAAGAACATATTAGTGGGCATTGCTCATCGCTAATACAAATTTTAAAACTTGAAAACCATTAGTGATGAGTGATCCTTCAATAATACAAAGGACATCACTCATCGCGTATTTCATTTAGGTGCTCTAGCAGCAATTTGAGATGAGCGATAGCATAAAAATATTACCTCATCGTAATATGCACTCTTGAAGTAATCAACGATGAGCAATAAGAACACAATGGCCATCGAGACTTAAGTGAAAAAATTTAAACATGTGCACTTAAGTTGTTCATAATGAAGGGGATCCCTAGGATAACATAAGAATAATAGACTCGAAAACTTCTAAGTCACAAAATGTAAAGGATGTAAAGGCAAAGAGTGTTGGATGTTGTGGTTGTATTGATGATATTTGGTTGTCATTGATGTCAACACTATTAATATTAATTCATTTGAAGCTGTATATGTTGAGGATATTGTGAAAATTGTAATAAATGAGTTACAGGTTGTTAGTGGTGAAGTGATGTTTAGTATGGTGGTATGTTCTATACATTGATGATCAGAGGTTGTGGAATAAAGGGTTTGTTTATGAGTGTATCTAGTTTATCCAAATCGAGTTTTAGAGATCCGCGTAAAGATTTGATTGAGTTATGAAGATTTTCATTTTGACAATTTTTCTGTTTCTTCAGTTGGTGTTTCTGATTGAAAATGAGGCTATTTTAGTTATCTCAGTTGTTGTGGATGCTTCTCTGTTGGTTTGTGATTCTTGTGGATGTTTCTAGATCATGCTCTATCTTTTTTGCATGTCCGCATTGATCGTTGTGATCGTGGTTGGCATTTTTCTCTTGTATGTTAATATTTTTCTTGTTCTTGGCCAACAAGGTATTGAAGTATGTTGTGGATCTTCGAGGAGAAATTAATTAAAGTGTTTTCAAGTTGAAGATGTTGTTTTGGGTCCTCACTAATTTCTGGCCAACTTTGGTTGATTCACATTGTTAATCTTTTATGTTTTGGGCCAACAACTTATATTCATTTTATTGTTTTTATTGAGGCCGACATAAAGGGATGAAAATTCTTGTTGCAGATATATAAGAGCGATTATTCAGGTGGGAATGTATGCCAGTGGATGCTCGTGTGTGTGTATGTGTGAATAATATTCTAAATCATTCGAAGGAAGAGTAGAGTGTGAAGAAAAGTGAAGAAGTGTGTAGAAGAGCGAAGTATTGTTCATGCGCTTAACTAGAACTATAACCAAGCATTGGCAGATGCTATTTTTTTAGTTCAAATCCCTGCAAATGGCTTTTATCCGAATCTCTTTGTAAGACAATGTGTCTTCCTTTGTACTTGAGTAGTGAGCTCTAGGCAGTGTGCCTGAATGCATGTGCATTTCCCATATTTCATGTTCTTATAATTTTAATAGGGTATAATCTTGTGGACTGACCTCCACCATGGTTTTTCCCCTAACATGGTTTCCATGTAAAAAATATTGGTGTTATGTGTGTTTCTAATGTGTTATTAATTTTTGTTTTCATGGTTAATAATCAGATATGAGAATAAGGTTAATAATTTGAATAAGGTAAGAAGTTTTGGGACAACTGATTCACCCCCCCTCTCAATTTTCTGGGCTTGTTTTGCCAACAATTGGTATCAGAGTAGGTTCCTTGAAAGAAGTTTAACATCTTAAAGTGATCGGAGATAGAAAGTTACAAGAAGGATAGTCCAAGATTTGATGAAACAAATTATTCTTTGTGGAAGACTTGAATGGAGTGCCATCTGAGATGCATTGGTGAACCATACTAGAGCATTACAAGTAATATGCATATTATTCCACAAAATGGTCCTACTACTTCTACTGAGATCAAAGATGCTGAGTATAATATTCGGGATAAGGAAGCTTTGTTGAGTGCTTTGAATGATTCAAAGATGGTAAATTTTATGGATCTGAAGACTACTTATGAGATCTGGAAAAAGTTGGAAACCTTGTATGAAGGTGATGCTAATGTGAAGATTCCTAAGTTGCAGAGTTTGAAAGGGAAATATGAAAGGTTGAGAATGGGTGATGATGAGAACATTAATACTTTCATGCAAAGAGTGAATGAACTTGTGTGGTATTAGATGTGCTGGTGGAAAGATAGATGAATATGAGATTGTTGCTAAAGTGATTAGATCCCTACCTGATTCTTACAAAGTCAAAGCTAGTGCTATTGATGAAGAGCTCAGGACTGTAACAAACATAACCATAGATACATTGGTTGGTAAGTTGACTATTTTTGAGTTGAGTGAATTTGGTGATGCCCTTCCTAAGGTAGAATTTTCATTTAAGGCTACTACTTCTAGAAGAGATAGACATAGATATGATCCAGGTGAGAGTTCATCTAGAAAGAAATTCAAGTATGAAGATGAAATTAGACAAATTGAAGAAGAAGAAAGAGAATTAGAAGAGTTGGAAGCACTTATTGTCAAAAGAGTACCGAGAGGAAAAGGTAAGTAGGAAGGAAAGTTGCCTCTTAAATGTTTTTCTTGCAATACGATAGGTCATTTTGCATCAAGGTGTTCAGAAAGAGCTCCTAAACAAATACATAACAAGCCTAGATTTTAGAGGAAGTGTTACTATGCTACTGATGAAGGTGTGACAGATGATGAATTTGATCAAGGAAATAAAAGTGATGATGAATCGATATTTATTGTTGTTAGAGAAAATAATTTTTCATCTACTAAATCTACTAGTTCTACAAATATGGAGAAATCCCTAGCTGCTCGAGTTGAAGAGAAAGATGAATGGGTAATTGACAATGGATGTTCACATCATATGACATGAGATAAAAGTAAGTTTGTAAGCATGGAAACGTATGATGGTGGTGTTGTGATATTTGGTGATAATACAACTGGTGTGATCTGTGTAAGAGGATGCATTTCTCTTGATGGTAAGCATAATACTGATGATGCTCTGTATGTGGAAGGCTTGAAGCATAATATTTTGAGTGTTGTTCAAATGGTTGATAAGGGATACAATCTTCAATTCAATGATGGAAAGTGCAGAATATTGAGTTCCGAAAATGTAATTGCATCAAGTACAAAGACAAAAGGTAATATCTTTCATTTGAGTGCTACTAGTAAAAGTTGTTTGATTGCTCAAGTTGATGAAAGTTGGTTATGGCATAGAAGAATGTGTCATGTTAACTTTGATAATATTGTCAAGATAAGTTACATTAAGGATGTGAGAGATCTACCTAAGTTGGTGAAACCTACTAATGCAATATGCAAGGAATGTCAGTTGGGAAAGCAAACCAGAATTTCATTTCAGAGTAAAAAGCATTGTTCAAATGAATTGTTAGAGCTTGTGCATACTGATCTATGTGGTCTCTCTAAGGTCAAAATTTTACAAGGTTACAGGTATTTCATGTTACTCATTGATGATTATTCTAGAATGGTATGGGTTAGTTTCTTAAGGGAGAAATCTGAAGCACTAGAAAAGTTCAAGATATTTAAGGCTATGGTTGAGACAAAGATAGGTTTGAAGATTAAATGTCTGAGATCAGATAGAGGTGGTGAATTCACTTCCGGGGAATTTAATCCTTTTTGTGAAGAACATGGAATAAAGAGACAATTATCTACACTGCGTACCCCTCAACAAAATGGAGTTGTGGAAAGGAAGAACATAACAATTGAAGAAGCTGCTAGAACAATGATGCTGGAAGGAAATGTTCCCCATATCTACTGGCAAGAAGCTATGAGTACTGCTGTGCACACAACCAACTGGGTACAAATAAAAGGTGATACTGGTAAGACCCCTTTTGAGCTTTAGATTGGTCAAAAGCCTACTGTTAAACACTTCAAGATATTTGGAAGCGAATGTTATATTAAGAGAGATGAAGGCATAAGAAAGTTTGATGCTAGGAGTGATGAAGGTATCTTTCTGGGTTATGCTACTAATAGTAAGGCCTATTGGTGTTATAATAAAAGATTGAAGAAAATTGTTGAAAGTGCAAATGTCAAGGTTGATGAAGACTTAGGTACACCATCTAGAATATGCGGATATGACTCTGATGATCAGAATGAAAATACAAACCAAGGAAAGCAAGATCAGACTACAAATCCAGTAAATCAGGAGAATGAAGAAGGAGAAACTAGTGGAAACACATAAGAGAGAACACAAGAAATAGAAGGTGAAGAAAATTCTAAGAAGACTCTGAGGTATGTAAGATTGAATCATTCAGAAGATTAGATTATTGGTGATAAGAATAAAGGTGTCCAGACTAGGAGAAAGATTGCAAAAGAGTATTGCTTGATTTCAAAGACTGAGCCTACTAGTGTGAATGAAGCATGTAAAGATGAGCATTGGGTTGAAGCAATGAAAGAAGAGTTGAAATAGATTGAAAAGAATGATACATGGATTCTTGTTCCTAGACCTAAGGATAAGAATGTCATTGGAATTAAATGGGTCTTTAGAAACAAACTGAATGAGCAAGGTGAAGTGATTAGAAATAAAGCAAGACTGGTATGTAAAGGATATTCACAGATGGAAGGAATTGATTTTGAAGAGACCTTTGCCCTTGTTGCTAGAATTGAAGCTGTAAGATTATTTCTTGCCTATGCTGCTCACAAGGACTACAAAGTTTATCAGATGGATGCCAAATCAACTTTTCTAAATGGTGAATTGGAAGAAGTGTATGTTGAGCAACTTGATGTATTCCAGTTGACTAATAAAGAAGATATGGTGTGTTGGTTGAAGAAAGCATTGTATGGACTCAAGCAATCCCTTAGAGCATGGTATGCAAGATTGTATAAGTATTTGCTGAAGCTTGGATTTAACAAAGGTACTGCTGATAGTAATTTGTATTTCAAGAATGATGATACAGATTTTATTGTTGAAGTCTTTGTTGATTATAACATTTTTGGAGGAGATGATGGTTTGTGCATGAAGTTTTCTAATGAGATGCATAATGAATTTGAGATGTCTATGACTGGTGAGATGAAATTCTTTTCGTAATTGCAAATTACTTAGTTAGATAAAGGAATTTTTATATTTCAATCCAAGTATGCGAAGGAATTGATGAAGAAGTTTAGTATGGAAGATTGAAATCCAGTTGGTACACCCATGGTGACTAGATGCAAGTTGACAATAGAAGATGATTCTCTGAAAGCAAATCAGACAAGATATAGATCAATGATTGGTGGATTGTTGTACTTAACTCAAACTAGGCCTGATATCATGAATGCTGTATGTATTATTGCAAGCAGGGAAAACTTTAAGAAACCCCCCTTGGCGAAGGTGTAAAATCATGGCGAATCTTGTATACTTCTTAATAAAAATATTAATTTTAGTGGCAATTTTTTTCATTTTTCGTGAAAAAAAAAGTCCATTGGTGAATCTTTTCTAATCGCTAGAAGTCTATGGAAAATCCTAGCGAAATGCAATCTTTTTAAAACCACTAATTTTTTTCCATTGGTGATTAAAATCTATTTTCAAACCAATAAAATATTTTGATTGGCAAATTAAACCTGTTTCAAACCAGAAAAAATAATTTTGTCGGCGATTAAAACTTTTTTTTAAACTAAAAAAAAATTCATTGGTGAATTAAACCTATTTTCAAATGATTAAGAAAAAGCTATTGGAAAATTAAACATAATATCAAACTAATAAAAAAAATGTAGTGGCAAAGTGTCACTGTCAGTGCAAATTCACCAGTGTCATATTTGTAGTCGGTGGGTCGGAGGTTTCAAAAACTTTGAAACTTCAGAATTTGGTTCTAAGGTTCCAAGTTTTAGCGACCACACGACATTATGGACCACGACCATTCGATGAATTTTCAATGGACGACTGTAGTTGCATTCTAGAAGTATATCTCTCAAGCACTAGATTTGTGAACTTAAACCTCCGAAATTACACTAGAACCGTTAGATTTTCAGAAATCAATGGTTGAGATTTTATTAATTATTTAGGTTTTTCGGTCATCATGCTCTTGTTTAGTGTTTACCATTTAATATTGCCTAAGTTAGACCAAAATATTTTATGACAAAGCCTTAAATCTTAACTCTTTAATCCTGAGGGTTGAGTCTTGTCAACCTTGCTAGCTCTCAAAAACGCAGGCTGAATGCCTCAAGAGGCTGCCAATCTCTTGATACGCTTTAGGGTAACATACAAGGCCAAGAGAACTCAACTTTCTACTCTTTAGGTGCTGCTAAACCTAGGCGGGTGTACCTTTTAAATTGAGCAGACTTATCTTATGATTATCCCTCTGAAATTCTTTGTCCACAATGGCAGATGACAGTGAACAAATGAAATCCAACTTGATAGCAATCTTCTAATCTAAAATCCTAAAGTGCTTAATAAACAGATGTAAAGAAATTGAATGAATTAAAATGATGAAATTGCAGAGACCAGTGCCTCATTGGGTATGCGGAGTCAAATGAAACAGAAGTGGGCAACTTATTCTGGCAGAAAATCAAATTGCAGGCATGTGATCTGTTCATAACTTGTATAAACAATGCAAGACTATTACCACTGAGCTCTTCTTTAATAATCTAGATGAATCTTCTTGATTACTATGATCAACGAAAAGGATTTAATCTCTACTTGAGAGAACCAGTTAATTAATCACACAAATACAACAAATGTGCATTGATAAACCAAAAGTAAACTTGTTACATCAATTTAAACAACCAGAAAGAATCAACTTGGAGACAGCTTTAGCAATACTTTTCAATAAGTTCAACATACAATTGACACTAGAAATAACCTGCCACACCAGCTGATTTTCATTGAATTCGCCATTTGAAAACATGCACATAGTCTCTGATAAGAGAAAATTATTCTACTGTAGCCATTCCTAATCTACTGTATGTGATCTAAAATCTGATGATGTTTCAATTACAATCCAGGGACATATTTATACACCAGCATTCAGGAAAATAAATCAAATTGGAAATCCATGTCGGCCACCGTAGAATTCGAGCAAAACCAAGTTGGCCTGCAATGGTTAAAATTCCATATGTCGGCCCACAACTTTTGAATTTCTATTTTTATTTTCCAGTGAACCAGTCGCTAGGACAACACATAAGGTATGTCGAAGGCAACTGTATCGTCAATCGTTAATCATCCTGCATTCCTCTGTTCCTCGTGTTATTCGCTTTTGTCGTAACAAACTGTTTGCTACGCCGAAGATAATAAGTATCCATTTGTCTTCATTATGTTTTGGTATAGCCCTATGATATTGGGGAGATGTCATACAGATAACTAAACGTTATATCGAAATGTAATTCTTCACATGCTTTCATTTGCTGAGATGCCAGATATCTCTCACTGATGAGTGTTCATCATGTATATTGCTGTAGCTTCCAACCGTCGAGGAGACCTCTTGCAGAATCTTCGTGTCACACCAAAAAACCTTGTAGTCACTCCCCTTTGCCAAGACCATTAGATTTTCTCACTGAATAGAATACTCATTGAGCTGTCAGCAAGACAAAACAATGTCGGGGGGACCTCATATAGACTGCACCATGCTTTACTGAAAGTAACCTCGAGATAACTCTTGATCGCCAAGAGAAAACCACACCTACACCGAAAGCCATATGAAGAAATCCACATGTAAGGTTGGCGAGACCGAAGGTCACTCGCCAAGACCTTACAATGAAAGCAATATCTCCCACCAAAAATCATTCGTTATACTTGTCGGCAAGACCCAACCCTTTCGCTATGACCTCCTACCGCAAACACATGCCCCTTGCCGATGAACCACCACAAGCATAGTCGGGGAAACATATAGAACTCGGTTAGAATCTACCCCGATAGCCACAACATATGCTGATAGAAGTCTCCACATGTCGGTCGCCAAGACAAAAGATAATCGCCAAGACGTGATTGATACCGCCAAGTCTGGCCGAAGAGAATCCATAATGCATTTGTCGGCAAGACCCAAAAAACTCGCTGACCAGATGCCGACGCCGCAACTCCTGCCGAACGGTGCCTGTAAGCAAAAACCAATCACCATGTCAAATAATAAGTCTTGCCGATAGGAAACACAGACTTATGTTAGCAAAAAATGTACAATGGGTCGGGGAGACAGAGGTATTCTCACGCCGATATGAACCAGAATGTAAAATATGCATGACCCAACGGATTCAATGGGACAACATGGGAAAAATATGAGCAAAAAGTGTTCAAGATGGAACTTATTTGGAAAAATATGAATGGAAAACCTGTGAAAAAATCAGATTTTCACAGTTCCAACAGTGGCTCCATCTAGGGATGAATGATAGTGAGATTATTGCAAGGATCCAGAATCTTTGGGTGAGCAGACTAGACACAAAATGATGAGCCAGAATGGAAATGGACAAAAAGCATGAAGGAATGAATGCAAAATGAATGCAAGACAAAGATGAAATGGATGCAAAATGAAGGTGAACCACAACCCTAAACTATTGTGCATGGAAAATAATTTTAAAGAGAACAAGTAAGAGTTGTCCATGCACTGGCAACCCTCAATCCTCTATGTGTTAACTTCTCCTGTCTTGAGCTGTTACAATTTGAAACTCAAATCATACTTTCCCCTATCAAATACCTAGTTTTGTTTTGAGTTCATCAGATTTCTCTTGAAAGTACAGATGCAATCTTTCTTGTTACTGAAAGTTTTTAGAGAATCACTATGCTCAGCCTGGCCCAAAATCCATTCACCATTATGTAATTTATATTCTTCATCATCAGACAAATCTCTGCCAGCATACAAAATGCATACATATTTAATGCAAAATTTTGTATTATCTCTCTCACTGTTATGTATTATGAAACACTCTCCCAGCTGTATAAAAATTTCACAATCAAAGTGCTTCTCTTGAAAAACAAAAAACTTTGTCATATCATTACTGTTTGAGGAAAACAAGTCAGAAACCTTCTCCACCTCTTCAGTATCTCTATTCAGAGACAATACTGGATCGTGACTCATATCCTCCATATCATGCATATGTGAACCAATAAAATTTGGACTTCTATCATCCTTGGTATGCAAACAAAT
This sequence comes from Sequoia sempervirens, assembly GCA_007258455.2. Classification (NCBI taxonomy): domain Eukaryota; kingdom Viridiplantae; phylum Streptophyta; class Pinopsida; order Cupressales; family Cupressaceae; genus Sequoia; species Sequoia sempervirens. Next base: position 243,985,796 of record VDFB02086081.1, read on the forward strand.
GTCTTCTTCACATGAATTAGAAATTTCAAAATCACATACCTCATCCTGAACAGACACAGACTTTTGATCAACACCAAAAGTATCACCATCATTCCAATAAATACACAGGGAGTCATAAGAATTTTTACACAAAGATTCTTCACTGTCAAAACAAAAGTAAGCTAGAGACAGAACTTCAAGATCATCTTGATGTGCACATCCTTGGTATTCAGAAGTAAACAAATCTGCAATCTATTCACAACCAAGTGAACAAGTCTCTATATTTTCATCATTACAATTATACTCGTCACTTTTGTCATCATCAAACAAAAATCCAATACCATCAGAGAATGGGAAATCAGAAACATCATCAGTGCAGTCATTTATTCCATCATTTTGCTTGTCTGAAATTATTTCCTTCTTTTCATAGAATGGATTTGAAAATATCTGAAACTTACTCATTGACACACCTTGGAAAAAAATCATCTGATCTTCATTTAACTCTTCATCATACAATGAGTTTGAAAAAGTTTGGAAATCATTTTCAAATGTACAAACCTCATCATGATCAAATGTATCTTCATAACTTTCAACTATAGCTGGAGGTATTGTATACTTACTATCTGATGAATCAACATCTCCCACTGCCTCTTCATCCAGATCCTCATAAGAAGTAGAAGAATCCCTTGACTGCAGATCAAAATCCTCAGGTTCATCATAAGAATTAGAATATTCACTGGATTCAACATTGCTCTCTCTATGACAATCTGTTGTGCAAGGAAGACGCCCTGCACCTTCATCTTCCTCAACCTGGTGAAAAGTATCTGAAGCCAGATATACTGTGTGATCTTCTTCATTGTTTTCCATTTGCATTCCCTCTTCTTGCATTTTTTGGGCTACAACACAATAATCTGGGGAATGTGGCATATCACAAAATTCAAAGAAGTAATTGTTACTTACCATATAGGTTCCCTTTGTCAATGGATCAGGAGCCTCCTTGTTTCTAGGCCTAGCTGTTATAGGTTTGCTGTCCTTTAGTCTGTATTATAAGGCATGTCATGCAACCTTGGCCTTTCGTTCCTATATGTGCTGCTTTGCTGAGAAACCCTAGGAATATCTCTTTTACTGATTATCCCAGCAGCCTTCCTATTGCTTTCAATTGTTTGTGCCATCTTCTATGCTTCAACCAAATCTCTTGGGAATTTATTTCTCAGCTCATACCCTGTCTTGGGATCAAATGCATTCAAATAAATACTCAGTGCTACAGAATCTAGCAACTTTGATCTAGGAGGTATCTTATTCTACAACTTATTGAATCTCTGATTGAAATCATAAATTGTATCACTTTGATCTTTCTGAATGTGCATTAATTCACGAAGAGCAGCATCTGGTGCACTTAGATTCCCAAATTGCTCGAGAATTGATCTTGAAATCCTTGGAGAGAATCAATTGAGACAGCTGGCAGGCTATTGAACCAATCCCTAGCATCTTCAACAAGTGACATCATGAATAGCCTCATGTGTAAATCTTCATATGGCACATCCAAATCTTGGATGAAAGCATTGAAACTTCTTAAATTCTCTTCAGCAGTGATTGCATCACTCCCTGTAAAATTTGGAACAATACTCCTCCAACTGCCATCCATTGGATAAGGGGATAATTGGATCCCTGATAAATCAAATTGTCTGATCATTGTCGTATGCTAATGAGGGGGGGCACTATATGGGTACTGATGCTGGTACATCGGACCATAGTGCTGTGTATGATGATATGGCATATACTGCTGACCATGAGGAGCTCCAACATGACCTCCCCAAAACTGAGATCTTCCTTTATTCATGCTTGAACAGCTACAAAATATTCTTTCAGAGTCGCCACCTACTTTTCCAAAAGTAGGAAAATCATTATTTATGATCTTTCCCAGCGGAATCACCTTTTCTGAAACTTCTCAAATTACAAATCTTTTCTTTTTTACTGACTCTATATAAAGTTCTTCAACCAAATTTTCTGATGTAATCCCCAGCAGAGTTGCCAATTTGTTAGCTCTCAAAAACGCAGGCTGAATGCCTCAAGAGGCTGCCAATCTCTTGATACGCTTTAGGGTAACAGACAAGGCCAAGAGAACTCAACCTTCTAATCTTTAGGTGCTGCTAAACCCAGGCGGGTGTACCTTTTAAATTGAGCAGACTTATCTTATGATTATCCCTCTGAAATGCTTTGTCCACAATGGCAGATGACAGTGAACAAATGAAATCCATCTTGATAGCAATCTTCTAATCTAAAATCCTAAAATTCTTAATAAACAGATGTAAAGAAATTGAATGAATTCAAATGATGAAATTGCAGAGACCAGTGCCTCATTAGGTATGCAGAGTCAAATGAAATAGAAGTGGGCAAACTTATTTTGGCAGAAAATCAAAATTGCAGGCATATGATTTGTTCATAACTTGTATAAACAATGCAAGACTATTACCACTGAGCTCTTCTTTAATAATCCAGATGAATCTTCCTAATTACTATGATCAACGAAAAGGATTTAATCTCTACTTGAGAGAACCAGTTAATTAATCACACAAATACAACAAATGTGCATTGATAAACCGAAAGTAAACTTGTTACATCAATTTAAACAACCAAAAAGAATCAACTTGGAGACAGCTTCAACAATACTTTTCAATAAGTTCAACATACAATTGACACCAGAAATAACCTACCACACCAGCTATTTTCATTGAATTCGCCATTTGAAAACATGCACATAGTCTCTGATAAGAGAAAATTATTCTACTGTAGCCATTCCTAATCTACTGTATGTGATCTAAAATCTGATGATGTTTCAATTACAATCCAGGGGCATATTTATACACCAGCATTCAGGAAAATAAATCAAATTGGAAATCCATGTCGGCCACCGTAGAATTCGGGCAAAACCAAGTCGGCCTACAACGGTTAAAATTCCATATGTCGGTCCACAGCTTTCGAATTTCTATTTTTATTCGCCAGTAAACCAGTCACCAGGACAACACATAAGGTATGCCGAAGGCAACTGTATCGTCAATCGTTAATCATCCCGCATTCCTCTGTTCCTCGTGTTATTCGCTTTCGCCGTAACAAACTGTTTGCTACGCCGAAGACAATAAGTATCCATTTGTCTTCATTATGTTTCGGTATAGCCCTATGATATCGGGGAGATGTCATACAGATAACTAAAAGTTATATCGAAATGTAATTCTTCACATGCTTTCATTCACTGAGACGCCAGATATCTCTCACCGATGAGTGTTCATCATGTATATCGCTGTAGCTTCCAACCGTCGAGGAGACCTCTTGCAGAATCTTCGTGTCACACCAAAAAACCTTGTAGTCACTCACCTTCACCAAGACCATTAGATTTTCTCACAGAAGAGAATACTCATCGAGCTGTCGGCAAGACAAAACAATGTCGGGGGGACCTCATATAGACTGCACCATGCTTTACCGAAAGTCACCCCGAGATAACTTTTGATCGCCAGGAGAAAACCACACCTACACCGAAAGCCATATGAAGAAATCCACATGTAAGGTCGGCGAGACCGAAGGTCACTCGCCAAGACCTTACAACGAAAGCAATATCTCCCACCGAAAATCATTCGTTATACTTGTCGGCAAGACCCGACCCTTTCACTATGACCTCCTACCGCAAACACATGCCCCTTGCCGATGAACCACCACAAGCATAGTTGGGGAAACATATAGAACTTGGTGAGACTCTACCCCGATAGCCACAACATATGCTGATAGAAGACTCCACATGCCAGTCGCCAAGACAAAAGATAATCTCCAAGACGTGACCGATACCGCCAAGTCTGGCCGAAGAGAATCCATAATGCGTTTGTTGGCAAGACCCAAAAAACTCGCTATGACCAGATGCCGACGCTGCAACTCCTGCCGAACGGTGCCTGTAAGCGAAAACCAATCACCATGACAAATAATAAGTCTTGTCGATAGGCAACACAGACTTATGTTAGCAAAAAACGTACAATGGGTCGGGGAGACAGAGGTATTCTCATGCCGATATGAACCAGAATGTAAAATATGCATGACCCAATAGATTCAATGGGGCAACATGGGAAAATATGAGTAGAAAGTGTTCAAGATGGAACTTATTTGGAAAAATATGAATGGAAAACCTGTGAAAAAATTAGATTTTCACAGTTCCAACAAACCTAATGATGTCCCCATTTTAAATTATGTACGTGCATAAAGTTTGTTTTAAAAGAAGGTCCATTCAATGAATTTTTGATGGATGGCTATAGTTGTATTCCAGAAGTAAATCCTTGAAGTACTAGACTTGCAGATTGAAATCTCTAGAATAACACTAGAATCGTTAGATTTTCAGAAATCAATGGTTGAGTTTTTAATTATTATTTTGTTTTAAAAATGTTAAATGTGGCTTTTAAAACTAATAGTAATTGTCAACATATAGTTCTGATCATAAGTGAGCAAAATTTATTGTGACTTATCAGTGGACATTGATAATGATTAAGGTAAAATGAGACATTTAATTCTCTCTTTTCAATGCGTTGAAGTACTCTACCTTTCATTTATTCTATTGAAATTCTCGAATCTCGATTTGGCTGTGGTATTGGGCGGCGGTGCAGATTAATGCCATATGAATAGACAAAGTGATTGATTGGATAGATTTACATTGAAAAATGCATGATGTACTGTAGAATCGTAGATGATGATGTCAATAATCCAGTGATTTTGACAATCAACAGCGTGCATGGCACTGCTAGTTTTAACAATTGATAGCTTGTTAGCTTGAGGTATAGTTTGCATGTAGCCAGGTTGAGGTACTGATTAAGTTAGATTTTTGGTTTGCACAAATCACAATTATTACTAGTTAGTAGTAACTATACACACAACTATACACAACCTCACACATGTGAGGTGTACAAGGGACCAAGCTAGTAGTGGCACTTTTGGCCCACAAATAAGGATAGTGAGCACAACTAAAATCATTCATTGAATTGTCATAAGGGTTTTCAATTTGTAGGGTTAATAAATTAATAAGGATTCAGGAAGAAGATGATGCAGTATTATTGGGGATGCTCTAAATTCTCCCGCCTCTAGTTATGTAGTTACAGAGTAAAAGACCAATTTACTTCAAGTTCAGAATGGGTGGAATTGGAAAGAAGTTGATTTGGTTCACCTGACTTCTCAGATAGGTTTTGAACTAGGATGAGGAGCTTTGATGGAGATAAGTGCTATCCTAGTGCATGGAAGCTACAAGTAGAAGATGGGAGTAGTTTTACTAGCCCTCATCGTCTGCATGGGAGCAATTTTACTACCCCTCATCATTTGCATAGTTGGCCAGGAGAGTCTCTTGCATTTATTTTAAGACACCATGGCTTACCAGGAAAGTCCCATGCATTTATTTTCAGTGCTCATCTTCTACATGGGAGAAATTTCACAACCCCTCATCTTCTGCATGAGTCTGGTTTTGAAATGGGCTAAGTACATTTTGTATCTTCATAGCTCCCATTTCCACATTTTGATTGGGCCCCCTTTCCCATGCATTTATTTTTAGAGACCGTGGCTGACCTGACAAGTCCCATGTGTTTATTTTCAGAGCTCATGGTTGACCCGACAAGTTCCATTTATTTTCAGAGATACATGTATCACATTTACATTTTCAACTTTTCACTAGTGGTCCAACAAAAGATTGGTGCTTGCGCTTACATTTGTTTTTGTACTATGTAATAATGTGACATTGTAACTCAATTGTAATAAAATAAATGGTTGTGCTATTAATGTGATATTGTAATTCATTTTATTAAGTCCTTTGCAAGTTAAGTGCTATTAATGGTTGTGCAATGTGCTATTAATGTGAATTGTAATTCATTTTATTAAGGTCTTTGCAACGTTAAGTTTCCGTCCCCTTGGCCTTGATGTCAATCCTAACGCATTAAAGTTTAAAGAAAATTTAAAACACATGTTTTATGTTTATTATTTATGGTTTTAGTTGCATTTTGGAATGAAATGCACAGAGTGCTAGGCTTGCAAACTTAAACCTTTGAAATCACCCTATAACCGTTAGATTAACAAAGATCAACGGTTTAGAATTTGCTATCGATGCAGGAGTAAAACATTAATGGCTTGTTTTAAATGTTGTCAGCCATGTGGCATGTACTACCTAATTATGTACTGTGTAGTCCGTAAGTAACGAGTAGATGTTTCAATGTCATTCACTTTAATATTCGAAAAAACAACACTTTCTATTGTTAAGTGATTTTATTTTGAAGTAAGAGGGTCAACACATGGGGAGATTTCAGTCAAGTTAGTTTGCTCATTGTAGTGCACCACCCTATTCCAGGTTCCATAGTTCCAATTCCAACAAAACCATTCCGGTAACCTAGTTTCAAGTTTCAACCTAGTTTCAACTTCAAGAATCAAAATTCAAAATCTGGGTAAGTTAAAGAATTCCTATGGCTACGTTTCATTGTTTAACATTTCTTAAAATCTTATTTTGTCAAACTTTGAAGTTTAGCTTTAGGGTTAAGAGGCTTAAGAATTAAGAAAGATTAAGGACTAATAGGGAATTCACAAATTTCACATTTTTGATTGTATTAGCATGTCTACCACTAGTAGTAGTACCACAAGAGCAATGTTGGATAAAAAAATACATTATGCAAAATTTCTTAAAACCCCAAGTTTCACTGATGAATACCATGATATTTATGATCCTGAAACCTATGGTAGGCATACCTCAGAGCTTAGAATTTTATCTTAGAATAAGGCTTCAAAGCAAATGCAAGTTAATAGTTTTAGTGCATCGTGGCTAAGTGGATTAGGGTGCATTATGTTACATGAGGTTTTCCCTTGCCCAAAGTTTATCATGGTCTGTGCCCTAAATTATGATGATGATAACAAAAGATAAATTGTTAATAAAGATAGCAAAGAAGAATTGTTATCCATTAATGTAGAGGAACTTGGAAAAGTGTTGGCCTTGGGGTTTACAACCGATGAATTTGGAAATATCCACATTGACCTAGAAAAGCTTGCTAGTGATTATGAAGTAGTGGATGAAAAGGAGAAAAATTCTTTCTTAAATAGGATAGTTTAGGATAGAAACAAATTGAAAGGTGATCATAAGCCTCCTTATGATTTGGATATTTTAAAACCATGGGCTCAGGATACTATTTCCATGCTAGCATTTTACCTTGAATTGGATAGCAATTTGGAAGTTGGTGCAAGCATCCTTGAAATGGTATATAATATCCATTATCATGTTCCACATGTCAAATATAATTTTATTGGGAACATTGTAGAATCCATGCATAAACAATTTTTAATGATTTTTAATGATTAAAGGAGGTTCCACCAAGACATTTAGGTTCACAGCCTACTTGTGCTATGTTTTTCTATTCAAATTTAGAGGAATGTTTCATACCAACAAGCTTTAGATTCAGCCCTATAGTAATGCTGAGGAAAAGAAAATGGCTCCACTTCCAGTATATGAATGGACCACTGTGATAAGGATGCATGATTCTCGAAAGAACTATAGTCATTTTGTAGACTACTTTTTGGCTCCATTGCATCAAGCAATTACAAATACTCCAATGCCTAGATTGCCTATGTCATGTAGAATTTGCATTCAACTAGGAAAAGAAATACAATTGGCTGATTGGAACTTAATGGAAGAATATACTGTGCTAAGATTTTATGGATCAAAAGTACATCCATACAAACTTCCAATACATGTGACATAAAGGGTTTTTTCTTTGGAATATGTAAGGCAGATGTAGAGTACTAATGAAAGACACTTTACCATTCAGGGAAAGAAGACCTTATTTCCTTCTTTACCTTTTTCATGTGGAGGGATCACATTCGAGAGAAAAGCATTTAGTGTGGCACATGATGTTTTGAATTTTTTTGATTTTGATGCTATCTGTCACTGGCTGTATGATCCATGTGACACGATTAAATCAATGATTGTGCTCAATAAGAATGCTGGAAGTAGAATTCAACATCAAAGTAAAACCTTTCTTGAGAAACAAGGATTCTTGGGATGAGTTCAAAGTAGCAATGGAGAAAAGCGTTGCTGAGAATGGTATTTCTTTTGAACAATTGTTAGCAAAAATTATGGCATTGCATTGAAAGAAAATTAGGAGGTACAAAAACTTTTAAGAAAAAAGTCATAAAACATCTAGTAGAGTAAAAATGCCAGATTCTCTAGAGAAGGAAGATACAGAAAAAAATGGTCACGATAAAAAATTATTGCCTTTTGGTCTGAGGAAGGAGCTAGGTGATCCAAGAGATCTTGTAGAGTATGGAGATAATGAAGAAGATCTTGAGTTTAGAAAATTATGGAATATAGAGCATCCAGATGAACGAGAAGACGAAGAAAGTGATGATGAATCTAATGATGATAGGGAAGAAGAAAGCCATGTCAATTTCAAACTTGGTTTAAGTGAGGCCACACAAGAAGCATTTACTACAGGAGCAACCATAACTAAAAAAAATGGGTTATGAAGGTGGTCCTTTGGGGTCCCAAAGACAAGGCTCTTGGATGGTAATAGATGTAGAGCATAGAAAAGCAGTTGGTAAATCTGGCCTTGGGGTTGGAGGTGAAAAAGTAGACCTAGGGTATATAGGTCAATTTGTTAGAGCTTCAAGTTCAAATCCTCATCCTCATGGTCAGACACAATCACGATGAGGACATGCCCATGGTGGAGGGATTAGTGCAACTGGCACTGCCTCTAGTGGCGATGGTATGGGTAGCAGTACTAGTAGTGGTCAAAATGTGCTACAACAAAAAAATACACACAAGAGGACAACAACACAATATACCACATAAACACCAGGTGATCAAGGCATATAGAAGAGGCAAAGGATTTTGATAGGTCCAACTCCAAGTCACACTACTAGTGGATCCACCACAAAGGAGTTATTTCTAGGCACTCCCCCAATGCCAGTTATTCTGGCTGTGACATCATTAGCAAATGCAAGTACTCCTATTCCTTCACCATTCAAGCATTCCATTGAAACTGCATCCTCGAGTTTTGATTACATTGAAGAGTTTAAAAAGAAATCAAAATTGAATAAAAAAGAAAAGAAGCAATTGATGGAGAGTGTGTCTGCTCTAACTTTAGAGCCTACAACAACCATGGTATTACCCACATTTGACACAAGTAAATAAATCATGGAGTACACAATTCTTGTTCCCACAGTTAAAAACAAACCAACAAAATAGATGGCTCCATCTGAATTCCAGGTGAACAATTTTCAATTGGATTTTTTTGGACTTAGATATACTAACAAAATTAATCTATCAAATAATAACAATGAATTGGTGTACACATCATTGCTAAAGCAAGATAGAGAGAAAAAAAGGTTGCAGACTCAAATTGAAAATTTATAGGCAGACCTAGCAAATGAGAAATAAAAGAGGGAAGCATCAGATAAAAAGAGAAATGAATTAGAAAAAAGAAATAAAAATCTGCCTCTACATCAGCAAGCAAAGAGGATAAGAAGAATGAGACTTCAATGAATGAACTGAAGCAAAAGCTAGATGAGAGCAACAAGAAATATGATGAGGAAAAATCCACTTCAGAAAAATTAAGACTAAGCATTGCAAAGGGAAATGCACAATTGGAACAAAAATTGGAGAAGGAGAGATAAAGAAATGAAAGATTGGAGGAAGAGTTGATGGAAGCAAAAAATGAAATTAAGTCTTGTCAAAATAAGTTATCTTCATTTTGTAGAGAAACAATGAGGCATATGAAACAAAAGCTTTGGGATGAAATAATGTAGTGGATTGATCATTTGTGTGACATGTTTCAATTGATTGATGCTATCAGACAACATCATAATAAGCTCAACAAATATTTAATGGACAACAAAAATGTGCTAGCATTAGAGAAATCAGAAAATCAAATTAAAAAAATAGTCTACAAAGCTAGTGACAATGTTTTGAAATCAAAAGGATTACTAATCGGCTTGCTACATCAATGACATTGTCATCTGTCATTGAAAAGTGTTTGAGAATGCGTGAAACAAAGGAATATTTGCATTTGGTTGTAGACAATATGAAGATGGTGGATGAAAAGGTAAGGAACTTCACAGAGCTTGGTTTTCCAAAGGCTTTTGACACAAATGAGCGATTCGTTGGAAATAATGATTTCAGAATGAAGATGGAGGATGCAAGGAAGATTGATTTGGACTAGTTTCCTCAGAACCCAGATGTGGTATTTGGATTCCATCAAACCATTGCTAATCCTGAATGCAAAATTGAATGAAGAATCCAAGACAAGTTCCAATTTGAATCATGAATTGTTAACAAATCTTCAAGTCAAACAACATCAGTTAGAACAAATGACAATTCCAACACCCGAAGAGTGGAAGTTGCTAGAAAAGGTGATGCAGTGATTTAATTTTTGATAATATGAGTTTCCAAGTTCCAACTCAGCTCTGTGCAGAGTTGTCTTTGAGCAAGATTTTGCATTGCCAATTCCTCTATGTATTCCTTCATGTGATAGTCAATTTAAAATATCAAATTCAGACTTTAGTAATGTGTTGATGTTCAATTATCTGTATTATTTATTATATCATTTGAAGTAAAAGTCGGGTAGTGGTTTCAACTTCTAGATACACTTTAAATGATTGTTGATGTTCATTGTTATATATGCTACTAATACTATTGTTAATATGTTATTAATCTAATAAGCATTGAGTTGAGTAATGAATCACTGAGTACATGCTCAAGTTTTACTTTTAACACAATTAAAATATTAACTATAAGGTGATTTTAATTCTAGGCATCCATAATCTTAGTGAAATTGCATTACAATTCACACATCAATACTCAATCTCCATGACTGCTTAGGATATCCACTAAACATTTATATGAATTCTTGCTTTAATCAAGGTACTTTAATTGGTTCATTAAACCAGAGCCATAATTAAAACATAAATCAATGCATAATATTAATGACAAATAAGATTAATGAAAGAACATTGATCAAATTTCATTAATAATTCATGTAAAATGTTACAGCTGGAGAGACGATATAGATAGACTCAAAATAAGGGAGAAAAAAAAGCTTAGTCGCTAGTCCTCTGAGTTATATAACCTTGTCGCGGAGTTCTAAATTTTTGTAACTTCTTGATTCCCCGACTTGGTCCACTTTGTTGAGAAACTAAGTTGCAAGTCTTTTAGACCTAACCTTTGAGTTTGAGTTATGGTGTGTGGATTTATCCTGCTTTTGCTGAGTAGTTTGCCATGGATTATCTATTATTGGAATTGGAATGATGGATTTTTGGTTAGTTTCATTGCTATGGTTACTATCACTCAAAGTGGCAGTTTTGGTGCTTTTCCTAACCTTAGTTGCTAGTCCTCAGATTTTTATAACCTTGTCGCGGAGCTCTAAATTTTCATAACTTCCCGATTCCCCGACTTGGTTGATGGTTCACTTTGTTGAGTTGCAAGTGTTTCTTGGTCATCTTTCTAGTTGGTGGGTCAGAGGTTTGGAAAACTTCAAAACTTCAGACTTTGGTTCTAAGGTTCCAAGTTTCAGCGACCACATGACATTATGGACTTATCTTGCCTTAACCTTTGAAAGGCGCCATCATCTGACACCTCATTGAATGCTATGTACAAACTAATGTAAAATATAAAATACAATATAAAATATCACAATTTCATGGAATACAACATAAAATATCATCAACTATAGTTTGACTTTGGAATATGATTCATGAAGTGCAATATAAAATAAAATATCATGAAGTGCAATGATTCACAATTTCATTGAATACAATATAAAATATCATCAACTACAGTATGGAACAATGGAAACTAATCCTAGGATCCATGAAGTGCATTATAAATACCTAAAAGTTGCTAATTCTCTTCCATTTCCCAAATGGACTTGGGGTCCTCAAACTGACATCATCATCAGATAAAGTAAATGAGTCATCTTGAATTTGATTCCAAGTCTTCTCTTCATTTTCTTCAGCCTGTGTCTCAAATTCAACATTCATTGTGTCATTTTTGTCAATGTCATCTGTCCCAGTCCCATTGCCACTACCAGTGCCACTAGTACTAGCCTTTGGAATTGGAGTGTTGCACAACCCAGTTCCTCTTCTTTCACATGTGGACCTCCAGCTTGCGAGTGCCCTTTCAAATGGAAAATTTATGACATTATACATAGTTCCTTTCATCCTCAAGCAATTTTCCAAATTCTTATCTAGTTTGTTTCTTAACTTTGATTTCAAAAACCCCAATGTATTGAAAACTCTCTCATCCTCCACCGACCCCAATACCATTGTTTGACATAAATCAACAAGTTTGAAATATTTTGATATCGAACCACACAATATTTCACTCTGACCTAAGTTTGTCCAAACCTTTTTTATTGATCTTGGTTCAAAGCCCTTGTCCTTTCCCATGGATTTATATTGGTCCTTTATAGTTGTTGCAAAACTCCTACATTGTTTTCTAAGCTTAGCTTCATGTAAAATTCCTTCTATTTTCTGCTCATTGTATGTTACAGTTTTAAAAAATAGTTCAATCAAGATTTTTACCCGAGCATGAAAATATTTTGGGTTATCTCGGTTTGCCAAAAATTGAGGATACACAATACTCATGGCTTCAAGTATTTCATGTCGAGAGAATATTTCATGAATCTCTAAGGAAAGAGATTTTGCAATTTCCTTCAAATTACCACCAACAGATTTAAAAATGCCTTCAAAATCTTCCTCATCAATAGCTACTTCTTTGCTAGAGCACCTGACTATCTTACATTGGTACATTTGTATCTCATACCCACGTACATAGATACATAAGTTCCCACTTGCATTAAACTGTAAATAATTATCAGGATCATATAAATCAGTAATTTTCTACCACATGAAATAATTTGTGCCATCTTGTGTTTGATCTAGATATAGATGATTGAGGGCCAAACATGTATGTTTACGTAGATGGGAATTTTCATTAATAGACATAATTTTTTCTTGGGCTTTATTCACAAGCTCATTTATCACATCCAACATAGGGAGAAGACTAGTTAAATTCAAGAGTGTCTCTATATCGCTTAACCTATGTAAGAGGTCAGGAGCTTTGTCTATTGTGCTATGATTTTTGTACATCACTCCAATTAAGGATTGATATTATGAAAGAACTCATTGCATTGGTCCATGCAGGGAGATCCATCTAGTATTGACATCCTCGAGAAGCTTATTTCCTGGTGTTATTGCCTCAATTTTTTTTTGAAATTCTGTGAAACGTTTAGGACTTCGGTAGAAGTATGCGTGGATCTCGCGGACTAGATTTTCAACTTTAGATACTGTAGGAAACTTGATTACAATTTTGAATGCTAAATTCATTATGTGGGCCATGCAGTGAATGCCAAGCATGTATGGTGCACAAGTAGTTTGTAACTTTGTGCAAACACTGGTCCTTTGACCTTGCATCAATGTAGCTCCATCAACTCCTACACACATCAACTTTTTTGCAATTTTCAACTCATCCATACCTGCAGTTTCATTCAAAGATTTCTTGGCTAGTTCAAATATATTTTGTGATGTTGAACTGTACTTCATTTTATGAATACAGAGAAGATGAGCTTGGTGAACATGTTGTTGTATAGTATACAAATGCATAAAGACCAAAGAAGTATTGTCTACCGTAGTAACTTCATCTAAAGATAATGCAATGAAATTTGACTCTTTTAATTTATCCTTTAAATCTTCCTTTTCCACTGCAACAAGACAATTTTCCCATTCCCATCCAATGTTTACTGACCAATATGAGTAGGGATAGTGAGGAACATTCAAATAAGATAATAAACTAGAATATTATGGGTAGTCTGTCATAGGACGCCCTCTAGGAAAAATATGAAAAAAAAACACTCATCTGAACAATTTTTGACAGATTTACTGCTTCCATTGCTTTTCCAAATTGAGCCTCAAGTGTACCTTTACATGCAACAAGCTTCAATTTTTTTTGGTGATGCTCTTCATAATCCACGGCATACCTAACATGAAGACATTATTCCTTTAATTTCCATCGTACAAATGATTGTTCCTCTTCGTCTATGATTTGTTTTTCATAAAATTTACCAATATGCTTTTCTATAATGTCAATCTTTACCTATAACATCTTGTATCTTCCACAATTCCAAGTACAAATTGTACATTTGGCCAATGTTGCATTTTCAATATCATTTACTTTCCCCACTGGTTCAATGAATGGGTACTTTGACAACCAACCAAGTTGAAAATTCCTTGTCATTTCCCACTCGCGCCCCCTTTTTGGTTTATTTTTCCTTTTCTTGCTACCAACATGATCATCCTCATCTGAGTCAGTTATCTCATTCTGGCTAACCAGGCCTAGGGTATCCCTTGGAACATCTTCTGTGGTATTCCATCCTGATTTGATATATTTTGATTTAAATCAATGACAATCTCAACTTGACCTTCTGGTGGCGGTGAGATATTGTGAATGCTACCAATATTTAGTGGAAGAGTTGATGATGTAGTCCATCTTGACTTGATGGATCAAAAGTTTTGGAAATTCCAAAGTAAGACTATATGGTATGTCTAAGTTTTTGGCGTTTTCATGGCCTCCCAATCTCTTCACCACCCTGAGGAGTGGCAGGAGTTTGAGGAGCAGAAGGAGCCTTACCACCTTGAGGAGTAGAAGGAGTCTGAGGAGTAGTAGGAGTCTCTTCACCACCCCGAGGAGTGGTAGGAGCCTTACCCTTGCTGCTCGAGTCGCTCGACATATTGATCTCTAATTTTCTTGACATATTCATCTCTCGCTTCAAATAAAAACTGGAAAAAATGTCTTCTTGTTTAAGGATAGAGAATAATAATATAGATCCCATTCCCTACTCAATATTATCTTTAAGGATGAAGCAAGAATGGAAAAGAGATAAAGAAAAATTATTATTATAACTAAAAACACTATAAATAAATGATCACTAACCTTTAAGTCTACGTTTTCAGATTTCACTAACTTATGAATCGAGAAGTAGAACCTCAAAACCAAACAAAATGTGTAAGAATAAATGAAACCTTTTATTGTATTTATATCAATCCATGATTCCATATTCGGCGAATTTCACAGGATTTTTGAATGGTATATTAAAAAATTGGCGAATCCTGTGTGCTTATACAATGGTACGTTGTAATTTTCAAGGCAAAATGTGTCCTCAAATGTAATTATTTTTTAATGTTATTGGTGAAATGGGTCCTCATAAGCAACTATTTATAAATTTTAATTGGAGAAATGGGTCTTCACAAACAACTATTTGTAAATTTTAATTGGCGAAATGGGTCCTGATACAATGTTGTTTTAATAGTATTGGCGAATATGTAGGTGTTTTATTAAATGCTTTCGGGATTCTAGGAAAAAATATTAGTCGGTCCAATTAAAATGTGTAGTTTGACAATGGAAAATTTGTTGCTTAAATATGCCTCATAAAAAACTCATTAGTGAATGGACATGCATTGGACCTATAGTTCGTAAAATCTGGGCAATTTGGACACCTTGTTGGATGCGAGAAATTCACCAATTTCTACTTGGCCGATTCCTAGAATTTGCCAATTGGAAAAGATTTTCCACTA
>VDFB02086081.1:244001492-244072039 GCA_007258455.2 Sequoia sempervirens
TACTACTTCTAGAAGAGATAGACATAGATATGATCCAGGTGAGAGTTCATCTAGAAAGAAATTCAAGTATGAAGATGAAATTAGACAAATTGAAGAAGAAGAAAGAGAATTAGAAGAGTTGGAAGCACTTATTGTCAAAAGAGTACCGAGAGGAAAAGGTAAGTAGGAAGGAAAGTTGCCTCTTAAATGTTTTTCTTGCAATACGATAGGTCATTTTGCATCAAGGTGTTCAGAAAGAGCTCCTAAACAAATACATAACAAGCCTAGATTTTAGAGGAAGTGTTACTATGCTACTGATGAAGGTGTGACAGATGATGAATTTGATCAAGGAAATAAAAGTGATGATGAATCGATATTTATTGTTGTTAGAGAAAATAATTTTTCATCTACTAAATCTACTAGTTCTACAAATATGGAGAAATCCCTAGCTGCTCGAGTTGAAGAGAAAGATGAATGGGTAATTGACAATGGATGTTCACATCATATGACATGAGATAAAAGTAAGTTTGTAAGCATGGAAACGTATGATGGTGGTGTTGTGATATTTGGTGATAATACAACTGGTGTGATCTGTGTAAGAGGATGCATTTCTCTTGATGGTAAGCATAATACTGATGATGCTCTGTATGTGGAAGGCTTGAAGCATAATATTTTGAGTGTTGTTCAAATGGTTGATAAGGGATACAATCTTCAATTCAATGATGGAAAGTGCAGAATATTGAGTTCCGAAAATGTAATTGCATCAAGTACAAAGACAAAAGGTAATATCTTTCATTTGAGTGCTACTAGTAAAAGTTGTTTGATTGCTCAAGTTGATGAAAGTTGGTTATGGCATAGAAGAATGTGTCATGTTAACTTTGATAATATTGTCAAGATAAGTTACATTAAGGATGTGAGAGATCTACCTAAGTTGGTGAAACCTACTAATGCAATATGCAAGGAATGTCAGTTGGGAAAGCAAACCAGAATTTCATTTCAGAGTAAAAAGCATTGTTCAAATGAATTGTTAGAGCTTGTGCATACTGATCTATGTGGTCTCTCTAAGGTCAAAATTTTACAAGGTTACAGGTATTTCATGTTACTCATTGATGATTATTCTAGAATGGTATGGGTTAGTTTCTTAAGGGAGAAATCTGAAGCACTAGAAGAACATGGAATAAAGAGACAATTATCTGCACTGCGTACCCCTGAAAAAAATGGAGTTGTGGAAAGGAAGAACATAACAATTGAAGAAGCTGCTAGAACAATGATGCTGGAAGGAAATGTTCCCCATATCTACTCGCAAGAAGCTATGAGTACTACTGTGTACAGAACCAACTAGGTACAAATAAAAGGTGATACTGGTAAGACCCCTTTTGAGCTTTAGACTGGTCAAAAGCCTATTGTTAAATACTTCAAGATATTTGGAAGCAAATGTTATATTAAGAGAGATGAAGGCATAAGAAAGTTTGATGCTAGGAGTGATGAAGGTATCTTTCTGGGTTATGCTACTAATAGTAAGGCCTATTGGTG
This sequence comes from Sequoia sempervirens, assembly GCA_007258455.2. Taxonomy (NCBI): domain Eukaryota; kingdom Viridiplantae; phylum Streptophyta; class Pinopsida; order Cupressales; family Cupressaceae; genus Sequoia; species Sequoia sempervirens. The sequence goes on from VDFB02086081.1 coordinate 244,003,005, forward strand.
TTATAATAAAAGATTGAAGAAAATTGTTGAAAGTGCAAATGTCAAGGTTGATGAAGACTTAGGTACACCATCTAGAATATGTGGATATGACTCTGATGATTAGAATGAAAATACAAACCAAGGAAAGCAAGATCAGACTACAAATCCAGTAAATCAGGAGAATGAAGAAGGAGAAACTAGTGGAAACACATAAGAGAGAACACAAGAAATAGAAGGTGAAGAAAATTCTAAGAAGACTCTGAGGTATGTAAGATTGAATCATTCAGAAGATTAGATTATTGGTGATAAGAATAAAGGTGTCCAGACTAGGAGAAAGATTGCAAAAGAGTATTGCTTGATTTCAAAGACTGAGCCTACTAGTGTGAATGAAGCATGTAAAGATGAGCATTGGGTTGAAGCAATGAAAGAAGAGTTGAAATAGATTGAAAAGAATGATACATGGATTCTTGTTCCTAGACCTAAGGATAAGAATGTCATTGGAATTAAATGGGTCTTTAGAAACAAACTGAATGAGCAAGGTGAAGTGATTAGAAATAAAGCAAGAATGGTATGTAAAGGATATTCACAGATGGAAGGAATTGATTTTGAAGAGACCTTTGCCCTTGTTGCTAGAATTGAAGCTGTAAGATTATTTCTTGCCTATGATGCTCACAAGGACTACAAAGTTTATTAGATGGATGCCAAATCAGCTTTTCTAAATGGTGAATTGGAAGAAGTGTATGTTGAGCAACTTGATGTATTCCGTTGACTAATAAAGAAGATATGGTGTGTTGGTTGAAGAAAGCATTGTATGGACTCAAGCAATCCCTTAGAGCATGGTATGCAAGATTGTATAAGTATTTGCTGAAGCTTGGATTTAACAAAGGTACTGCTGATAGTAATTTGTATTTCAAGAATGATGATACAGATTTTATTGTTGAAGTCTTTGTTGATTATAACATTTTTGGAGGAGATGATGGTTTGTGCATGAAGTTTTCTAATGAGATGCATAATGAATTTGAGATGTCTATGACTGGTGAGATGAAATTCTTTTCGTAATTGCAAATTACTTAGTTAGATAAAGGAATTTTTATATTTCAATCCAAGTATGCGAAGGAATTGATGAAGAAGTTTAGTATGGAAGATTGAAATCCAGTGGTACACCCATGGTGACTAGATGCAAGTTGACAATAGAAGATGATTCTCTGAAAGCAAATCAGACATGATATAGATCAATGATTGGTGGATTGTTGTACTTAACTCAAACTAGGCCTGATATCATGAATGTTGTATGTATTATTGCAAGCAGGGAAAACTTTAAGAAACCCCCCTTGGCGAAGGTGTAAAATCATGGCGAATCTTGTATACTTCTTAATAAAAATATTAATTTTAGTGGCAATTTTTTTCATTTTTCGTGAAAAAAATAATATCCATTGGTGAATCTTTTCTAATCGCTAGAAGTCTATGGAAAATCCTGGCGAAATGCAAATTTTTTAAAACCACTAATTTTTTTCCATTGGTGATTAAAATCTATTTTCAAACCAATAAAATATTTTGATTGGCAAATTAAACCTGTTTTCAAACCAGAAAAAATAATTTTGTTGGCGATTAAAACTTTTTTTTAAACTAAAAAAAAAAATTCATTGGTGAATTAAACCTATTTTCAAATGATTAAGAAAAAGCTATTGGAAAATTAAACATAATATCAAACTAATAAAAAAAATGCAGTGGAAAGTGTCACGTCAGTGCAAATTCACTAGTGTCATATTTGTAGTCGGTGGGTCGGAGGTTTCAAAAACTTTGAAACTTCAGAATTTGGTTCTAAGGTTCCAAGTTTTAGCGACCACATGACATTATGGACCATGACCATTCGATGAATTTTCAATGGACGACTGTAGTTGCATTCTAGAAGTATATCTCTCAAGCACTAGATTTGCGAACTTGAAACCTCCGAAATTACACTAGAACCGTTAGATTTTCAGAAATCAATGGTTGAGATTTTATTAATTATTTAGGTTTGTCGGTCATCATGCTCTTGTTTAGTGTTTACCATTTAATATTGCCTAAGTTAGACCAAAATATTTTATGACAAAGCCTTAAATCTTAACTCTTTAATCCTGAGGGTTGAGTCTTGTCAACCTTGTTAGCTCTCAAAAACACAGGCTGAATGCCTCAAGAGGCTGCCAATCTCTTGATATGCTTTAGGGTAACAGACAAGGCCAAGAGAACTCAACCTTCTACTCTTTAGGTGCTGCTAAACCTAGGTGGGTGTACCTTTTAAATTGAGCAGACTTATCTTATGATTATCCCTCTGAAATGCTTTGTCCACAATGGCAGATGACAGTGAACAAATGAAATCCAACTTGATAGCAATCTTCTAATCTAAAATCCTAAAGTGCTTAATAAATAGATGTAAAGAAATTGAATGAATTAAAATGATGAAATTGCAGAGACTAGTGCCTCATTGGGTATGCAGAGTCAAATGAAATAGAAGTGGGCAACTTATTCTGGCAGAAAATCAAATTGCAGGCATATGATCTGTTCATAACTTGTATAAACAATGCAAGACTATTACCACTGAGCTCTTCTTTAATAATCTAGATGAATCTTCTTGATTACTATGATCAACGAAAAGGATTTAATCTCTACTGAGAGAACCAGTTAATTAATCACACAAATACAACAAATGTGCATTGATAAACCAAAAGTAAACTTGTTACATCAATTTAAACAACCAGAAAGAATCAACTTGGAGACAGCTTTAGCAATACTTTTCAATAAGTTCAACATACAATTGACACTAGAAATAACCTGCCACACCAGCTGATTTTCATTGAATTCGCCATTTGAAAACATGCACATAGTCTCTGATAAGAGAAAATTATTCTACTGTAGCCATTCCTAATCTACTGTATGTGATCTAAAATCTGATGATGTTTCAATTACAATCCAGGGACATATTTATACACCAGCATTCAGGAAAATAAATCAAATTGGAAATCCATGTCGGCCACCGTAGAATTCGAGCAAAACCAAGTTGGCCTGCAATGGTTAAAATTCCATATGTCGGCCCACAACTTTTGAATTTCTATTTTTATTTTCCAGTGAACCAGTCGCTAGGACAACACATAAGGTATGTCGAAGGCAACTGTATCGTCAATCGTTAATCATCCTGCATTCCTCTGTTCCTCGTGTTATTCGCTTTTGTCGTAACAAACTGTTTGCTACGCCGAAGATAATAAGTATCCATTTGTCTTCATTATGTTTTGGTATAGCCCTATGATATTGGGGAGATGTCATACAGATAACTAAACGTTATATCGAAATGTAATTCTTCACATGCTTTCATTTGCTGAGATGCCAGATATCTCTCACTGATGAGTGTTCATCATGTATATTGCTGTAGCTTCCAACCGTCGAGGAGACCTCTTGCAGAATCTTCGTGTCACACCAAAAAACCTTGTAGTCACTCCCCTTTGCCAAGACCATTAGATTTTCTCACTGAATAGAATACTCATTGAGCTGTCAGCAAGACAAAACAATGTCGGGGGGACCTCATATAGACTGCACCATGCTTTACTGAAAGTAACCTCGAGATAACTCTTGATCGCCAAGAGAAAACCACACCTACACCGAAAGCCATATGAAGAAATCCACATGTAAGGTTGGCGAGACCGAAGGTCACTCGCCAAGACCTTACAATGAAAGCAATATCTCCCACCAAAAATCATTCGTTATACTTGTCGGCAAGACCCAACCCTTTCGCTATGACCTCCTACCGCAAACACATGCCCCTTGCCGATGAACCACCACAAGCATAGTCGGGGAAACATATAGAACTCGGTTAGAATCTACCCCGATAGCCACAACATATGCTGATAGAAGTCTCCACATGTCGGTCGCCAAGACAAAAGATAATCGCCAAGACGTGATTGATACCGCCAAGTTTGGCCGAAGAGAATCCATAATGCGTTTGTCGGCAAGACCCAAAAAACTCGCTATGACCAGATGCCGACACCGCAACTCCTGCCGAATGGTGCCTGTAAGCAAAAACCAATCACCATGACAAATAATAAGTCTTGCTGATAGGAAACACAGACTTATGTTAGCAAAAAACATACAATGGGTCGGGGAGACAGAGGTATTCTCACGCCGATATGAACCAGAATGTAAAATATGCATGACCCAACGGATTCAATGGGACAACATGGGAAAAATATGAGCAAAAAGTGTTCAAGATGGAACTTATTTGGAAAAATATGAATGGAAAACCTGTGAAAAAATTAGATTTTCACAGTTCCAACAGTGGCTCCATCTGGGGATGAATGATAGTGAGATTATTGCAAGGATCCAGAATCTTTGGGTGAGCAGACCAGACACAAAATGATGAGCCAGAATGGAAATGGACAAAAAGCATGAAGGAATGAATGCAAAATGAATGCAAGACAAAGATGAAATGGATGCAAAATGAAGGTGAACCACAACCCTAAACTACTGTGCATGAAAAATAATTTTAAAGAGAACAAGTAAGAGTTGTCCATGCACTGGCAACCCTCAATCCTTTGTGTGTTAACTTCTCCTATCTTGAGCTGTTACAATTTGAAACTCAAATCATACTTTCCCTTGTCAAATACCTAGTTTTGTTTTGAGTTCATTAGATTTCTCCTGAAAGCACAGATGCAATCTTTCCTGTTACTAAAGTTTTTAGAGAATCACTATGGTCAGCCTGGCCCAAAATCCATTCACCATTATGTAATTTATATTCTTCATCATCAGAAAAATCTCTGCCAGCATACAAAATGCATACATATTTAATGCAAATTTTTTTATTATCTCTCTCACTGTTATGTATTATGAAACACTCTCCCAGCTGTATAAAAATTTCACAATCAAAGTGCTTCTCTTGAAAAACAAAAAACTCTATCATATCATTACTGTTTGAGGAAAACAAGTCAGAAACCTTCTCCACCTCTTCAGTATCTCTATTCAGAGACAATATTGGATCATGACTCATATCCTCCATATCATGCATATGTGAACCAATAAAATTTGGACTTCTATCATGCTTGGTATGCAAACAAATGTCTTCTTCACATGAATTAGAAATTTCAAAATCACATACCTCATCCTGAACAGACACAGACTTTTGATCAACACCAAAAGTATCACCATCATTCCAAGAAATACACAGGGAGTCATAAGAATTTTTACACAAAGATTCTTCACTGTCAAAACAAAAGTAAGCTAGGGACAGAACTTCAAGATCATCTTCATGTGCACATCCTTGGTATTCAGAAGTAAACAAATCTGCAATCTATTCACAACCAAGTGAACAAGTCTCTATATTTTCATCATTACAATTATACTCGTCACTTTTGTCATCATCAAACAAAAATCCAATACCATCAGAGAATGGGAAATCAAAAACATCATCAGTGCAGTCATTTATTCCATCATTTTGCTTGTCTGAAATTATTTCCTCCTTTTCATAGAATGGATTTGAAAATATCTGAAACTTACTCATTGACACACCTTGGCAAAAAATCATCTGATCTTCATTTAACTCTTCATCATACAATGAGTTTGAAAAAGTTTGGAAATCATTTTCAAATGTACAAACCTCATCATGATCAAATGTATCTTCATAACTTTCAACTATAGCTGGAGGTATTGTATACTTACTATCTGATGAATCAACATCTCCCACTGCCTCTTCATCCAGATCCTCATAAGAAGTAGAAGAATCCCTTGACTGCAGATCAAAATCCTCAGGTTCATCATAAGAATTAGAATATTCACTGGATTCAACATTGCTCTCTCTATGACAATCTGTTGTGCAAGGAAGATGCCCTGCACCTTCATCTTCCTCAACCTGGTGAAAAGTATCTGAAGCCAGATATACTGTGTGATCTTCTTCATTGTTTTCCATTTGCATTCCCTCTTCTTGCATTTTTTGGGCTACAACACAATAATCTGGGGAATGTGGCATATCACAAAATTCAAAGAAGTAATTGTTACTTACCATATAGGTTCCCTTTGTCAATGGATCAGGAGCCTCCTTGTTTCTAGGCCTAGCTGTTATAGGTTTGCTGTCCTTTAGTCTGTATTATAAGGCATGTCATGCAACCTTGGCCTTTCGTTCCTATATGTGCTGCTTTGCTGAGAAACCCTAGGAATATCTCTTTTACTGATTATCCCAGCAGCCTTCCTATTGCTTTCAATTGTTTGTGCCATCTTCTATGCTTCAACCAAATCTCTTGGGAATTTATTTCTCAGCTCATACCCTGTCTTGGGATCAAATGCATTCAAATAAATAATCAGTGCTACAGAATCTAGCAACTTTGATCTAGGAGGTATCTTATTCTACAACTTATTGAATCTCTGATTGAAATCATAAATTGTATCACTTTGATCTTTCTGAATGTGCATTAATTCACGAAGAGCAGCATCTGGTGCACTTAGATTCCCAAATTGCTCGAGAATTGATCTTGAAATCCTTGGAGAGAATCAATTGAGACAGCTGGCAGGCTATTGAACCAATCCCTAGCATCTTCAACAAGTGACATCATGAATAGCCTCATGTGTAAATCTTCATATGGCACATCCAAATCTTGGATGAAAGCATTGAAACTTCTTAAATTCTCTTCAGCAGTGATTGCATCACTCCCTGTAAACTTGGAACAATACTCCTCCAACTGCCATCCATTGGATAAGGGGATAATTGGATCCCTGATAAATCAAATTGTCTGATCATTGTCGTATGCTATGAGGGGGGGCACTATATGGGTACTGATGCTGGTACATCGGACCATAGTGCTGTGTATGATGATATGGCATATACTGCTGACCATGAGGAGCTCCAACATGACCTCCCCAAAACTGAGATCTTCCTTTATTCATGCTTGAACAGCTACAAAATATTCTTTCAGAGTCGCCACCTACTTTTCCAAAAGTAGGAAAATCATTATTTATGATCTTTCCCAGCGGAATCACCTTTTCTGAAACTTCTCAAATTACAAATCTTTTCTTTTTTACTGACTCTATATAAAGTTCTTCAACCAAATTTTCTGATGTAATCCCCAGCAGAGTTGCCAATTTGTTAGCTCTCAAAAACGCAAGCTGAATGCCTCAAGAGGCTGCCAATCTCTTGATACGCTTTAGGGTAACAGACAAGGCCAAGAGAACTCAACCTTCTAATCTTTAGGTGCTGCTAAACCCAGGCGGGTGTACCTTTTAAATTGAGCAGACTTATCTTATGATTATCCCTCTGAAATGCTTTGTCCACAATGGCAGATGACAGTGAACAAATGAAATCCATCTTGATAGCAATCTTCTAATCTAAAATCCTAAAATTCTTAATAAACAGATGTAAAGAAATTGAATGAATTCAAATGATGAAATTGCAGAGACCAGTGCCTCATTAGGTATGCAGAGTCAAATGAAATAGAAGTGGGAAACTTATTTTGGCAGAAAATTAAATTGCAGGCATATGATTTGTTCATAACTTGTATAAACAATGCAAGACTATTACCACTGAGCTCTTCTTTAATAATCCAGATGAATCTTCCTAATTACTATGATCAACGAAAAGGATTTAATCTCTACTTGAGAGAACCAGTTAATTAATCACACAAATACAACAAATGTGCATTGATAAACCGAAAGTAAACTTGTTACATCAATTTAAACAACCAAAAAGAATCAACTTGGAGACAGCTTCAACAATACTTTTCAATAAGTTCAACATACAATTGACACCAGAAATAACCTACCACACCAGCTAATTTTCATTGAATTCGCCATTTGAAAACATGCACATAGTCTCTGATAAGAGAAAATTATTCTACTGTAGCCATTCCTAATCTACTGTATGTGATCTAAAATCTGATGATGTTTCAATTACAATCCAGGGGCATATTTATACACTAGCATTCAAGAAAATAAATCAAATTGGAAATCCATGTCGGCCACCGTAGAATTTGAGCAAAACCAAGTCGGCCTACAACGGTTAAAATTCCATATGTCGGTCCACAGCTTTCGAATTTCTGTTTTTATTCGCCAGTAAACCAGTCACCAGGACAACACATAAGGTATGCCGAAGGCAACTGTATCGTCAATCGTTAATCATCCCGCATTCCTCTGTTCCTCGTGTTATTCGCTTTCGTCGTAACAAACTGTTTGCTACGCCGAAGACAATAAGTATCCATTTGTCTTCATTATGTTTCGGTATAGCCCTATGATATAGGGGAGATGTCATACAGATAACTAAAATTTATATCGAAATGTAATTCTTCACATGCTTTCATTCACTGAGACGCCAGATATCTCTCACCGATGAGTGTTCATCATGTATATCGCTGTAGCTTCCAACCATCGAGGAGACCTCTTGTAGAATCTTCGTGTCACACCAAAAAACCTTGTAGTCACTTGCCTTCACCAAGACCATTAGATTTTCTCACAGAAGAGAATACTCATCGAGCTGTCGGCAAGACAAAACAATGTCGGGGGGACCTCATATAGACTGCACCATGCTTTACCGAAAGTCACCCCAAGATAACTTTTGATCGCCAGGAGAAAACCACACCTACACCGAAAGCCATATGAAGAAATCCACATGTAAGGTCGGCGAGACTGAAGGTCACTCGCCAAGACCTTACAACGAAAGCAATATCTCCCACCGAAAATCATTCGTTATACTTGTCGGCAAGACCCGACCCTTTCACTATGACCTCCTACCGCAAACACATGCCCCTTGCCGATGAACCACCACAAGCATAGTTGGGGAAACATATAGAAGTTGGTGAGACTCTACCCCGATAGCCACAACATATGCTGATAGAAGACTCCACATGCCAGTCGCCAAGACAAAAGATAATCTCCAAGACGTGACCGATACCGCCAAGTCTGGCCGAAGAGAATCCATAATGCGTTTGTTGGCAAGACCCAAAAAACTCGCTATGACCAGATGCCGACGCTGCAACTCCTGCCGAACGGTGCCTGTAAGCGAAAACCAATCACCATGACAAATAATAAGTCTTGTCGATAGGCAACACAGACTTATGTTAGCAAAAAACGTACAATGGGTCGGGGAGACAGAGGTATTCTCATGCCGATATGAACCAGAATGTAAAATATGCATGACCCAATAGATTCAATGGGGCAACATGGGAAAATATGAGTAGAAAGTGTTCAAGATGGAACTTATTTGGAAAAATATGAATGGAAAACCTGTGAAAAAATTAGATTTTCACAGTTCCAACAAACCTAATGATGTCCCCATTTTAAATTATGTACGTGCATAAAGTTTGTTTTAAAAGAAGGTCCATTCAATGAATTTTTGATGGATGGCTATAGTTGTATTCCAGAAGTAAATCCTTGAAGTACTAGACTTGCAGATTGAAATCTCTAGAATAACACTAGAATCGTTAGATTTTCAGAAATCAATGGTTGAGTTTTTAATTATTATTTTGTTTTAAAAATGTTAAATGTGGCTTTTAAAACTAATAGTAATTGTCAACATATAGTTCTGATCATAAGTGAGCAAAATTTATTGTGACTTATCAGTGGACATTGATAATGATTAAGGTAAAATGAGACATTGAATTCTCTCTTTTCAATGCGTTGAAGTACTCTACCTTTCATTTATTCTATTGAAATTCTCGAATCTCGATTTGGCTGTGGTATTGGGTGGCGGTGCAAATTAATGCCATATGAATAGACAAAGTGATTGATTGGATAGATTTACATTGAAAAATGCATGATGTACTGTAGAATCGTAGATGATGATGTCAATAATCCAGTGATTTTGACAATCAACAGCGTGCATGGCACTGCTAGTTTTAACAATTGATAGCTTGTTAGCTTGAGGTATAGTTTGCATGTAGCCAGGTTGAGGTACTGATTAAGTTAGATTTTTGGTTTGCACAAATCACAATTATTACTAGTTAGTAGTAACTATACACACAACTATACACAACCTCACACATGTGAGGTGTACAAGGGACCAAGCTAGTAGTGGCACTTTTGGCCCACAAATAAGGATAGTGAGCACAACTAAAATCATTCATTGAATTGTCATAAGGGTTTTCAATTTGTAGGGTTAATAAATTAATAAGGATTCAGGAAGAAGATGATGCAGTATTATTGGGGATGCTCTAAATTCTCCCGCCTCTAGTTATGTAGTTACAGAGTAAAAGACCAATTTACTTCAAGTTCAGAATGGGTGGAATTGGAAAGAAGTTGATTTGGTTCACCTGACTTCTCAGATAGGTTTTGAACTAGGATGAGGAGCTTTGATGGAGATAAGTGCTATCCTAGTGCATGGAAGCTACAAGTAGAAGATGGGAGTAGTTTTACTAGCCCTCATCGTCTGCATGGGAGCAATTTTACTACCCCTCATCGTTTGCATAGTTGGCCAGGAGAGTCTCTTGCATTTATTTTAAGACACCATGGCTTACCAGGAAAGTCCCATGCATTTATTTTCAGTTCTCATCTTCTACATGGGAGCAATTTCACAACCCCTCATCTTCTGCATGAGTCTGGTTTTGAAATGGGCTAAGTACATTTTGTATCTTCATAGCTCCCATTTCCACATTTTGATTGGGCCCACTTTCCCATGCATTTATTTTTAGAGACCGTGGCTGACCTGACAAGTCCCATGTGTTTATTTTCAGAGCTCATGGTTGACCTGACAAGTTCCATTTATTTTCAGAGATACATGTATCACATTTACATTTTCAACTTTTCACTAGTGGTCCAACAAAAGATTGGTGCTTGCGCTTACATTTGTTTTTGTACTATGTAATAATGTGACATTGTAACTCAATTGTAATAAAATAAATGGTTGTGCTATTAATGTGATATTGTAATTCATTTTATTAAGTCCTTTGCAAGTTAAGTGCTATTAATGGTTGTGCAATGTGCTATTAATGTGAATTGTAATTCATTTTATTAAGGTCTTTGCAACGTTAAGTTTCCGTCCCCTTGGCCTTGATGTCAATCCTAACGCATTAAAGTTTAAAGAAAATTTAAAACACATGTTTTATGTTTATTATTTATGGTTTTAGTTGCATTTTGGAATGAAATGCACAGAGTGCTAGGCTTGCAAACTTAAACCTTTGAAATCACCCTATAACCGTTAGATTAACAAAGATCAACGGTTTAGAATTTGCTATCGATGCAGGAGTAAAACATTAATGGCTTGTTTTAAATGTTGTCAGCCATGTGGCATGTACTACCTAATTATGTACTGTGTAGTCCGTAAGTAACGAGTAGATGTTTCAATGTCATTCACTTTAATATTCGAAAAAACAACACTTTCTATTGTTAAGTGATTTTATTTTGAAGTAAGAGGGTCAACACATGGGGAGATTTCAGTCAAGTTAGTTTGCTCATTGTAGTGCACCACCCTATTCCAGGTTCCATAGTTCCAATTCCAACAAAACCATTCCGGTAACCTAGTTTCAAGTTTCAACCTAGTTTCAACTTCAAGAATCAAAATTCAAAATCTGGGTAAGTTAAAGAATTCCTATGGCTACGTTTCATTGTTTAACATTTCTTAAAATCTTATTTTGTCAAACTTTGAAGTTTAGCTTTAGGGTTAAGAGGCTTAAGAATTAAGAAAGATTAAGGACTAATAGGGAATTCACAAATTTCACATTTTTGATTGTATTAGCATGTCTACCACTAGTAGTAGTACCACAAGAGCAATGTTGGATAAAAAAATACATTATGCAAAATTTCTTAAAACCCCAAGTTTCACTGATGAATACCATGATATTTATGATCCTGAAACCTATGGTAGGCATACCTCAGAGCTTAGAATTTTATCTTAGAATAAGGCTTCAAAGCAAATGCAAGTTAATAGTTTTAGTGCATCGTGGCTAAGTGGATTAGGGTGCATTATGTTACATGAGGTTTTCCCTTGCCCAAAGTTTATCATGGTCTGTGCCCTAAATTATGATGATGATAACAAAAGATAAATTGTTAATAAAGATAGCAAAGAAGAATTGTTATCCATTAATGTAGAGGAACTTGGAAAAGTGTTGGCCTTGGGGTTTACAACCGATGAATTTGGAAATATCCACATTGACCTAGAAAAGCTTGCTAGTGATTATGAAGTAGTGGATGAAAAGGAGAAAAATTCTTTCTTAAATAGGATAGTTTAGGATAGAAACAAATTGAAAGGTGATCATAAGCCTCCTTATGATTTGGATATTTTAAAACCATGGGCTCAGGATACTATTTCCATGCTAGCATTTTACCTTGAATTGGATAGCAATTTGGAAGTTGGTGCAAGCATCCTTGAAATGGTATATAATATCCATTATCATGTTCCACATGTCAAATATAATTTTATTGGGAACATTGTAGAATCCATGCATAAACAATTTTTAATGATTAAAGGAGGTTCCACCAAGACATTTAGGTTCACAGCCTACTTGTGCTATGTTTTTCTATTCAAATTTAGAGGAATGTTTCATACCAACAAGCTTTAGATTCAGCCCTATAGTAATGCTGAGGAAAAGAAAATGGCTCCACTTCCAGTATATGAATGGACCACTGTGATAAGGATGCATGATTCTCGAAAGAACTACAGTCATTTTGTAGACTACTTTTTGGCTCCATTGCATCAAGCAATTACAAATACTCCAATGCCTAGATTGCCTATGTCATGTAGAATTTGCATTCAACTAGGAAAAGAAATACAATTGGCTGATTGGAACTTAATGGAAGAATATACTGTGCTAAGATTTTATGGATCAAAAGTACATCCATACAAACTTCCAATACATGTGACATAAAGGGTTTTTTCTTTGGAATATGTAAGGCAGATGTAGAGTACTAATGAAAGACACTTTACCATTCAGGGAAAGAAGACCTTATTTCCTTCTTTACCTTTTTCATGTGGAGGGATCACATTCGAGAGAAAAGCATTTAGTGTGGCACATGATGTTTTGAATTTTTTTGATTTTGATGCTATCTGTCACTGGCTGTATGATCCATGTGACACGATTAAATCAATGATTGTGCTCAATAAGAATGCTGGAAGTAGAATTCAACATCAAAGTAAAACCTTTCTTGAGAAACAAGGATTCTTGGGATGAGTTCAAAGTAGCAATGGAGAAAAGCGTTGCTGAGAATGGTATTTCTTTTGAACAATTGTTAGCAAAAATTATGGCATTGCATTGAAAGAAAATTAGGAGGTACAAAAACTTTTAAGAAAAAAGTCATAAAACATCTAGTAGAGTAAAAATGCCAGATTCTCTAGAGAAGGAAGATACAGAAAAAAATGGTCACGATAAAAAATTATTGCCTTTTGGTCTGAGGAAGGAGCTAGGTGATCCAAGAGATCTTGTAGAGTATGGAGATAATGAAGAAGATCTTGAGTTTAGAAAATTATGGAATATAGAGCATCCAGATGAACGAGAAGACGAAGAAAGTGATGATGAATCTAATGATGATAGGGAAGAAGAAAGCCATGTCAATTTCAAACTTGGTTTAAGTGAGGCCACACAAGAAGCATTTACTACAGGAGCAACCATAACTAAAAAAAATGGGTTATGAAGGTGGTCCTTTGGGGTCCCAAAGACAAGGCTCTTGGATGGTAATAGATGTAGAGCATAGAAAAGCAGTTGGTAAATCTGGCCTTGGGGTTGGAGGTGAAAAAGTAGACCTAGGGTATATAGGTCAATTTGTTAGAGCTTCAAGTTCAAATCCTCATCCTCATGGTCAGACACAATCACGATGAGGACATGCCCATGGTGGAGGGATTAGTGCAACTGGCACTGCCTCTAGTGGCGATGGTATGGGTAGCAGTACTAGTAGTGGTCAAAATGTGCTACAACAAAAAAATACACACAAGAGGACAACAACACAATATACCACATAAACACCAGGTGATCAAGGCATATAGAAGAGGCAAAGGATTTTGATAGGTCCAACTCCAAGTCACACTACTAGTGGATCCACCACAAAGGAGTTATTTCTAGGCACTCCCCCAATGCCAGTTATTCTGGCTGTGACATCATTAGCAAATGCAAGTACTCCTATTCCTTCACCATTCAAGCATTCCATTGAAACTGCATCCTCGAGTTTTGATTACATTGAAGAGTTTAAAAAGAAATCAAAATTGAATAAAAAAGAAAAGAAGCAATTGATGGAGAGTGTGTCTGCTCTAACTTTAGAGCCTACAACAACCATGGTATTACCCACATTTGACACAAGTAAATAAATCATGGAGTACACAATTCTTGTTCCCACAGTTAAAAACAAACCAACAAAATAGATGGCTCCATCTGAATTCCAGGTGAACAATTTTCAATTGGATTTTTTTGGACTTAGATATACTAACAAAATTAATCTATCAAATAATAACAATGAATTGGTGTACACATCATTGCTAAAGCAAGATAGAGAGAAAAAAAGGTTGCAGACTCAAATTGAAAATTTATAGGCAGACCTAGCAAATGAGAAATAAAAGAGGGAAGCATCAGATAAAAAGAGAAATGAATTAGAAAAAAGAAATAAAAATCTGCCTCTACATCAGCAAGCAAAGAGGATAAGAAGAATGAGACTTCAATGAATGAACTGAAGCAAAAGCTAGATGAGAGCAACAAGAAATATGATGAGGAAAAATCCACTTCAGAAAAATTAAGACTAAGCATTGCAAAGGGAAATGCACAATTGGAACAAAAATTGGAGAAGGAGAGATAAAGAAATGAAAGATTGGAGGAAGAGTTGATGGAAGCAAAAAATGAAATTAAGTCTTGTCAAAATAAGTTATCTTCATTTTGTAGAGAAACAATGAGGCATATGAAACAAAAGCTTTGGGATGAAATAATGTAGTGGATTGATCATTTGTGTGACATGTTTCAATTGATTGATGCTATCAGACAACATCATAATAAGCTCAACAAATATTTAATGGACAACAAAAATGTGCTAGCATTAGAGAAATCAGAAAATCAAATTAAAAAAATAGTCTACAAAGCTAGTGACAATGTTTTGAAATCAAAAGGGATTACTAATCGGCTTGCTACATCAATGACATTGTCATCTGTCATTGAAAAGTGTTTGAGAATGCGTGAAACAAAGGAATATTTGCATTTGGTTGTAGACAATATGAAGATGGTGGATGAAAAGGTAAGGAACTTCACAGAGCTTGGTTTTCCAAAGGCTTTTGACACAAATGAGCGATTCGTTGGAAATAATGATTTCAGAATGAAGATGGAGGATGCAAGGAAGATTGATTTGGACTAGTTTCCTCAGAACCCAGATGTGGTATTTGGATTCCATCAAACCATTGCTAATCCTGAATGCAAAATTGAATGAAGAATCCAAGACAAGTTCCAATTTGAATCATGAATTGTTAACAAATCTTCAAGTCAAACAACATCAGTTAGAACAAATGACAATTCCAACACCCGAAGAGTGGAAGTTGCTAGAAAAGGTGATGCAGTGATTTAATTTTTGATAATATGAGTTTCCAAGTTCCAACTCAGCTCTGTGCAGAGTTGTCTTTGAGCAAGATTTTGCATTGCCAATTCCTCTATGTATTCCTTCATGTGATAGTCAATTTAAAATCTCAAATTCAGACTTTAGTAATGTGTTGATGTTCAATTATCTGTATTATTTATTATATCATTTGAAGTAAAAGTCGGGTAGTGGTTTCAACTTCTAGATACACTTTAAATGATTGCTGATGTTCATTGTTATATATGCTACTAATACTATTGTTAATATGTTATTAATCTAATAAGCATTGAGTTGAGTGATGAATCACTGAGTACATGCTCAAGTTTTACTTTTAACACAATTAAAATATTAACTATAAGGTGATTTTAATTCTAGGCATCCATAATCTTAGTGAAATTGCATTACAATTCACACATCAATACTCAATCTCCATGACTACTTAGGATATCCACTAAACATTTATATGAATTCGTGCTTTAATCAAGGTACTTTAACTGGTTCATTAAACCAGAGCCATAATTAAAACATACATCAATGCATAATATTAATGACAAATAAGATTAATGAAAGAACATTGATCAAATTTCATTAATAATTCATGTAAAATGTTACAGCTGGAGAGACGATATAGATAGACTCAAAATAAGGGAGAAAAAAAAGCTTAGTCGCTAGTCCTCTGAGTTATATAACCTTGTCGCGGAGTTCTAAATTTTTGTAACTTCTTGATTCCCCGACTTGGTCCACTTTGTTGAGAAACTAAGTTGCAAGTCTTTTAGACCTAACCTTTGAGTTTGAGTTATGGTGTGTGGATTTATCCTGCTTTTGCTGAGTAGTTTGCCATGGATTATCTATTATTGGAATTGGAATGATGGATTTTTGGTTAGTTTCATTGCTATGGTTACTATCACTCAAAGTGGCAGTTTTGGTGCTTTTCCTAACCTTAGTTGCTAGTCCTCAGATTTTTATAACCTTGTCGCGGAGCTCTAAATTTTCATAACTTCCCGATTCCCCGACTTGGTTGATGGTTCACTTTGTTGAGTTGCAAGTGTTTCTTGGTCATCTTTCTAGTTGGTGGGTCAGAGGTTTGGAAAACTTCAAAACTTCAGACTTTGGTTCTAAGGTTCCAAGTTTCAGCGACCACATGACATTATGGACTTATCTTGCCTTAACCTTTGAAAGGCGCCATCATCTGACACCTCATTGAATGCTATGTACAAACTAATGTAAAATATAAAATACAATATAAAATATCACAATTTCATGGAATACAACATAAAATATCATCAACTATAGTTTGACTTTGGAATATGATTCATGAAGTGCAATATAAAATAAAATATCATGAAGTGCAATGATTCACAATTTCATTGAATACAATATAAAATATCATCAACTACAGTATGGAACAATGGAAAC
Source organism: Sequoia sempervirens (assembly GCA_007258455.2). NCBI lineage: Eukaryota > Viridiplantae > Streptophyta > Pinopsida > Cupressales > Cupressaceae > Sequoia > Sequoia sempervirens. The sequence continues at coordinate 244,019,877 of VDFB02086081.1, forward strand.
TAATCCTAGGATCCATGAAGTGCATTATAAATACCTAAAAGTTGCTAATTCTCTTCCATTTCCCAAATGGACTTGGGGTCCTCAAACTGACATCATCATCAGATAAAGTAAATGAGTCATCTTGAATTTGATTCCAAGTCTTCTCTTCATTTTCTTCAGCCTGTGTCTCAAATTCAACATTCATTGTGTCATTTTTGTCAATGTCATCTGTCCCAGTCCCATTGCCACTACCAGTGCCACTAGTACTAGCCTTTGGAATTGGAGTGTTGCACAACCCAGTTCCTCTTCTTTCACATGTGGACCTCCAGCTTGCGAGTGCCCTTTCAAATGGAAAATTTATGACATTATACATAGTTCCTTTCATCCTCAAGCAATTTTCCAAATTCTTATCTAGTTTGTTTCTTAACTTTGATTTCAAAAACCCCAATGTATTGAAAACTCTCTCATCCTCCACCGACCCCAATACCATTGTTTGACATAAATCAACAAGTTTGAAATATTTTGATATCGAACCACACAATATTTCACTCTGACCTAAGTTTGTCCAAACCTTTTTTATTGATCTTGGTTCAAAGCCCTTGTCCTTTCCCATGGATTTATATTGGTCCTTTATAGTTGTTGCAAAACTCCTACATTGTTTTCTAAGCTTAGCTTCATGTAAAATTCCTTCTATTTTCTGCTCATTGTATGTTACAGTTTTAAAAAATAGTTCAATCAAGATTTTTACCCGAGCATGAAAATATTTTGGGTTATCTCGGTTTGCCAAAAATTGAGGATACACAATACTCATGGCTTCAAGTATTTCATGTCGAGAGAATATTTCATGAATCTCTAAGGAAAGAGATTTTGCAATTTCCTTCAAATTACCACCAACAGATTTAAAAATGCCTTCAAAATCTTCCTCATCAATAGCTACTTCTTTGCTAGAGCACCTGACTATCTTACATTGGTACATTTGTATCTCATACCCACGTACATAGATACATAAGTTCCCACTTGCATTAAACTGTAAATAATTATCAGGATCATATAAATCAGTAATTTTCTACCACATGAAATAATTTGTGCCATCTTGTGTTTGATCTAGATATAGATGATTGAGGGCCAAACATGTATGTTTACGTAGATGGGAATTTTCATTAATAGACATAATTTTTTCTTGGGCTTTATTCACAAGCTCATTTATCACATCCAACATAGGGAGAAGACTAGTTAAATTCAAGAGTGTCTCTATATCGCTTAACCTATGTAAGAGGTCAGGAGCTTTGTCTATTGTGCTATGATTTTTGTACATCACTCCAATTAAGGATTGATATTATGAAAGAACTCATTGCATTGGTCCATGCAGGGAGATCCATCTAGTATTGACATCCTCGAGAAGCTTATTTCCTGGTGTTATTGCCTCAATTTTTTTTTGAAATTCTGTGAAACGTTTAGGACTTCGGTAGAAGTATGCGTGGATCTCGCGGACTAGATTTTCAACTTTAGATACTGTAGGAAACTTGATTACAATTTTGAATGCTAAATTCATTATGTGGGCCATGCAGTGAATGCCAAGCATGTATGGTGCACAAGTAGTTTGTAACTTTGTGCAAACACTGGTCCTTTGACCTTGCATCAATGTAGCTCCATCAACTCCTACACACATCAACTTTTTTGCAATTTTCAACTCATCCATACCTGCAGTTTCATTCAAAGATTTCTTGGCTAGTTCAAATATATTTTGTGATGTTGAACTGTACTTCATTTTATGAATACAGAGAAGATGAGCTTGGTGAACATGTTGTTGTACAGTATACAAATGCATATAGACCAAAGAAGTATTGTCTACCATAGTAACTTCATCTAAAGATAATGCAATGAAATTTGACTCTTTTAATTTATCCTTTAAATCTTCCTTTTCCACTGCAACAAGACAATTTTACCATTCCCATCCAATGTTTATTGACCAATATGAGAAGGGATAGTGAGGAACATTCAAATAAGATAATAAACTAGAATATTATGGGTAGTCTATCATAGGATGCCCTCTAGGAAAAATATGAAAAAAAACACTCATCTGAGCAATTTTTGACAGATTTACTGCTTCCATTGCTTTTCCAAATTGAGCCTCAAGTGTACCTTTACATGCAACAAGCTTCAATTTTTTTTGGTGATGCTCTTCATAATCCACGACATACCTAACATGAAGACATTCTTCCTTTAATTTCCATCGTACAAATGATTGTTCCTCTTCGTCTATGATTTGTTTTTCATAAAATTTACCAATATGCTTTTCTATAATGTCAATCTTTACCTATAAAATCTTGTATCTTCCACAATTCCAAATACAAATTGTACATTTGGCCAATGTTGCATTTTCAATATCATTTACTTTCCCCACTGGTTCAATGAATGGGTACTTTGACAACCAACCAAGTTGAAAATTCCTTGTCATTTCCCACTTGTGCCCCCTTTTTGGTTTATTTTTCCTTTTCTTGCTACCAACATGATCATCCTCATCCGAGTCAGTTATCTCATTTTGGCTAACTAGGCCTAGGGTATCCCTTGGAACATCTTCTGTGGTATTCCATCCTGATTTGATATATTTTGATTTAAATCAATGACAATCTCAACTTAACCTTCTGGTGGTGGTGAGATATTGTGAATGCTACCAATATTTAGTGGAAGAGTTGATGATGTAGCTCCATCTTGACCTGATGGATCAAAAGTTTTGGAAATTCCAAAGTAAGACTATATGGTACGTCTAAGTTTTTGGAATTTTGATGGCCTCCCAATCTCTTCACCACCCTGAGGAGTGGTAGGAGTTTGAGGAGCAGAAGGAGCCTTACCACCCTGAGGAGCAAAAGGAGTCTGAGGAGCAGTAGGAGTCTCTTCACCACCCTGAGGAGTGGTAGGAGCCTTACCCTTGCTGCTTGAGTCGCTCGACATATTGATCTCTGATTTTCTTGACATATTCATCTCTTGCTTCAAATAAAAACTGGAAAAAATGTCTTCTTGTTTAAGGATAGAGAATAATAATATAGATCCCATTCCCTACTCAATATTATCTTTAAGGATGAAGCAAGAATGAAAAAGAGATAAAGAAAAAATATTATTATAACTAAAAACACTATAAATAAATGATCACTAACCTTTAAGTCTACGTTTTCAGATTTCACTAACTTATGAATCGAGAAGTAGAACCTCAAAACCAAAAAAAAAGTGTAAGAATAAATGAAACCTTTTATTGTATTTATATCAATCCATGATTCCATATTCGACGAATTTCACAGGATTTTTGAATGGTATATTAAAAAATTGGCGAATCCTGTGTGCTTATACAATGGTACGTTGTAATTTTCAAGGCGAAATGTGTCCTCAAATGTAATTATTTTTTAATGTTATTGATGAAATGGGTCCTCATAAGCAACTATTTATAAATTTTAATTGGAGAAATGGGTCTTCACAAGCAACTATTTGTAAATTTTAATTGGCAAAATGGGTCCTGATACAATGTTGTTTTAATAGTATTGGCGAATATGTAGGTGTTTTATTAAATGCTTTCGGGATTCTAGATGAAAATATTAGTTGGTTTAATTGAAACACGTAGTTTGAAAATGGTGAATTTGTTGCTTAAATATGCCTCATAAAAACACTCATTGGCGAATGGACATGCATTGGACCTATAGTTCGTAAAATCTGGGCAATTTGGACACCTTGTTGGATGCGAGAAATTCACCAATTTCTACTTGGCCGATTCCTAGAATTTTCCAATTGGAAAAGATTTTCCACTAAAGTTTTCCTTGGTTACAAGATTTCAAGTTGTTCCGAAGGAATCTCATGTGACTGCTGTGAAGAGAATTTTTAGATATTTGAAGGGAACTATTGATCTTGGGCTATGGTATCCTAAACATGATGATCTTACTTTGAGTGCCTTTACTGATGCTGACTGGGTAGAAGATGTGAATGACAAAAAAAGTACTAGTGGAGGAGCATTTTTCTTGGGTAAGAAGCTAATTTCATGGTTAAGCAAGAAGCAGAATGCCATTTCCTTGTCTACTGTAGAAGCCAAATACATTATTGCTACTAACAATTGTACTCAAGTCCTGTGGATGAAATAGATGTTGAAGGATATTAGAGTTGTATATGATGAGCGTATTGCTATATTATGTGACAATTCAAATGCTATTAGTATTTCCAGGAATCTAGTGCTGCATTCAAAAACAAAACATATATCTATCAAGTTTCACTTTCTGAGGGAGAAAGTAAGTGAAAATGAAGTCAGAATGGAGTATGTTCCTACTAAGGACCAGATTGTAGATATATTTACCAAGTCGTTGCCTAAGGATACTTTTGATTATCTCAGAGGGAAGTTAGGGGTGATTACCCCTCCTAATCAGAACTAAGGATGCAAATAAATTGCATTAGTCCATGCATTTCACAATTATATCTTGTTTCAAATTGATGTTGTGGTGGTTGCTACTCAGAGTGAGTAGTTAGATTGTTTAGATGTTTAGATATGTGGTTCAAAGCTTATAAATATTTTTCATTGATGTCAAAGGGGGACAAGAGTCATGTGAAAAATTGGCGATTATCTTGAGGAGAAGATTTATGTGGGAGAAGAAGTCATGTGAATGTGCTGGGGAGAGAATGAGTCAGATCCTAAGGGGGAGAAAGTGTCAGGAGTTAGTTACATTGATGGTGTTTTTCACATCATGTGTTGCCATCAATTCCAAAGGGGGAGATTGTTGGATGTTGTGGTTGTATTGATGATATGTGGTTTTCATTGATGTTAACACTATTAGTATTAATTCATTTGAAGTTGTATATGTTGAGGATATTGAGAAAATTCTAATAAATGAGTTGCAAGTTGTTAGTGGTGAAGTGATGTTCAGTATGGTGGTATGTTCTGTACGTTGATGATCAAAGGTTGTGGAATAAAGGGTTTGTTTCTAAGTGTATCTAGTTTATCCACATTGAGTTTCAGAGATCCGTGTAAAGATTTGATCGAGTTATGAAGATTTTCATTCTAACATTTTTCTGTTTCTCCAGTTGGTGTTTCTGAGTGAAGATGAGGCTATTTCAGTTATTTCAGTTGTTGTAGATGCTTCTTTGTTGGTTCGTGATGCTTGTGGATGTTTCTATATCGTGCTCTATCTTTTTTGCACATCCGCATTGATTGTTGTGATCATGGTTGGCGTTTTTCTCTTGCATGTTCATATTTTTCTTGTTCCTGGCCGACAAGGTGTTGAAGCGTGTTGTGGATCTTCTAGGAGAAATTAATTAAAGTTTTTTCATGTTGGAGATGTTGTTTTGGGTCCTCACTAATTTGTGGCCAACTTTGGTTGATTCACATTGTTAATATTTTATGTTTTGGGCTAACATTTTATAATCATTTTATTGTTTTTATTGAGGCTGACATAAAGGGATGAAAATTCTTGTTGCGGATATATAAGAGTGATTTTTGAGGTATGAATGTATGATAGTGGATGCTCATGTGTGTGCATGTGTGAATAATGTTCTAAATCATTCGAAGGTAGAGTAGAGTGTGAAGAAAAGTGAAGAAGTGTGTAGAAGAGTGAAGTATTGTTCATACGCTTAACTGGAACTATAACTAGGCATTGATAGATGCTATTTTCTCAATTCAAATCCCTACGGATGGATTTAATCCAAATCTCTTTGTAAGAAAGTGTGTCTTCCTTTGTACTTGAGCAGTGAGCTCTAGGCAGTGTGCCTAAATGCATGCACATTCCCCATATTTCATCTTCTTATACTTTTAATAGGGTATAATCTTGTGGACTAACCTCCACCGTGGTTTTTCCCCTAATAGGGTTTCCATGTAAATAATCTTGGTGTTATGTGTGTTTCTGGTGTGTTATTAATTTCTATTTTCATGGTTAATAATTAGATCTGAGAATAAGGTTAATAAATTGAATAAGTTAAGAAGTTTTGGGACAAATGTTCACCCCCGTCTCAGTTGTTTGCACTTGTTTTTCCAACAAAGAGATCCTTTACTAAACCTTATAAAATAGAAGACCCAGACTTAGGCTTGAGGGACCGGTTACCAGATGATAGTGAATGTCATAAAATGTTTTAAAATGACTTGGAAACGAGTAGTAAAGAGTTAATGACCAAATAGAACCCTATAAGCATGTGTAACGAATAAAACCCTAAACCCCCAGACAAAAACCCTACATCCAAATGCAATAAGGATTTAAGATGGAACATTTTTTATTTTAGGGTTGCATTAGTGGCTTTGATTGGGGACAAATGCCTCCTGTGGGCATGCTGAGATTCTAGAATTTTTTTTAGGTGAAGCAAACCAGGCACAAGAACAAAACAAAAGAAACAACATATGTACAAGATTTACACATGCCAAAACGACCTGAAAATGGAGATCCAATATCCACCCAACCAACGTGAAAATTTCCCTAGAGCTACAAATTGTAGTATGCACCCTTCAGTTTAACCATACTTTATTTTCCTGCTTGGTGGCCCCAGGCCACTGAAACCTTAGGTAAGGTCCTGCCTCTGTCAAAAACCAACCTCTTAAAAGAAATAATGTCTTTCCACTCACATTTTTCATTGTTGTACCACTGAAGTAAGAGTAATTTTATTCCTACCAAAATAAATGTTAGGTTTCTTCTGAACAAGTGTGAGTTTTCCTGATTACAATCATTGTTATTAACATCTCTCACAACCTTTCTAAGCATAACATTTCCAATGTAATCCCTATCATTCTGTGCAGTATAATTAGGCATAAACTGAAGAATTTCATTATCATATGACACATATGTGTTATCTCTATAACATAAAACATGTTCATACTGCAAATAACATTCCTTGTTATTCATTTCATTGTCATGCTTTATCAAAATTTCCCCCAGCTAAACTAGGAACTAAATTTTTTCATACTCTTCTAAGTAGTTGGCATCATGATACTCAACCTTGTCAGTAACATTTGTATCAAATGTAAAAAATTCATAAGAAATACCCTCAAAGATCTCATCAATGTGTTGCTTTGTTTCCTTAAGACCACATTCTAACTTTGTTTCAGATGCATCATCAAAATCCTCAGCAAAGAGTGGATTATCTCTACACCAATAAGGATCATCAATTTTCATTTCTAGTGAAGGTGGAGGCTCATCAAATAAGGTGTTTTCCCTTACATTCATTGCTATTATATAAGCCTCAATCTCTTCAACATGAAGATCTAAATCATCATACTCTAAAACACCACAATGAATGTCCTCCTCATAGGCATAATCACAATCGACCCTGAACTCATAGCAACCAATGCACTCCTTCATGCGATCCTCTGATTGTTCAACACACATATTTGAAATTTCTATCATGTCCACACAATCTAAGATATCATGGTAAAAAAATTCCTCAAGCTCTATAGCACCATCACCCAAAAATGATGGCATCTTATTACTCAAATTCTCATCACAATGGATAACCTGATCATCTGAGAGTATACTTATTTGATCAATACTCTTATCATCAAACAAGTTGTTAGATTCATTTGAACCATAAGACTTCAAATGAACCTTCTTTGTGACCTCATCATGGCTAATAGTTTTAGCACAGGGTGTGATATGCCAAATATCTAAAATTGTTTGCATCTCTTTATCAACTATGCTATGTAATGCATTTGAAACTTTATGAATGCAATCCACAAGTGCATACATCTCATCATAGCTCATAACAGGGCTAATGTGATTAGCATTATGGAATGATGTATAAGCTGAAACAATTGGGCTGTAAGTGCTCTGATATTCATTTTTAACTTTTGATTTACACCTTTTATCAATATTTGGTGTCTTATGGCAGAAAACATTTGTATTCAAATGACCCCTATACATTCCATAATTTCATTTGTTTTCAATGTTCATGGCTATCCCATATGCTTTATGTAAGGTTTTGGGATCTTTATCTCTAAGTAGATAGCTCATCTTATTATCAAAGGCTCCAAAATATACAACCAAACATACTGCATCACTTAGTCCCAAAACATCAGGAATATCCAATGTTTTAGCAAATCTCCGGTTAAATGCTGAGACTAGCTTGTCCTCTTCTTTCTCAATGTTCATAAATTTTTTAAGCATATAACCAACATTAATTATTTCACCAAATTGTTCTATGAACACTACATTGAATTCCTCCCAAGATTAGACAGAGCATGCTTGTAAATCAGAGAACCAATCTCTTGAATCTCCTTTTAGAGACTGAAAAAACAACCTCATGATCACATCCTCATGATCTACTTCAAAGTCATCCATTATATTGTTGAATTGCAGCAAATGCTTATTGGCTGATTCACATTTTGTACCACCAAAATTTGGTAGCTCATTTATGATATTGGGTGGAATAACATTTGGGTAACCACAAATGCCATCAAAATTTATGGACATGCACCTTTTAATGCTGAAACTTCTTTTATTACATGACAGGGGCTGATTACAAACCATGGTTGCACTAGGAACCATACAAGGATACATATATTGATGCACCTTTTCTTACAACTCTACAAGCCTTTTCATACCATGTAATTACATAGGGAAAATAAAACTTCTTTTACAACATAATCTTAAGCTTTTACAATACAAATTTCTATCTCAATTTTCTTAAGATCTTCTACATGTGTTTCTTCAAAAACATTACATATATCACTTCATAGTAGATACTACAATCTAATTATTCAAAAGTATGCAAGCCTATCACTACTATTCCCTTCCTTAGTGCTCAATCACTCAATAGGGAATTAAATTTTTACAAGACTTACAACTTTGGTTTTCATACTCAGATTTATCTTTCTTGAAAACAAAAAACTGAAGAATACTTGGATATTTTGTAGCAAAAAGTTCTTCCTGACTGGAAACGTTTGTAGATCTGAAAAATTCTTCACATCTTCATCAGGTTCTTTTGACAGAGTCACCACCTCTTTTCACAAAGGATTTAACTTCAAGAAATATGAAGCCCCTTTAAAGATGAATGTCCTTCTGGGTTTTCTCCCACAACATAGCACCACAAATCATGCAACTTTCAAGTTCACTACAAAAACTTCACCTCCAGGTCTAAATTTTTTTCTATTTGAACCAAATGTTCAGATTCAACAAATCCTTGACTCTATGATGCAACAGTTTGCAACTAGAGATTTAAAGTCCTCGCTACCAGAGTCACCATTTCTATTGGTGATTTTTCCAGGAGAACCAAGCAATTCTCTAAAAAGCAGCCAACTCCTATGATGAAGAAATGCTAGGTTAGTGGCCAACACAAAAAGCATAGGATTTTATGGTCCATACTCCTTCACTTCAGGCTCTGTGAAACCTAGGAGGGTGATCCCAATTGTGTTTTCAGGAAGTATATTCAATTAGTAACACATTTATACATAGATTGATTCATACTTATTGCAAATAAAATTCATCTCACTGATAATTTGGTGGATTTTCAAGTGAGTGACTAGCTATTTGATAGGAATTGGGGATAATCCCACCTATACTATCCTTGGAAAGATTTTAAATTGAATATTGTCTTATCTTAAGTCTAGGGCCAGGAACACTATTTGTTCATTTTATGCAATATTTTTTGACAAAATGACCAGTGTCTCATCAATTGGAGCAACGGAGTCAAGTATATAAGGAGAAATAATTTACAAATTACTTAATTTGTAAATAGGTAGACTATTTTTATATTGCTTTGCATTTATGAAAACTCACTATGCTTGAAAAATTTACTTCTTATGAATCCTAAGCAATTTCTTACAAAGTTTACAACCCTATTCAAGCATTTTAATTAACTCCTTGAATGAAAGCTGAAAACAGAGTGATAAATTCAAATGAAATATCTGAAGAAAAATGATAACACCATTAGTATTTCTAATTCATAACTTGTAAGGAATATACATAGGAGAGTATCTGCTTCTAGACTAATATTTGTTTTGATATCGGTAATTTCTATAAAACTTATTTAAGATCGCTACATACAAGATTTTTGTATCCAAGACAAACTACTGACCTATTTCCAGTATTCTATTCAAAGTGCCTTTCCTGAACTTAGCTTTCACCTAGAACCCTATTGAGACTTCAGAATTTGACCCTCGTAATAAGCCCTAAAATCCCTTTTATAGAACAAGGGAGAAACAAGCATCGAGCTTAATTACATTTACATTTTGTTTCATTTGCACCAGAATTTGAGATATTCCTAGTTTGTTACATGCAATCATCTAAGGAAAATGGAAGAGTAAAATACCACATTCCATATTCCCTGAATGAAGACATTCCAACTCCTCAAAAGGAAAAGTTTGTTGTAACCTTGTTGAATCCTTGTCCTTGTTGACCAAATAAAACTCTCCAATAGCAGCTCCAACACAAACTTGTATATTATTTGGAAACTACACGCCGCCAAGGTTAACTAGTCTGGCACTTCTACCACACACCAACTCGAAAATATTCCACCTCAATACTAGAAATAGGAAATCACATGAGTGATGAATTGTATAATCCTAACTGAAAGGGCATGGTTTCATCAAAAACAAAAATAGGGCACAATCATCACTCTGAGTCATCAAAATCAGAGGATACTCACCCATTTTTTGCTCATGGTGGGACTGGAGAAACTGTCATCACCTCTTTGTTAGAATTCCTTGATAGTACTAGGGAGAGGGGATAATAATCACCCTCTGGATTAGTGTCATCCTCACTATTTGAAGGGTTATTAGAAACCTCACATGGAGAATTACATCCTTTCAGATAAGCTTTACAGTGCGCACTCTCTCTCCTTGCCTTCTTTTCATATTCCACCATCCTCTTCTCTCTATGTTTGACTAATTCTTCTAAAACTATCTAGTCCTGTGGACGGTAATTCTCCTTGTTACTATACTCCTTGAATTTCCTAAGTCCTATTATACCTTTTGGTGTATCAAGAGCTCCTTGCATTCCACTTTCATTCTTAAGAGCATCTTCCTCATACTCAAACAAACTCAGCTTCTTAGATTATCGAACCACCATGGCAGACTTAATCAACTAGGACAAGACTCATACTTCAAAAAAATTTATACTCACACACTTCCTTACTACCCCACACCTCTCATTTACTGTAGACTGAATCTTGATAAAAAAGAATAACATACAATTTGTATTAAATAGGCAATTTGAAGCATGCAAAATTAATGATCTTAGAAGTCTTCACATGAGCGAGTTGATAACTTGATAGCTTGGTTTTGAATCTAAGCCGTTGATTTTAAAGCATTTAAAACTTCATCCATGGTGATCTGACCCTCATTTTTTATGCTTTTAACAACTTTCTCATAGAAAACAACGATGTCAGCTCAAGTGTTGTAATCTGTTAATCAACATGTATTGCCAACCTAATCCGTGCTTTCATTAATTTTGGAGAAGTACACAAAATTGGTTCTTCTTAAAGAGAAACTTTCCTTATACGTTTCATCACTTCATTGCCAATCTTCCCCAAGTTTTAGGGTGCAATTAGCGATGGAATTATTCATGCGATGATTTTTAGTCCATTGGATCATCTTGTTTTAAATCTTCATTAATGGTTCCTCAGTACTTTTACTGCTTCCCTTTTTACTTTATGCTTAAAACCTCAGGATCTTGCCACGTTGCCTGTTCAATGTAGTAGTTATCACTTTCCACCGATTTACTTCATCCTCGCCCAACTTCATCAGCGATGTAAACATCCCTGCAATGATCTTTAGCCCTTGGTTCTGCGGCCCGACCCTTGGTCACATTCATCCCTCCATCGCACATCGCCAATTCAAACTTTGCACCGAGGCTCCTATTGGCGAAGGGAGATGTAGTGGAGGCATCAGATCTAGACACGTACACTTGCACAAAATAAATGGTACAAAATAAATCGCTCATAGGATCTCATCATATTAGCAAAAGAAAACCTTTTAGGAGACACCATCCCGTGTCGCTAATTTAGAACTCAAGTTCTGGAATGAATTCTTGATGAGCAATATAACATAAGGCCATCACTCATCACTAATTCTCCTCATACATTGTGTGAGAAATTAGTGATGAGAGGATTTACAATGTTCATAATATCTATCACGTATTGCTAATGTGGGTCTTTATATTTAAAACATATATGTGATCATGCAATATAAAGGAAATTACATCATATCAATCCAAGACTTATCATTTTATGATCATCTGTGATGTGTGATAAAAACACATGAACATATTAGTGGGGCATCACTCATTACTAATACAAATTTTAAAACTTGAAAACTATTATCAGTGAATGATCCTTCAATAATATAAAGGACAATGCTCATTGTGTATTTCATTTAGGTGCTTTAACAACAATTTGCGATGAGCGATAGCATAAAAATATCACCTCATTGTTCATCACTGATTCAAAATATGCACTCTTGAAGTAATCAGTGATGAGTGATAAGAACACAATGGCTGTCAGAACTTAAGTGAAAAACTTTAAACATGTACACTTAAGTTGTTCTTAATGAAGGGGATCCCTAGGATAACATGAGAATAATAGACTCAAAAACTTCTAAGTCACAAAATGAAAAGGATGTAAAGGCAAAGAGATCCTTTACTAGACCTTATAAAATAGAGGACCTAGACTTAGGCTTGAGGGACCGGTTACCAGATGATAGTGAATGACATAAGATGTTTTAAAATTACTTGGCAATAGGTAGTAAAGAGTTAATGACCAAATAGAACCCCATAGGCATATGTAATGAATAAAAACCTAAACCCTCAGACAACAATCCTACATCCAAATGCAATAAGGATTTAAGATGGAACAATTTTTTTTTTTTGAGGGTTCCATCAACCCTCATTATTATTATTTCCTAATTTTAAATTCCTACATCTCACCTACCACCACTAACCTCTTACACAAGCCACCCTATCTCTTACAAAAATTTAATGCCTCTTCCCAATATGTGCTCACACATGTATGAGCACACCTCCCCATTTCACCCTTTTCCATGTTGTGAAACTTGTCACAAGGCTAACCATTCTTCATTACTTGATCCAAACCCTATCCTTATTTTAATCTCAACCATCCATTAACCAATCTATCTTAGCCCTTGATTCCTCTCATCAAATTTCTATATAATGAGGCCTTGGCTCTCATTCTTAACATCCACATTCTCCATATCCTTATTCTACCCAAATTCCCATCAAATCCATCTTGATCCTACCATCATCATGCTACTAAAATATTGAGCAACCACATCCATTCCAATTAGTTGAGAAAATTTGTAAGATATGGGCATACATCTTGTGAGCTCAATCCATGAAGAGGAGACTATGAAAGTATAACATCTTTGTAATTTTTTCTTTATGCATTTATCCACTACCTTCTTATTCTATTTTCCAATCTTCATTTTGGCACGTCCGGTGGTTTCCCACCTCTTTTTCTAACATTCTATGAATTTTTTGTGAGTTTTGAAGTTACAGCTACCGTTTTCAAGCAAAAACTGCAAATCTGCACCTCTACTACTCATAAAGGTGCCTCTTCTTAAAATTAACGAAGCTCTGCTCAAAACTAAGGTGCCTCTACTAAAAACTAAGGAAACTATGCTCAAAATTGTGGCGCTTTTGCCAAAAGTGGTGGAGCTTTTGTTTTTTGGTAGTTTTTTGATCATTCTGACCTAGATTTAGGATTTATCTAACATTTTAACTTTTTTTCTGTAGGGTATCATTGGTATAACACTCTATTTTTTAGGTTCATTCATCATTTACATGTATAAAATAGGTCTTTCTAGGGTTTTGTGAGATTAGGGTTTCTTGCAAGCTTTCTAAGTCACTTAGGGTTTTGATCATTTTAAAATCATTTTCAATACATTATGGGGAACATTTTGGAAAGATATTCATGTTTTTAGGTCCCATGTATGTTCATCCACCTACTTCCCCACTTGGGTTGGTGGAAAACCTCATTTTTTGACTCCCGGGTGTCATTTTTTGGCCTTATGTGCAAAGTGGTGCCTCTGCTCAAAATTGAGGTGCCTCTACTCAAAATTGTGGCACTTGCGCTTCTAAAGGTATATTTTTAGGGTTTTTAGGTGTTTTTTGCATCAAACCTTCCTTTCTAAGTCATGAATTGTATTTCCAGGCTGTTTACTAAACATTGTACTTGAAAAACATCAATTTTTGGCCCCTAAAAGCTATTTTTTGGCCTAATCTGCAAAGTGGCACCTTTGCTCAAAATTTTGGCACCTCTGACTCATGAAGTGGTGCCCCTACTTTATTAGAAGCATAAATTTTCTTTCAAAGCTATTCTTGTGCTTCAGTTTGCATCTTTAGGGCTACTTTAAGCTATTTTCTTCATTTAATCTCTATTTTTGGGGTACTAATGCATGTTGCAGGTGTCTAATGATTATCTAAGGAAAAAATCATCAAATTTCTATGCTTCTCTTCATGCTAAAAACATTTTTATTTTATCATCTTATCATCTAACCACTTTTTTTGTAGCTTAAAATCGATTGTCAAAGGAAAATGCATCAAACTACTAACATTTTTCTTGTAGATTTGTTTGTACAAGGCTTTATTTTTTCCACTAATCTAGGCACATTTCATTTCTTAAGGTTAATGATATTTTTCTTTGATGTGTCTTTGAGTGAGTGGTGTGTATGCTCTCCTCTTACACCTAGTGTGATCTTGAGGATCAAAAATATCACTTACTTTTTTTTAATCTATTCTTTTTTATCCCAAGGAACCCAATGTGTGTATGATCTCCCCTTGCACTTCATGTGATATTGGGGATTAAAAACACTTGGATCATTCCTTTAGGGGGATTTCCTAAGGATTTCATCACCCTAGGGGATGAACCTAACTCTTGTGTTCTGGTAGAGTATAAAGAGCAAGAGGTGAATTGAAAGACACCTCTCTTTGAAGTGGAATCTTGTCAATCTGGGCTAAGCCTCTAAGAACTTTATACCTTGGAGAAGTGAATGTGGAGAGTGGGTTACCCTCTCCTCTCAAGTGTTTGGAATTATTCCCTTTCATCTATGGATTTGGACCTCACGTACCATTGAGGTATTTAGAGAACTCCCTAGCAGCCTTGTGTATCCTAGATTAAGACCTTTCAACGTAGGATAGTGTGGTGCAAGGGATGCACATCACGCCTTGTATATTCCCATCATATGGATCCCTTGAGATGAGATAAAAATCCTCAGCTTAGCATAAGATACATGTATATTTTTGGGGAGAGGGTGATTGGGTCATCCTTCCATTCCTAGAGGCCCCTACCTGTCCTCTCTCAGAAAGACAAGAATGTACACACCAATTTAAGGCGTCTCTACATTTGAGTCAAAGGAGATTCCAAGTTGTGGGACTACAATAGTCTATAATACCCACTTGACTAATTTAGGTTTGTAAACAAGTGCTTGAAGTGTATTCTTCTACAATACCAGTGAAAATGAATCATTCAAGGGGTTGAGGATTGAACATACACTACAAAAATCCATCAAAATTGGCCACATTGTTTGTTTGTGTGCTTTTAATTTTATCTCCTAGTCAAGCAAGAAAAACCTTCACCTCATCCCAAAAAATTCTTCCTATCCTAACCATCCTTCCACTTCTAATCATACCACCTCTTCCATCCTAATCATCCCTCTTCATCTTAATCACCTTATCCTAATCATCCCATCCTAATATTCTATTATCATTCTAAACATCTATCTTGTCCTATCATCCCCCAATCCAACCCTAATCTATCTTTTTAGACCTTAAGCCTAATTTTTCTAATCCATTTGAGGCCCTAATCATTATCCTAATCATCCTCCATAATCCCTATCCAATTTCATCATTAATCTTGGTTTTTATGTCCTATATCCTCCATCATCCTTTATACACATCCTTGATTATCATCTTTAATCCCCATCCCTCATCATCATCTTAGTCCAATCCCCTTATCAACATAATCCCATCTTAATCAAATACTAATATCATTCTCTATCTTTATCCTTAGGTCCTATTCTTCTAAATCCTAAATTTCATTCCTAATCCATCATCATACTTTCTATCCTTATCCAAAATAAATCCCAAACTTTCCTTTTCCAATCAAGCTTCCACCATGTATAACCACCTAATCTATTCTAATAGACCTTCACCCATTCTAACCCAATCTAATATCATGAACCCATATCCTGATCCTACAAGCCCAAAAATCACAATCAAATCCAACCCCAATCATATTGATGATGATGAGGATAGCCTTATGGAACAAACTAAATATGATCCCTATGATGATAGTGAGAGTATTGTGGACCAAATTGAATCCATGATCATTAGATAAAATCCTCCAATCCTTCACAAATCATCCATCCAAAGTTCCCCTCAAATCCCACCCATGTCCTTACCACCCATGTCATCCTCATGGGATTTCATCACCAATTTTATTCTCACTCACTACTTCAATAATGATATGGATTCCATGCTTAGATATCTCCTTGGCATTGGTGCTAAACTTCCATCCTACCCACCTTCATCCAACCCCAATCCATCCCTTCTTGCTTATCCTTCCCATTCCTTTGACAAGGGAAACTAGGCTTCTAGCCGAAATTCCCCTCCAACCCCATCCACATCCCAAATCCCCATCTCCACATCCTTTTCAAGCTCCTCATCCTCATCCTCAATTTACCAATCCATGAAAGCTTCCACCTCTTATTCCACTTGTTCATCTCCCACATCCTTACAATCCACATCACCCTAATCTTACTAATCAAATTCATTTCATGTCCCTCATAATGGTTTGCTCCAAGGACTAATTTCAAAGGTGCTTAATTCCCCATGCGAAAACAAAGTGGTGCAACCTTACCATGTCATACATCAACCCTCATCACCCCCACACCAAGATAAATACCAATCCCCTAAATCTCATGAATCCTCTACTACTCCATCCATCCAAATTGAAGCATCTATCCAACCTTCCTCCCCCATCACACCATACACATAAAATGAGCTATGTCAATCCTTCAATCCAAAGAATTCTAACATATATTCCCCTCTATATAAATATGAAGGAACCCATTCTCCTCCATCACATGATCCCCTCCCATATCATGATCCCATTTCTTATCAAGAACAACATATCCTTTCCATCCCATCCAATGATCCCTTTCCATATCAAGATCAAATTACCTCTTCGACTCCATTTCATGACCCCTCTCTAAATCAAGATCAAAGGTAACCTTCCACCCCATCTAATGATCCTCTCCCCTCCCATGATAAAAAAACCCCTCTCACTTCATGTCATGATCCCCCTCCATATCATAACCAAGAGAACACTATACCATCCACCCCATCCCATGATCCTACCCAAATTCAAGTTCAAAGCATACCTTCATCTCCATGTCATGATCTCATCACCCTTATCCAAGCTACCCATGAACCCCCTACTTATCAATTGGGTTCCTCCACATTCATCCAAGCTGGTTTACTCCAAGAGCCTATCATTCCTTCCATAACATATCCCCCTCAAAATGGACTCACATCTTGCTTCCAAAATAATAAGTATCCCATTGGAAAAAATATTTGTCAAGCCATACATTATGAAGGCAAAGGGTTAGGCCTTCATGAGCAAGGAATCTTAGAACCCCTACAAATACAATCAAATCCTAATTATCATGGCCTTGGATATAAGGCTCTAGACATTGGTACTCCTTCAACCCATCCAAAATCCAAAATACCTCCATCTAAATCCAAATATCCATGTTCCCCATCCTCTAAATCTATCTAGGGGCCTTATGTTCCAAATCCTAATCCCTCACCCTTCCATCCATTTTGGGTCCCTATGTCTCAAAATAAATTCCTTCATCCCCTCCATCCATATTGGGTCCTTAAATTCCACCACCTATCACTCCTATTCCACAATACCATTATCCTTTCTATTCATCAACTCATCAAGATCAACAAAGGTACACACCCTTGAGTCCCTTCCAACATGCTACTTTCACCAACCCATCCATAATACATCCACATCATTCATGTTCATCCACCAATCCTATTGCTCTTGGAAGCAATTTGGATGCCAAAACTTAAATTCATAAATCTAAAAATCCACAAAAATCAAAGGATCAACATGTCCCATCAACATCTGCAACAAGTGTTTAAGGTAAACTACCTAACAGTCCTAAATTACATTAAAAATTTGATAGGAGAAGAGATTCTACACACTGGATTACAAAGAATAGTTTTTCCTACGAACCTTCTTTCCATCTTCCTATCCTTGACTCAATGGACTTGCTTCAAAATTTCAAGTTTCTTCAGTCTATTGCTAACAAAACTATGAAGGAAGAATATTTGCAAGAAGGTGCTTTGTTGTAGAGTGTTCAAGGTTATGATGTCACACACAATGAAGGGTTTATTGGCGAGCTCTTTCCCAGGAATTATCTCTACCACAAATAGAGATATGTTGACACCTATGAAGCCCTAAATCTCTCTTTACTCAAAGGCTCGTCGACTTATCTGTATCAAGCTCTAAGCAGGTTCCACTTTGACTTAGACAAGGAAGAGATTAATAATTTTAAAAGAAAGTACCATGCACTTTCATTTCTTCTATCTCATCAGTGTGCTCAAGGTCTACAATAGATAGTTCCTATGCCAAATCATCAAAACAACAGGGTTAATGTTTAGATAAAATTATAGTTCATTATTAGGCTTAGGCTACAAGTCAAATTCAAATGCTAGTTGTTGAAGGCCAAGGAGAGAATTCGGTCAACTTGGGTAATAGGGGTGTTTAAACAATCAATCATGAAATCTTTTTGTTATTGGTAATTAGTAGTATATATGAAATATGAAGCTAGGACAAGGGTCTAGTAAGTAATGATTTGTATAGATAAACTTTGCATAAAATTATAGTAGTTTTCTGGGTGGTAGTGTTGGCCATGTAATTCTGTATAGTGAAAGAAATTATCGATTGGGTTTTGAACTATTTATCAAAGTCTAAACTCAATATGTATTAAATTATATTATATTAATATATCTATAGGCTTATGGCATTTTTCTTAAAAAAAAACATGTCCCATAAAAAAGACATGCAAAAAAAAAGAAAAATATGATCCAAAATAAAAAATTCCAAAGGCCAGAAAGGGCCCATGAAGCAAAAATAAAAAACCATGTGGATTCCAAAAATACTAAAAATCAATGCATCCAAAAGAAAAATCAAAATTGGAATCCAAACTTGCTTCTCCAAAAGTTTCATCCAATTCTAAGTCCTCCATCCCATCTAATATTCCTTCATCACCTTCATCTATTTTGGGCCCTTATGTCCCAAAATCTACATTCAACCCTCCATCTAACCCTCCAAATTCAAAATCAAATTCCCTTCCACAATTCCACCACGGTGTGTGACAATGTTGATCTTTCCAACATTTCCATCCACTCATCCACAATTTTTCCACCAACCCATCCATTATCCATGTAGACACTCAAAATTTGTGCTCACAATTATCCTATTTTTTGTCTATTTATTAAATGGATATTATTATTTGTTTAATTAATTCATTTAATAATTTATTCTATTCCTTCATTAATTCACTTAAATCATTAAAATATTATAATCATTTTTCCAATCACACAATCATTGATCCATAAATCATTTCACATTATTATTAATGAACTGTAAATTTTTGGGGAAAGGCACTCTCTTGTAAATTTTTGGGGAAAGGCACTCTCTTGCACCTAAAAGGAGAAAGGTATCCCACAAAATTAGGGGTTCACTCAAGAATAATGCTAATATGATTGAAATATGTCTAAATAGAATTCCCTAAATGCAAAGAATTGATAAAAGTAATTGAATACTAATGCAAAACTAATGAAATGCAAATTGTTTGAAAACACATTGTGATATGCAGAAAGATGGATTGAATGCAATATAAGAAAAGATGAAGAAACCAAATAGATAGAGTGCACATGGAAACTGATAGAGGCTAGAATGAAGATTGCAGATGTCTCTAAAATTTTGGAAAATCTAATTTTTGGGCCAACTGGGACACTTACGCCAAGCTAGGAGACCTAGTCCCAAATCTGGAAAACTGCTTTGGAGCCTATTTCAGCCATATGGGTATTCAGATCTACAAAAAATTCTAAAAAAAATCTTTAGTGGGACTAAGTTTCCATTGATGGAAACTTAGTTCACTTTGGCTTTTCTAAAAATCTGAAAGTGGAAACTATGACTCTCAGTCTGCACTTTGTTCTCCGATTGAAACCCAAATCCAAATTTGTGAAAACAACTACAAAATGGAATATAATTTGGTTTCTAATCGTGGGTTTTCCTCGGTCAAACCACTAGTTGGTATTTAAACCTTGAAAGAGATAATGAAATGTACTATAAACCCTAACCCTAAGTGCATCTAAGACTAGGAAATATGAAGCGAGATGCAACCCTATTCTAACATGCAAGAATAAGATGCACAAATGAAACTAGAATGATACAATACTCATTCCAAGAGACCTTGAATTACATTAGAAATGAATCTTAATGACATTCAAACCTTCCTTAGGTTGAAAATAGAGAGAAAATGGAAGATGGAATCAATTAGAAAATAAGTCAGTCCTTAGGCTTGGATTGATGGCTAGTTGCATCTCCCCAACCTAAAATTCTTCATGATTCTCCATAGGAATCCATGATCAACCCTTGAAAATGCAATATCTTGGACAAAAAGTGAGCTTGAAGACCTACAAAAACCTGAGCTTACTACCCTAAATCTTCAACTTTGTTGTAGATAGACTTATGAATCTTCTTGTGAAAGATATTCAACACTTGACACTTGACACTTGACTCTTGAATTTTTGTTGAAAATGACTAGATGTTATGAAAAATGACCTAAAAACTTATATTTATAGGCATTCATACCTAATTATTCATTATTTTGACCTCATAGGCCGACATCCATTGGAAATTTGAATTAGGTTGGTGATTTTCCTGCTCAAAATTGAAAAATCCCCCAAAAGGGACTAAGTTGCCACCCTAGGCATCTTAGTCCCACCAGGGGTTTTTGAGGTGGGTTTTATGAGATTTGAATAATTTGAATGTTATTTATCAGGATTTGTATGATTTTTGAGTGGAATAAGCCTAAAGGTCCAAAATAATGAGTCTTAGGTGCCTATAAATGGTAAGTTTAAGGAATGATTTATGCAAGGGTGCCAAAATAGGTCCAAATTAAGTGTCAAATTGTCTCTTTCTTCAAGAGTATATAATTTTTTTGTGCTACAATTAAAATATCCATACATGAAGTTATGTTAATCTTTATCCATTACATAAAATCATTTAATCCATTTAATTAATTAAATCATTCATCTAAATTCATAAATTCACCTTTAATCCAAATTCCTAAACCTCCACCCTATCATAAATCCTCTTATTTATTTGTTTCATTTCCATCAATTGCACTTGATTAAGGAATATGGGATAAATATGCATTTCTCCATTTCACTCTTTTTAATCCCAAATCTCTCTTGTAACTTGAATCTACCTTGTGAGGACATCTATATAAACCCTCTTTTCTCACCAAAAAGGAAATTGAATTTTGATCATACAATCCTTTCTCTCCCATCTCTTCCTCTTGGCCGATGTCGACCTCATGCAACCGAAATATTTAATTTAGGGTATAGCTAGTACATTGCAAGGGACACCAATGAGCAAGAAAAAATAAAAATTTTAAGTGTGAATGATTCAAAATCCACTTAATCGATATTCCTTCACAATTTTCCTTCTCTTGATTTAATATATTTTGAATGATCTACCTGCGATCACTAATGAAGGAAGAGAATCCACTTGAAAATCCATGAAATAAAAATGACATAGAGGGAATTAAGAAGGCATTTGAACATAAGCTAAGAGGCGAATAATTTTTTTGGTAATATAGATGCGTTTATTTTAATCCCCACATTTATTGTTTATCAAAATTTATTGTGATTTTAAAAATGTGTATCTATGGTGTATTCTAGACACTTATACTAATTTGAGACATAATAAGCTCTATGATGATAAAGCACTTTGTAAAGCACAAGAAGCTTCATCACCTTCATTTCCTTCATATCTGTTTCTCATCTATCATTTCTTCCACCATCCATTTATTCATCATTTCATTTTCTTCATGCTCCTTATCTCAAAGGGTAATTAATCGATTTATCTAGCTAATACTTGTCTTTTAATCCAAATATCAAATGAATCAATTTTATTTTTAGCATGGGACTCTAACGCTCCCTGATCACTCAATTTATCAATCAATCAATCATTGTATCAAATTTTCTTACGCTAGCATCAATCTCAATTAGCTTGATCAACTCAATCAACTTAATCAACTCATCAACCTAGCTATATTGAGCATTTCCATCAATTGTTCAGTTACGCCTATCAGTTGTGCATTTTCATCAAATGTGCATCTCTGCTTAATTACTTGCACAATATCAATTATCAAATTTTCTCCTAATGATCTATTGAGAGATTAATCTTATCACAACTTGTTCGATCAATCTCTCAAGGGGGAATATCATCCTTATCATCATCCTTACCAGGATATCCTTGGGGCATGTACATCAGTTAATCAATATTTTTTCTTTGAAACAATGTGACAGGCTGGATTGTCTCAAAGAGGGGAAAAATATAGACACTCATAATTTATCCTCATAATCGTCCTATTTTTTGTCTATTAATTAAATGGATATTATTATTTTTTTAATTAATTAATTTAATACTTTCTTCTATTCATTCATTAATTCACTTAAATCATTAAAATATTATAAGCATTTTTCCATTCACACAATCATTGATCCATAAATCATTTCACATTATTAGTAAAATATCCATACATTAGTTTACATTAATCTTTGTCCATTACATAAAATCATTTAATCCATTTAATTCATTAAATCATTCATCTAAATTCACAAATTCACTCTTAATCCAAATTCCTAAACCTCCATCCTATCATAAATCTTCTTATTTATTTCTTTCGTTTCCATCAATTGCACTTGATTAAAGAATATGTGATAAATATGCATTTCTCCACTTCACTCTTTTTAATACCACATCTCTCCCTCAACTTGAATCTACCCTGTGAGGACATCTATATAAGCCCTCTCTTCTCACCAAAAATGAAATTGAATTTTGATCATACAATCCAACATCCATTTTCCATCCATCCATCCCTCTTATCCAATCCTTTGCATAAATCCATACCCCTCTCTATCTTTCAATCCATTTTTTCCCTCTCACCATCATTCTACCAACATCTATGAGAATACATCCAATTACCATGGTCCATTATAACACATAATCAAGGGATACCATCTATGGAACTAGATGCTTGAGTCCTTCCTCCCCCTCTTGCTACACTCCACACTTGGGGGAAAGCTTCATCCATACCACATATTATCCACATCATCCAATATCCTTCATCATCTATCCATCATCCTATCTAAATCCATCCTCCCCTCCTTTGATCTTGAAAAGGTTAAGGATCTAGATGAGCATCAATTATGCTATCCATATCATTCCCTCATCCTATCTTAATACATCTTCCTTTCCCATCTTTGTTCTTGATGAATATCCTAGGGGTCAACTATCCATACATCTATATATTATCCACTTGGTCTTGATCATCCTATCCATATCCTTCATCCCATATCCTCTATCCTATCTACACCCCCCATTCTATTGAATTAATCCACTCTTTTCACCCTTGATCTTGATAAAGCTAGGGGAAAAATATCCATGCATGATTTGGAAAATGCAATCCTCACTCTTACTTCCATCCATGTCCTCTATGCACTATCCTTCCATCTAATGCTACTATCCTCCCATCCATGATTGCACTACCTCTAGTGTGAGGCATCTTGGTCCTTTGTAACTAGTACTTGGAGCTCCATCCTCCTATCCTTCATCCACCATGCTCTTATCTACCATCACCTATCTTCCATCTACTAAATCCATTCATCTCCTATCAACACAATCCATTTATCCATCCATCCTTTTCCTAAGACTTGGTTCTCCCTTGTCATTAGATCCCATCCATTTCTCTATCCTAATCATCCTATCCTCCAACCAATCATATCTTATCCAATCCATCTATCCTTCCAATCCAATTCAACCATCCCCATCCAATCCTAATCTATACAATCCAACCTTGCAAGCTAATGCAATATCCTTAAGCAATCCATCATTTTTATCCAAATCAACTAAAATCCATTGGTCCACTTCAATCCATTATCATCATAGGTATGTATCCCTCCCAATCCATGTGTTGTTCTTATTGTTAACAACAAAATCCTTAGGGTACACATTATTCTTATAATCAACTTTGCTATCCTTATCATCATCACCATCAATCTATCAATCAATCCATCAATTGATTTTTAGATTGATTTGGAGCACATTCCTTGTTTTCTTTTGGTTTTTGTGCATGCATGCTTGTTGATTGCGTGTTTTATCATGGTCTTTGCACTCTATTTTCATAGGGGCATCATAGTCTTCTATATCATGGTGTCATAAGGCATATGCTTGCACTTGACCTTTTTGATCATGTACTTGGCATATTGTCATCCTGGTTCCTTATACCTTGGTGCATAATGTAAAGTACAATATTAAATATAGGTTGCTCATATCATTGTAGCATGATGATCATTCATTTCTCCCCTCCATTCACATATTCATCATCCTTATCTTCTCGCATCCATCCTTATTTAGTTCATCGTTTAATCGTTTCATCCTTCATCCTTTAGTCATATCATCAATTTTAAGAGCACACCCATGTTCTTTGAACCCACATGTCCTCTCGAGGGGGCATACTACTACCTCCTCGTCATCCTTCCACATTCTCATTAGTGATTGGGGCATCATGCCACTAGTCATTATCCCTTTCCTAGCCACTATGTTTTATTCTTCTTTGAAATGATATTACTTCTCTTAGTCACAACAACATATCAAAGAGGGGAAAAATTCATATGTGCCTAAGATATTACTTCTCTTAGTCACAACATCATATCAAAGAGGGGAAAAATTCATACACCTAAAATATATCTAATTAAATGAATACTTTTTATTTATTTAATTTAACCTACTTCCCTTATCCTAATAATTAATTAAATGAATATTCATTATTTATTTAATAAATTTCTCCATTACCTTTATCCACCACCTTTAATTAAATAAATCCATTTATTTAATTAAAGCTACCCCTTTTCCCACATTCCTCTAAATCCCCTAACCTTGATTAAGTTAATGGTCCTTGATTAATTAACTTTATAACTTTCCTAATCATTATTATCCCATTCTCCAACTGTTAACACCACCCATGTTAATAAACCCTTGGTTTATCAACTTAACCCATCCTCATTAAATCAATTAATCCTTGATTAATTGATCTAACCCTCATCCCTAATCCTCATTATTATTATTTCCCAATTTTAAATTCCTACATCTCACCTACCCCCACTAACCTCTTACACAAATTTAATGCCTCTCTTCCCAATGTGTGCTCACACATGTGTGAGCACACCTCCCCATTTAACCCCTTTTCGTGTTGTGACACTTGTCACAAGGCTAACCATTCTTCATTCCTTAATCCAAACCCTATCCTTCTTTCATTCTCAACTATCCATTAACCAATCAATCCTAGCCCTTGATTCCTCTCACCAAATTTCTATATTTAATGAGTGCTTGGCTCTCATTCTTGACATCCACATTATCCATATCCTTATTCTGCTCAAATCTCCATCAAATCAATCTTGATCCTACCATCATGCTACTAAAATATTGAGCAACCACATCCATTCCAATCACTTGAGCTAATTTGCAAGATATGGGTGCATCTTGTGAGCTCCATGAAGAGGAGACTATGATGGTATAATCTTTGTATTTATTTCTTTATGTATTTCATCCACTACCTTCTTATTATATTTTCCCATCTTCATGCCTAAACCCTCTTGGTATAAAGAACATTAATTTTGTGACTACCATAGGGTTCATGGACATAAAATCTCCTCATGCATGAAACTCAAGAACTTTATCCAAGATCTTATTGATCAAGGATAAATATCTATCAAAGGCCCTACATCCCCTAATGAAAACTTGGGTAAATACAAGAAACATTTTACTCAACATAATGATGGTAATACATCCACATCATTTACCACAATTCCTTATACATACAACAACAATATCTCATCTTATTCTATCATTGGACGCATTGAACAAAGTCCTTCCTAAGTGGCCACTAGAACTATGAAAGTGCCTAATTTTGTCATTACGACTTGACATGGTAGAATCACTATCCAATGTGCTTCACCCTCCCCTCAATCTACCAATCAATATATAATCCTTGAAAACTTGAATAAAATTCCATCACAAATATCTATCCTTGAGCTACTTAAAACATCTCTCATCCATAAGGACCTTCTTGAGAAATCCCTCCATGACTCCCATGTCCCTAATGACATTTCTATTATTCAATTTCAATCCATGATAAAACACTTATCATCCCTACAATCCCTTACATTTTCCACTAAAGATATGACTTCTATTATTCCATCTCATAATCATCAATTATACATTCAATCCCACATACATAAAATTATGATTGAACACATCCTTGTAAATGGAGATTAGGACTTAATCTTTGCAGCCTAAGTTTAATAAAAAAACTGGGATATTCTGATGATACTATCAATCCCTAAACAAAAATTACCATAAAAGCATATGAAGAAATTAAGAATGAATCCAAAGGCTCTATCAAGCTACCCATCTAGGTCAGACCTGCTATAGTTGAAACTAATTTCCAAATATTAGACCTTGATCTCCCCTATAACATCCTGCTTGTCTAGCCATGGATCCATACCATGCAAGTCATTCCATCCACATTCTATCAATGCATAAAGTTCCCCCATAATGGAACTGAAGTGACTACGCATGATGATCCAAATCCCTTCCAATATTGCAAATTCTTACAAAGCAGTCATAGGATTTCACAATATTTCCTTACTAACATCGCATCACCATCCTCATATTCATACATTGATCCTTCATCATTACCTAGTTCTCGAACTCCCTTAGAGATCAAGGGTAATATTAAAGACTTAGGTATTACTGAATATGAGTTATAGGCCTTCCACGTCGAGCACACACCACCATCCCTTTCATCCCCATATTTTGATGTCTATGATAATCCTATGTTTGATCATGATATATATGTTAATCCACTTTTTGATCATGGTTATATTGAGGACATCCAAGATCATCCCCTTCCATTGCATTATCATCTCCCTTCTACTCCACCACATGAGACGATCTTGTCATATTGAATATCTTGGGTTAGGGTATGCATCTCCTAATGCTACCTCTACTAGGCCTTCTTTCCAACTCATTAAGGATGTGCAAGAATCCTTTGGCATTAATAGTACCAAAAAGGATAGTCATGAAGAATATATTGAAGGCATAGCCAACCTTTTCCATGAATCACATATCCTTACCATCTCATCCAACACATCAAATACATCCACCTCCATCCCTCTCCTAGACTTGGATAAACAAGTGTCATCCCAAAAGAACAAGGCTATTAATCAAAATAAAAAATAAAAAATCCTTTATCAAATGGAGATCCAAAATCAAAATAATAAAGAAAAATCCAAGAAAAGTCTTTTATTTTGGAACTGATGAAAATGGGGGGAATTATGATGAATGGGACAATGTATTCACATCTACTTTCAAAGAGGCTCCACTTAAGGATAACCCTAGAGATCTCAATGCAAAGGGGATTGAAATCTAGCAATAGGGCTATCCTAGAGATTGAATGATAGCTAATGAGGGGTTCACCACCAAGTGTAAACTTGGAAAAGACAATGAATTGGAAAACATAGTGTGATATGCAAACTAATTCTAAATGACCAAAGAAAGTGAAAAAAATACCTTAAAAATCTATGAGATCAGAAGTATACACCTAGAAGACTGAAGAAGGTAGAATGGAGGTCTAGATCAATGAAAATTTTTCTATTGAAGTTGATTGGGACTCATTCACCAAGTTGGGTGAATCACTCTAGTTTCTAGGAAACTGTGCGGGAACAGGTTTCAGCCAAAATGGTATCCAGATCTGTAAAAAAATTGACCAGTCCTATACAGTGGGACTCATTCGCCAATAGTGGAAAATCAATCCACTTTTTCTTTTTTGGAAGTTTTGAACTGGATTTTGTGCCTCTCGGTCTTCTCTGCTCTTTTTGTCTGATTTTCGGATCCGAAACTACAAAATTCCACTTGAAGACCTTCTTCAAGGCTTGATGACAATTTTAGGAATTTTGATGAATTGAAAATTTTTCTCCACCTTTGTTCCTTGGTAAATTTGCAACCTAGCCCTGCAAATCACACACAAGAAGAGGGAAAAATGTTGTGGGGGTTAGTGAATAGGGGTTTTCCTTGGTCAAACCCTTTGTTGGTAATTAAACCTTGAAATGAAAGAAAATATGGAAAGAGAATGATGAATGAACAAATAAAAATGTTGCAACTCACCAAACCCTAACAATAAAGTGCTGCAATTATGCTTGAAATAGTTGCAATGGATGTGGTTCTTGACTCTAGCTTGAAGGAGATGGATCTTGCTTGAAACATTTGCTTGAATCATGAACTCTACATAACAAATGTTAGCACAATAAAAAAAAATGAAGAATGCAATCTTTGACATGATGATTGACACTTGAAGAAAACTCTTGAATGCTTGATAATCCACCCTTGAAAATTCCTTGAATTCTCTTGTGAATTTGCTAAGTGATCTCTTGAATGCTAGGTGTTGAATATGAGTGAAAGAACCTTGTATTTATACTTAATTATGCAAGAATTCTTAAAATTACAACACTACAAGATGAAATCATATCTAGGAGAATAAAATCCCATTGGAAATTTGAATTTTGGTCACATGATACTCATTCGCCCAAGGTGGCGAATGAGTCCCATCACACATAATGTATGGGACCAAAAATGAAAAGTGTCTAGAAATGTGTGAAACCTGCATTGGGACCAAAGAGACCTAGGTGGGCCACACAAGCTAGGAACACCTAGATTATGATTGGTTACTGATTGGTGTAAGGATTATCCTCGAAAAGATGCAATAAATGAGGCTTGTGGATGCAAAATAGGGCCAATTAAAGCATAAGAAAGCCAAATTATTAATGAAAATCCTAGAGAAATGTGGAAGTGTGTTACAAAAATTTACAACACTCCAAATAAGGAAAGATTAAGATTAATTATGATTAAAATTAGATTTATTATGCTTAGTTAATTGATAAAACCCTAGAAAAGTGTGAAACTGTGTTACAACACTTCACAACACTTTTGCAAGGCACCATTAAAATCCAATTTGTTCACAAGGGCCCAAGACCTAATGTGAATGTGTTATCCACATTACAACACTAAATCAAGGCAACATTAAGCCAAAATCACGAGGGCCCAAACAAGTTAGAAAAAGTAGAAGGGTTACTTTTTCGTTGACTCCATATTCAAAGTCAAAATTAAAATCTATTGGAAAAATATAAAATCAAAGTCAAAAATAAAATTAAGAAAAAAATGATCTTTTATCATGCCCCTACATCGAAAACAACTAGGGGCATCTATCTAAGGAAAATATCAAATGAGCTTGTTGATCCTAAGTCTCCATCCTCATCATCTTCATGCAATCCATTTACAGTTTACTAAATCCATACATAACCATACATTTACCATATCATTCCATCCCTCCTTGGAGATGCCTGTTGATGGAACTTTGATGGTGACCCCTTCACATGCTTTAATCCAAAGGTTTCTCAAACTCCTTTGTAT
Source organism: Sequoia sempervirens (assembly GCA_007258455.2). Taxonomy (NCBI): domain Eukaryota; kingdom Viridiplantae; phylum Streptophyta; class Pinopsida; order Cupressales; family Cupressaceae; genus Sequoia; species Sequoia sempervirens. Next base: position 244,049,658 of record VDFB02086081.1, read on the forward strand.
GTGAAGCATGATGGCACATGTAGTGTGCACATTAATGCTCATACCTTAGCTCCCTACATCCACAAAATATAGAATCCTCCATCATCCATTCCTTTCCATCCATATACATCCATCCAACATCATCATACATCTATTAAAGAGTATCCATCATGATCACAACATCATCACATCTCATTTATTCAAAAAAATCCAAAAATCCAAAAAAGACTAAAAGTAAAAAATAAAAAATAGTAAAGAGAAATAATCCATCCATAGGTGAAAACCACTTCGGTGGTGCCTTGGATAAGTACCATCGTGAAAACTTGGAAATAGGCATCATGTGTAGTAGTCTCTTATCCACCATCTCCTAGCATATCATCCCATCCATTATTATTTTCATCCTTCCATATCCATTCATCCATCCATAATAAACCTATTCATATCTTACACTTGATCCTTGATCCCACATCACCTTTTCATCCATCATTATCATCCACCCTTTTCCATTATTTTCCATGTGCGTTAGATGTGGAAGTTCCATCTACATTATGTTAAGGATGTGATCTTGTATGTCCTTAGTTTCCTTTCACCTTGGGCTTCAAGTCTCATGCATTTGTCCAGTCCATCCCTCATTGACATGCATAATAAATAAAATATTAACCCATCCAATTACCATTAATATCCATCCCATCTCACACATAATAAGGAAATCATCAACCTCTCATCACATCTAAATATTAATAAAAATGTTGAGCCCCTTAGAATTGACAATCAATCAATCCAACCATTGCATTCAAGCCATCAATCCTTCATCAAAATCATATTAGAATCCTCACTATCAAGCACTAATCATTAATCTTATCCTTTTCCCAACCAACCAATCAATCATTCATCATCACCTTATTAAATCCTTGCTTAAGTAATTATCCAAGCTCGAGTAAGCAAATCAAAGCCTCGCTTAGGTGATTATCCAAGCCTAGTCGCATGAAAATCATCCTTATCAAAGCCTTGATTAGGTGATTATCTATGCCTAATCACAAGAAAATCATCCTTATCAAAGCCTTACTTAGATGATTATCCAAGCCTAATCACAAGAAAATCAATCATCATCACCATCATATTTTGATCTTTGGAAAGACATATGTTGGTTGTATGATTGTTTGTAGTGAGTCTTTTGTTTTGGTTTATCCTTTGATATTTTTCACCAATGACTAGAATCACTTATGGCTTGATCTATCTATATCTTGGCATGCCAAAATTGGTGTATAATGGGGTATCATTTTCATCTTATTTTTCGTGCTTGTCATTTCTTGTGTGTCAAGTCCATGCAAAGGTTACCTTGCCACCCTAGTTCCTTATACCTTAGTACACACTTTAATTTGCTATATCAAAATTAGGATTGCTTAATACATACTAGCATAACCTATCAATCATCATCAAATTCTCCTTCCTTTTCATCCTTTCCATTCAAATTCAACTTCCTTTTCATCTCCTTCATTCTCTTTCATCATCTAATCCCTCATTGATCTCTTCCATTGCGAGAGTAGACCCATGTTCTCCCAACCAGTATGTCCTCTTGAGGGGGCATCCCATCACCCAATCTTAATCTTTCCTTCTTCATCCTAATCTTTTCATCTTCATCCTTTTCCCATCCTCCAATTGATTAGGGAATCATTGCTTTATCCTTATCCTCTTTCATCCATAATTTTTTAAACTTCTTTGATATAATGACACTTCACATGTCATATCAAAAAGGGGCAAAATGTAGACACCTAAAATATGACCTTACTCAACCATAGCTAATTCCATCCTATCCTAATCCATTAATTAAATAAATACCTAATATTTATTTAATAATTCCAATTCATTCCCATATTTATCCTAATCCTTTAATTAATTAAATATTTATCATTTATTTAATTATTTATCTCTTCATGGGGTTGGGGCCCTAACTCAGTTGGCTAAATCTTTCTTGTTGCAGGAGGTTGGTCACGAGGTCTAGTCTCCCCCACCCCCGTGGTACCAAAGGGCGTGTCGCGCTAGCGCCGCCGGTCATATTAAAAATTTTACCAGGTGCACTGCAGTTTATAGGGGGTCGTGCTACCCGATTCCTGCAGTCTAAAAAAATAAAAATTATTTATCTCTTCATATGATCCCGTTAATTAAATAAATACTTTATTTATTTAATTAATTTCCTCTTATGGACTCTATCCTTGTCTATCTAATCCTATCCCTTCATCTTCTTCACATGGATCATAATCTATATTTTTCTCATGTGACAACTATCCCCTTCACATGTTTAACTTCTTGCCTAGATTCATTGAACCTAGACACCTACCCAAAAGTCAAACTAACTTTCTATCTTATAAACTCATCTCATTTAACCTCTTAACCAGGTAACTATTTCCATAAGGATTTTTTGTCCTTATCTTAATCCTAAACATAAACTCTATTCATCATTTGACACTTGTCATATGATTACATCCTTGAACAAAACCCTAATCCTCCTTCAATAGTAGTTTTTCATCATCAATCATTTCTAGCCATTGATTTCGCCTCCTCAAGAATATATATCTAGAGGTTCTCATCCTTCATTTTGGCCTAATGAATGCATCCTAATGCATATCTAGAATCTATTGTCATATACCCACATGCTATCAAAATCTATCTAGAATCAAACCTATCATTATCATTATCAAATCATATTGAGGTTATGCTAGAGCATTGGGCAATCCACATATCAACATCAAAGAGTAAATCAAATGGAATAAGGGAACACTCTATTTTTCCTCATCAAGGAGAGAAGCAAAGATTTTAGGTGAAGGTATTATGCTTTTGTATTTATTTTATCTTCCTTTGTCTACCTTTAATATTTCCCACCCTCTTTAGGTACACCAATCTGAAGGAAAATTGTTCATCATTCTAGTTGTAACCCTTGGAGTATTGTTGCATTAATAGGTTTTATGAAAAAAATTAAATTTGAAAATATGTAAGAGTTGAAGTGAAAATATTTAATAAGGAATTTTACAAAGGGGAGTTTTTTGGAGACTTTTGGGCTGACATTTTGTAGAGAAGGGTTTTCAGGTTTATACAATTTCATAAAGATAATAAAGAGTTCATTTGGTTTGTATGCTCTAAACATATTTTTGAGTTATAATTATTGATTTTTCATATGTCAAATTGGTAATCCCTTTTGTCTTTGTGGAAAACATCTATCATCTATTGAAATAATTGTAAATCATGCAATTGATGTAATGAAACAGAATCATATCTTGGTGTTTTAGTTTGAATGTGTTGAAACAACCTCTCTTTGTATGTTGAGATTTGTTATCCTTCTTTCATAATCGTTGCATATCAAAACATATATTATAGTGAAAGCCCCCTTGTAATCTACAATAATATGTGAAACCTCAGTTGGTATTTGTGTGTTTTCCACCAGCTTTTTGTAAGTTAATTTTCTTTTAGTTTTTCTCTTTTTATTTTATGTACTTTTAAGTTAAAAGTACACAAAAACTTGAAAAACCCATCATACAAAGGAGCTACCCCTCTCAAATGTAGAGAAAAGTTATTACCCCAATAACTTATCCAATTGTTGGAATATTTGTCACTACCCATTCGGTCAAGTCACATTGAAATTTGCAATGACCAATCTATTTAACAACGCGATGCCACATGATAGATCCCATATGTTAGGAGTTAGGGAGGCATTCTAGTAGGGAGAAGTGTGAAACATTGATAAGGGAAAAGGAAAGAGCAATGTTTGGCGAGAAGGGATGATGAGAAGGACAAGTTTCATATTTTGACAAGAATAAAGGAAATAAATAGTTTGGAGAAAAGGCATGCTAGGAAGGGTAACTTGAACACTGATACAACTTGCAAACTTTAAACCCTTTGGAACCTTAGCAACATCCAAATCTAATAAGTGCATTGGGGAGGAGGAAGAAAATATAAGAAAAAATGTACCATGAAATAGAAAATAGACCTTCAATCCATAAACCTCAAAATTGACTTTTTATTTATTTATAATAATATTTTGCTAAAAAATCCCAAAAATTACCCTCCTAAAATTAATACAATTTAAAGAATATTGACCCTTTCTTTGATCAAAAAATCTTGCTTGTCTATTCTAATTAGACATCCTTAATCTTAAAAGTTGTGCTTGTACTTTAGAATACAAGATTTTTTATTAAGAACCAACATGTAGAAAACATAAAACATGTGATAATCTCAATAATTTTTTAGAGGCAATATTAAAGAAAATAGCAATAATAACAATAGTGGGTTTAGGCAAATTCACTGCCAACAAATTCACCTCCAACAATTCATTGCCATGACAATTTAATCTTGTGGAAAATTCACCGTCATGAATTCTTGATAAATTGTTGATGGTAAATTTTCCCCAAAATGAATTTTTCATAACGATAAATTGTTGGCAATGAATTGTTGAAAATGAATTAATTGACTATAAATTTTCCAAGAGCCAACAATAGCCTATGTGCATTCTTTTAAAAAGTATTGAATGAGAGAAAGGCACCATAATATCGCCCTCATTAACACCACCATGTCACTACCAAAATTCTTATTCGAAATCTTTAAAGCTGCCATTATCTGCCTTCAATTTCTCTCGGGGAAATCATACCCATAGTTAACCAAAAACCCCTGGGGAATGAAGAATCCTCTAACGTTGCTGTGCCCAAACAAGTACACGACGTCAGCTGCCCTCTAAACCCAACTTTTCCCCTGCAATACTCCGGTACATCTTGGACTCTTTTTCACCTGTGTCTGCCATATCAAAAGCATTATGATGGTGAGGAAGGCTGGGGTCACAATCATCACTGTAACCACAGCTATGCCTGCGTCCACATGCCAAATTAGAAACTTTTCACATAATTAAATATAATAATAAATCAAATGATCCTATGATATAAAATTGAGATCAAAACTAGTAAATAAATGCAATAATAAAAGTGGGGATTTTAATAAGCAAAATAATGACAAATAGCTTTAGCTTTGATACTAATACGAGCATGCCATATCTTGCAAAATGATTTATCATTATGTTAGGAGTATATAATATATTAAACGATGACCTCTAAATCAAAAGATTAGCCATTGAAAAGTCTGGGTTTTATCTTTTATGAAATTGATTCTCTATGTGCAAAAGAAATATTTTGGGCTTTACAGTCTAAAATCGGTTTCCTAACCTCTTTAATATTTAGATATGTAATAATTGTTGTGCAGTGTTGATAAACATCTTTAAGGAGATTTTCAAGTGAGGGTCATGCTCTCTTCATTCAAACTTTTAGGTGAACCAATTCAATATTTAATGAACAACAATTGAAGACAACAAACAATCTTTCAACATGTCTATTTGATACTAGGTATACACATTTTAATGTTGAGTGTTGATGCAACACTTTTCAAATGATCTATCTTGATGTGTGTAAGTGATATCCAATGTTTGCTCGATGATCATAATGGCTTAGGGTTTATTCTTAAATTACACAACATTATAGAACACAATTTGTAATATTTCACATTCCATTTGGTAAGCAATGACTAGTTGAAAGTGAATAGTAAGAACTCTATTCTAAAATTTGAATTTTAAGTGTAAGAATTGATTTTGTGCTAAAATTCTTGTTGCGTTCCATTTCATGATGTGATATCTCACTAGAGTCAAATTCACTATTGCAAAATCAAACTAATATAAGAAAATGATAAATTATACATTGAATTTAAACACTCAAGATGGAAAAAAGTTTAAATCAATAAATATTGAAATAATTTTTATAACTTTAATACTAAATAACTATTGCACAAAACACAAACCAAATTAAAATGAACACATCAATATACAAAGTATGAGATAAACAATTCTTTTATGAATAAATTTTTTATATTATCATCATTTTCTTTAAATATGGAAAATAATTCTAGTCAAAGAAGATATTCTGTAGATGAGATCAAATCAGATGTAGTGGGTTATTCCGACTTGTAATAAATTCTTGTTTGGAATCTCTAAAGCTGCCGTCATCTGCCTTGAATTTCTCTTGAGGAAATCATATGCATAGTTAACCACAAATCTCTTGAGGAATGAAGAATCCTCTAACGTTGCTGTGTCCAAGCAAGTACACCACGCCAGCTGCCCTGCCTTTTCCTATAAACCCAACTTTTCCTCTGCAACACCCCGGTACATCTGGGACTCTTTTTCACCTGTGTCTGCCATATCATAAGCATTATGATGGAGAGGAAGGCTGAGGTCACAATCATCATTGCAACCACAGCTATGGCTGCGTCCACGTGCCAAATTAGAAACTTTTCACATAACTTGTATGTAGTATGAAAATGATGTTATGTTCATTATAGATTCCCGGCCGTGCATTCTTTGGTCCATTGAATTTGTATTTCCTACGTAAAACAATTTCAGCAGCTCACGGATCCTCCTCCTACCTTACGGCAAAGCTTCCTTAATGGAGAATTGAATGGAGTGAAAGGTTGAAGTGGGCAGAAATAGAGGGCACCCTCATTCCCACTGCATGTCGCAAGGTCATGTCTTTTCTTGTTTCTATTTGTCTTGCAATGGGGAAGTCCAGTACCTACATTTAAGCTCTTCGTGCTATTCACACGTACATTCATTGTAGCTGATTGTTAATATCTGGCCAGTTCTTTTTTTCTATAGATGTAAATTTTGAGGACTTTGTCTTCCAAAGGGCTAGGATATAGTATTATAGTTAAGGGAAAAGTCATGATTAACCTAATAATAAAAAAGATATAAACGATATAATTTAGATTAATCAAATGAAAGATGTAAAAATAATAATTTAATAATGAATTAAGAAATTAAATTTAATGAATTGAAATTTAATTATTTTTAGAATTGGTGTGGGTGAGTGAATTTGATGTTGTATTGACGATTGTTATTCTAATATGAAAAAATGAATTATTTTGATATTCTTTATTTTGCATTTTGTGTAAGAGTAACTATTCCTAGCTATTTTTTGTAGGTTTAGGTCACTTCCACAAGCTCATCTATTTGATGGCATGTGGATTTGTTCTAAGCAATTTCAAACTTATGTTCCTCAATTTATCTCAAAGTCTAACTCCTCAACAATATTCAATAGTTGATTTATAATTGTCTCAGGCTGTCAAATCACTAGGGTCAACTTAGTCTTCACCTATTAGAAGTGGTCAAATTTATGAGCAGTGTAAAGTTTGGAAAAGAATAGTAAATAGTGCATCACTCAAATGTAAATTTGAACATAGAAATTCTTTAATTAATGCTCTTTGTAGTGATAAAAACTCGAATGATGCTTGGATGTTAGTTAATGTCCAAATGCATATCTTTAAATATCACTGTGTATAAAAATAATCATGCAAAACATCTATAATGTTGTCTTATGGTGACAATTGTATGGGTAGATGTTAGAAAATTTTGATTTTTAATTTTTTAATTTTAGATGTCAATTCCTCATGATGTAGGATTAACTCAAGACAAAGGAATTGCAATATATGCATGCAAAATAAATTTTTAGACATAGGAGTTGTAATAAATTCCAAGTATATGGGAATGTGTACACATAGATGATATAAGGTTAATTGTACGAAAATGGGTATGAATGGGGATGGATAAAATATCAATAAATTAGCCCAACTTCATACAAAATTGCATTATTTGTCAATATGTAATTGCATTAATGCATCCTCTCAAAATGGTCACAAAACTAAATGGGAATTGGAATATAGGTATACAAATTTCACCATTAAATTTTTCCCTAACCATGAGGTGCATGTGAATCCTAGTGATAATATATCTCAATATAAATGAGCAATCCCAAGTATCATCATTGGAGTCCTTGTCACTAATTTATGTTGCATAGAATTGGATGTTTGTTACGACTCACTCAAATTATCAACGAAAGAGTTACTCAACTCCAATAATTATTTGAGTCACACCTAGGTTCAAAAGCTTTCCTACTAGAGACTTGGATGCATTTGTGTCCTATTGGAGTGAGCTCTTTTGTATAAACTATTCCATACTACTGCCATTATATTGGGTCATCTTTACAAGAAATTATGTAGAGTTTGGAGAGGATATAAGGCATTTATAATGCATGGATTGTTAATCACAAACTAGTAGATCATAATTCCTATTCTAATGATGACTTGCCTCCTAATAGAATAGAAACATTAAATGATCTTGAGCCTAAAGAGTGGAAACTCCTTTTCTCACTCTACCCAGGAGATCTTTTTAACTTTGTTGAGCTTGGCATGCTTGAGAGATGTGAATAGCCACAATTGTTTTTCCTATACCACCCCCACTTCCTTGCAAGTTTCAGAAACATATTTCATAGATGCCAACTAATCAATGCACTAGCTTCCTAGTAACATGAGAATCATAAGCCTTGACTTATTGAACCTTTTTGTTAAACAATATGTTGCATTTGACATTATTATTTCTCATTATTCAAGAATGGATATGAAAAATACACCAAGGAAGATTGCATAGGGTACCACTAGCACTATTAAGTCACACTTGATTCATAAATAAGACAAATAATATTTGAAATCATTCCTCCATCTTAGTCACCAATATTAGTGCTTTCTCCAACTAGTGTTGTAGGGTTCAACATCAATGCAACCAAAATTCATGTTTCACTAAGCATACCTTTAAAATAGATAAATAGTTTGGAGGGGAAAATATTGGCAACACTTTGAGAGCATACATTTTGTTAAATGTGTCCTTGTTGATGAAATGGGTCTCATTAGTCATGGGTTGTTGGCTCATATTGATAGCCATTTGTGTGAAACATTTCTTATGGATCATAATTATCTTGCTTTTGGTGGGAATTTAATTATTCTTGTTGGTAATTTGGACTAGGTACCTCCTATTAAAGACATACCTATGTTTGTTGGTATTTGTATGAGGTAACATTGTGGTGAAGCTTTGACATAGTTGTTACTTTGAATAATATCTTTTGGCAACAAGGTGACAAAGAATCTTACTTTTGGTTTTGAGATCTTCTTGGAAGTGTTAGAAATGTAGAGCCAATTTTTTTTATTAGTAGTTGCTCATGTCATGCATTGATGCTTACCTTTCAAATGAAAAGAAAGTTACATTCCACTCATCTATTCATTTATTTCCAACAAATGAGTTTTTTTCTACCCATAACAAACATATGTTAATTTCCTCATAGGTCCCTATTGCATAATGTATTATAGAATAAGCAAGAAAGAGAGTTTTTATAGATATCAAAGATGAGTAGTTTCCTTGAATAGTCCTCTTCTACATTGGGTAGTGAGTTATGCTTACTTCCAGTTTATGGATTACTATCTAGGGCTTGTCAATGGAGTGCTAGGGAAAGTTGCAGCTATTGTCTACAAATATAGATGTGGGGCCCTAGATCTACCAAGAATTTTTGTTGTGAAGTTTGATAAAATTTATGTTGGTCCTTCAATGGGATGACCCACATCTTGTTTTGATTGCCACTAAAAATGACATTGGCTTTGAAAATCCATAAATTATAGGGGTTCACAATTTCAATAGAGTGTCAATAAATATTAGAGATATTGATTGCCATGGTTTGAAACTCACTAGCACTACCTCATGGGTTCATCACTTTGCAACCTAAACATCTCCCCAATGTTTAGGTTCTAACAATATGTGAAGATGCAAGACAATGCATATATAGCCTTGAGGAGAAAGGAAGAGGCTCGCCTAAAGACTTTTGATATCTTCCTTTGAGTAGGCTTGCCTATTGCCTAGAAGCCCTTTCTCCTCACACTTTTTATTTCATGTTTTCTATTTGATTCAATAAAAAATTGGGTTGTGCACTAATTCTATTCCCCCTCTTTACCATTTCTACAAAGATTTAAGAGATATATCTTAACTAGAATTATTAAAGAAATTCACATTCAATTAAACACACCTCTTTTAGGGTGAGTGTCTTGATCCATAATAAAATATCATCTAGAGTGCAAAGGAAATAGTAATCCACCCAACACCCAATGTTTGAATCCCTTTTAGAAGCCAAATGCACAAAATGACATTGTTGGAGATGTAGCATCTAGCTTCTATATGTTTCTCAAGCTATAGGTGACCAGTTGGACTCATTTCTCACTGCATGTAAAATTATGAACCATATTAAAATTTGGCAAGTCATAGGACTCCTTATAGTTATAAAATCCTTGACCAACAAAGAATAAACTAGCACTGCACCCCCATAAGGTGCAATACTTACGCCGATAGGTTGATCCCACATTATTTATGGCCATGAAAAGTAGTGGATGACATGAAGAAAGCAGTGATCTATCTCACATATCCCTCTCTACCTCTTCCTCCCTCTCTCCCTCTCCCCTTCTCTCTCCCTCTTGCTCTCTCCTTCCCTCTCTATTTCTCTCTATATCGCATATCCCTCTCTACCTATCCCTCCCTCCATCCCACCTATTTCTCTCTCACTCTCTCCTTCCCTTTCTACTTCTCTCCCTCTCTCACTTATTTCTCTCTACCTCTCTCTCCTTCCCCCTCTAATTCTCTATATCTCCCAGGTATGCCTCTCTACCTCTCCCTCCCTCCCTCTCTCTCTCACTCTCTTTGGATCTCTCTTTCCTTCTCTACTTCTTTCTATCTCACCTCTCTCTCCCTCCCTATCTCTATCTCTCTTATCCCTCTCTACCTCCCTCTGTCCCTTTACCCTCCTCTCTCTTTCTCTATCCTTCCCTCTCTACTTCTTTTCCTCCTCTCTCTCTTTCTCTATCATCCCTCTCTACTTCTTTTTCCTCTCTCTCTCTTTCTATCCTTCTCTCTACTTCTTTCCTCCTCTCTCTCTTTCTCTATCCTTCCCTTTTCTCTGCTTCCTCCACTCTCTTTCTCTATCCTTCCTCTGCTTCTTTGCCCTCCTCTCTCTCTTTCTCTGTCTCACCTATCCTCTCTGCTTCTCTCCCTCCCTCCCCATTCTATCTCCTCTTGCTCTCTCCTTCCATCTCTATTTCTCTCTATCACATATCCTCTGTCCCTCCCTCATCCCACCTCTCTCTCTACTTCTCTTCCTCTCTCACTTATTCCTCTCTACCTCTCTACCTCTCCCTCCCTCCCTCCCTCTCTCTCACTCTCTCTTTCCTTCTCTACTTCTTTCTATCCCACCTGTCTTTCCCTCCCTATCTCTATCTCACTTATCCCTCTCTACCTCCCTCTGTCCCTTTACCCTCCTCTCTCTCTCTCTTTCTCTATCCTTCCCTCTCCACTTCTTTTCCCTCCTCTCTTCCTTTCTCTATCCTTCCCTCTCTACTTCTTTACCCTCATCTCCAATTCATTCTAAAAACAACACTTCCTATACAACTTTATTTTTTCATTTTTCTATTTGTTTATTGTTTGGATTTTATGACATAGAACAAATTTTATTTTTAGTAAAAAATTATTATATTATTTTATTTAAAGAATCATTTTTATTTTATTTATTATATAAATTATTTTATTTTATTTATTATATATTTTATTTAATTTATTTTTATAGTATATACAAATTATTTTGTAGTTAAATAGTTATTTTATTTATTATATAAATTTTATTTTTATTAAAAATTTAGTATATTATTTTATTTAAAGAATCATTTTTATTTTATTTGTTATATAAATTATTTTATTTTATTCCTGCTCAGACGAGGGAAAAGGATTACACAGAAAGAGGATCTGCACCTCTGTTTGAGCCAGGGGAGTTTAAGTCACGGTCTTTCTGGAAAGCAGGGATTGCAGAGCTCATGGCAACTTTCCTCTTCCTCTACATCACCATCCTCACTGTCATGGGCGTGAAAAGATCAAACGATGTGTGCTCAACCGTGGGTGTCCAGGGCATCGCCTGGGCATTCGGAGGAATGATCTTCGCTCTTGTTTACTGCACAGCTGGAATTTCAGGTACACTCAAGGGCTCGTCTGGGTTTAGATCTAATAGTTTTGTGGGTATTATGGAACGATGTAATGGCTTTATGGGCAGGTGGGCACATCAATCCGGCTGCGACTTTTGGGCTGTTCCTGGCGAGGAAGCTGTCGCTGCCGCGAGCTGTTTTCTACATGATATGCCAGTGCTTGGGCACCATCTGTGGAGCAGGAGTGGTGAAGGGGTTCGAGGGCCACCACAACTACGAAATGCTCGCGGGCGGCGCCAATTCGGTGGCTCATGGCTACACCGAGGGTGACGGTTTGGGGGCTGAGATTGTGGGCACCTTTGTTCTGGTTTACACTATTTTCTCTGCCATTAACGCCAAAACGGGGGCACCGGTAAAAATCGGTCAAGTCTTCCAACCTTTGGAGAGTGGAGGCCGCTCCAAGCTTAATGTCTTCCTCCTTTCCTTCCATTTTTACTTTCTTTTCTCTTGAATTCAAAGGACTGCAACTGCAAATGAAATGAAATTAAATGCCTGAATTGAATAGCTGGGGTAGTACCACCACTTAAAACAGATGGCTATGGATGCTGGATGCTGATTGCACAATGTGATGATGCTAACTGATAATGGCCAGCAGGGCATGGTCGGCCAGTCTACAGAATTCATGGCCCACACTCTACCAACTCTGCTCACACCACGACTTCAGCTTCTCTTCTTACCGTATCCGTGACTCCCTCCGATAGTTAACGACTGTCTGAACGATTTTAGCCTTGCCGTAAGGTTCATGGGGTTCCCGCCAGCATCAGACTGGGGGAAATGTCGGTGGGGTTCCCCCACGTAGAATAGCCTATCGGCTAATTATGGCCCTGTAGATGTAGCGGATGGCTCTCAATCCCTGCAATGCTTTTATCCAGCATTACCAGCTGCACAGTGGAATTGAACTTTGATGACTTTGATAACCTATCCTCATCAGAGAAGTATTGTGAAGAGGAATTGAAGTTGACAACCTTATCCTCATCCCTTTCATCGGGGAAGCATTGTGAGGAGGAGTCCCAGTGTAATTAAAAGCAAAGGACGGATTGTCAGGAAAATTGGTCTTATAAATCTTCTTCATGGGGTCAGACTAATATGATTTGCAGAAGAGCAGTAGTGGGCATGACAGAAGGATATGATTTTGATGGAGGCTGTGAATTTGGTATTGTTGCGAGCTACACAGGTCTAGCCATTTGGGTAGGGATTTTGCCTCAGGTTCATTGTGAACAATATTTTGCTGTCTATAGTCTGCAGCACTGCTGTAGGAAATTGTGTGTTTACCAAGGTTTTATCTTCAAGTTATGATCCATCAAAGCATAATGTTAAGAGGAGTTTTGTCAGATGTTGTGGAACTGTCCTGGTAGACATGAAAGCATACACGATGCAAGTGAACTGTTTGACAGAATGCCTCGAAGAGATGTCTCATGGAATGCAATGATTGCAGGGTAGGCAGAAAGTGGATTTATTGGCAAGGCTTTAGAAACTTATTTTTTAACCTTTACAAATGATTTGAACTTTTCATTTTGGGACTTAAAACGACCTTTTGGCGCTAAATCTCCTTTTATTGTTGTTTCTATTTAGGGATTTGCATGGCTATCACCAGCAACTACATCTACTAATATAAACAATCCAATATGGAAAAATTACTAATATTAGTAATAAAAAAAAATATAAAAAACTTTCGTGATGAGATTAATTTTGCTTGTTTTGGAAGTACTGATTTTATTATTTTGACGCTTCTTGTGTTTTACTGTTGCAATTTTTTTAAACTGGTGTTTGTTTGTTTATTATATTCTCCTGAGCCATTGGCGACTCTTACTGAGAAATTTTTTTAGTACCTCTGCTTACTAAAAAAAACATATTAATTTGAAAAAAAATTGAATAAGAAAACCATATTCACATGTCGTTTTCATTTTTTTTTTTCAATTTTGTTCAAAGTCACGTGAAAAATGTTATATTCAGCCTTAGAATAAGGTTATATTTGAATACGGTAAGAGAATATAATCTTATTCTACACAGTTGTTCATTTGACTTCGAACAAAATTGGGTCACATCAAAAGCATTATATAACTAATAAAAAGATGCAAAGGGGGATCTCCAGAATAACTAAACCAGATCAGTATGTAGAGAAAGGTGTGAAATGAAATCTTGGGCTCTGAAAGTAAACAGCCCACCGTTTAGTGGGCCCTCAACCGCCATTGTTGACTGATCAATGTATATACAGCCACTCAGTGTTGACAGCCAAGTTTGTGTAGCCCCCTTCCTTTAAATCTTACAATCAAAGTGTGATTTGATGTTTATGGAAATGTCAATATTCGCTGTGTATTTATATTGGAACAAATGGGTTCTCATGGGAGTAGTAGTCACATCCCTCTTGGTAGGTAACTATAAAGATAGAAATATTAAATTTAATATAATAATGCAAATATATATAAATTCAACTATCATCCTAACTTTCCTTAATATCAAATATTACATTTTATTATTATCCTAACTTTTCTTAATATCAAATATTACATTTTATGACATCTAGGCATTCTCTATTTGAAAAGGATTGAGTTAAATTGGTAAATCAATGGTTTATGTTTTGAGAAAAACATGCAAGACGATTGCACTGTGTATAGTCGTCCAATCATTTACCACCGATTCTTTTGTTTCACATTCACACATAGTTGTGTAGAATATTTAGGTAAGTCCCTCACAAAAAATTAAATGGTTGTCTTCCTCCACATAACGTCTACTTACATTTGGCATCACTCGATTGTTGTGTTCGCAGATATGACTTTCCTGCCATAAGGTTTGGTAATATTTTACTTGCAATCTCTTCCCGTTCTGCACCAATTAGGGGAGAGGGGCTAGTAGTTGTGCAGGCTAACTTTGTCAGCATGTAGTGATTGATTGGAATATTGTAGAACCTTCATTTTTTTTGAAACGTGGACTAGCCTCTTATCTATCTATAACTAAGGTTTGGAGGTGTGACTCATCATGCAACTCGCCACATCAACAAATCTATTGAGAAATGTCTAAAATTTGACTTTTTAAAGATTCGACCAAAACTTAATCATGGGACCCCTAATAATTGAACAAAAAAATATCATATGTTGCTTGTAGAATATCATATTTTCATTTGAAACAAAATTAATATGCAACTAAATGGACCAAATACCTATTGGTAACTATAAAACTTTGATATCTCTAGCTTTTATATTCAACACATGTGGACCAATAGTTGAACACAAAAAAACTATTTGTTATAAAAACAACACTTAATTATTTAAAATACAACTTATATCAAACAAAAATGGACCAATAGTTGAACACTATTTTTTTTAAAAATCCTTCACATTTAATGGGAAAATATATGGTATTTATTGTGCTCACCCTTTATATTTGTGATAGGACAAACTATTAATATAAAATACTCCAATGCTTGTACATTGCTACCCCAATGGTTGTACACATAAGAACAATATTTTTTCACTATAATAACAATACTTGTTTAAATGAGTGTCTTATTTTATTAAATGAGCATTTTTACTTTTTAAATGACACACTTATAGTGGATAGTTATGATATTTTATTTGAGACAAAAAAATACTTATTTCACTTCTTTATGAATATATTTATGTTTATTTTTATATATAACATTTAGAGGTTCTCATGTGTTCAAGTATGGGTCCACTTTTGATCAACATTTGTTTTTTTTTTAATTACATTTGGACTATTATTTACAATATATAGTATAAATATGCGGTAAGAATAGATATTATAATCACAATTGACTGCATGACTATTGGACCTTGCACAACTAATGACCCCTCTCCCCTAATCTAATTTACCAACCACCTCTCTAAGTAGGCAAAGAACTTTGACCCACATGTCAAAATGTATAACATTATAGTAAGATTGAAAATTTCTCTTTATATCTAACACAATGGTTTTGCTTAGCTATATCAAGATTTAACTATATAATTTTTGGAAAATATAATCATTTTTAGAATTAGATTGAATATCATATTTTTTTCAACTACATAATTTTTAAAGTAAATTTAATCATATTTTTCTTTTGCTTTACATACAATGACATGTTAATTGTTGGGAAAATGTGTCTCCACCTTGCAATTACCAAAGATTTATTGTTGATAGGTAAGTGTGGTGGAAGGGGGCAGTGGAGGGAAGAAAGGGCGAGCATGGGGTACCCCTTGCGAGGTCTAGGGGCTCATCCCCCCCAACAAGGGGTTTGAGGGGGTGTGGATCCTGATGGGGGTTCGGGGACGAGGCCTCTGAAAGCCACATTTTATGTATATTTTATTATTATAAATTTGGACCGTTCATCATTATTTCTGAGATCTAACGATAGATATTTTGTTGGCCTGTCTTTCCCTAGAAGGTAACCCTATTTTATAAGGGAATTGTATTACAACTACACATAGTGGTGTATTCTAAAAGTCTGATAGCAATTGTATTGCCTTTGGATATCTAGTTGGAGATACTCCTGTGAGAATCTTTCTCTACAAGTATATTGTAATTTTCATGATTTCTAAATAATATATTTTGGGGGTTTTGGAGTGGGGTTTTTCTCTTGAAAGGTTTTTCTCCACATAAATCACTATGTTGTGGCATGCATGATATTTATTGTTATTATTTTTTAAGTTTCTATAATTGTTGTAAAGTTCTATAAAGTTTTGCATTATCTTCATCTCAAGAATAGCA
Source organism: Sequoia sempervirens (assembly GCA_007258455.2). Taxonomy (NCBI): domain Eukaryota; kingdom Viridiplantae; phylum Streptophyta; class Pinopsida; order Cupressales; family Cupressaceae; genus Sequoia; species Sequoia sempervirens. Next base: position 244,066,260 of record VDFB02086081.1, read on the forward strand.
TAGGAAGTTGCTCTACTACCTTAGCTTCCTTACAAGTAGTATCAAAGCTTGATCATCTTTGGTTTCAGTTGTGAGTTGTTGGGTTTTTTTTAACTAATCTAGATTTGAATGAGAGCTTTTACAGAAGATACTTTATGATCTTGTTGTAGGAATTTTTGGATGGAAAGTGCATCAGGGAGAATAGAGGTGGATAATTTTTTTGAAAATAATTATGAAATGTAAAAGTCGAAGATGAAGGATTTGTTGATAGATCAAGATTTGTGGGATGTTTTTGATGAGAATGTTTTAAGACCCACATATCCTACATTGGTTGTTCAATGTTGTGTCATGGACTGTAAAGTTGAGGGTCTAATGAAATTGTGCTTGAAAAACTTTATTTTAATCAATTTCTTTATGAAGAAAGCTCTAGACACAAAAACTATGGAAGAAACTTGGTGAGATGTATTAAGCAAAATCTTTAGTGAATAATATTTCCTTGAGGAAAAAGTTATATTCCTTGAGAATGGAAGAGGATGGACGAATTACAAAACACCTAGAGGGATTCAATATTTTGGTAGCTTAATTGATATCAATTGGTGTCAAAATGAATGAGGAGGAGAAATGTCAGACCTTGCTTTGTTCTTTGCCTAATTCATGTTATTCTCTTATTATGGCTATTGGGAGTACTTTTGTTATCTTAAATACTAAAGATGTGGTGGGTTCTTTTCTTTCTAAAGAGATGAGGAAGAAGGTATCCATTAGTGCTAAGGAGGCCCTAAATATTCGTAGAAGATCTAAGAAAAAAAGAAAGAAAAATGAGAAGAGTGATAAATCCAAGTCTAAGGGGAGATATAAATCTCCTGGAAAGTCCAAAGTGATTTGCTAGAACTGTGATAAGCCTAGACACTTTTGTAAGGAGTGCAAAGAGGAAAATAAGAATAAAAAAAAAGTTCAATCTTGATTTTGAGTTCTACAAGGAAGATGGTGATGCATTCATTCCATCTTTGACTACTCATGTAGGTAATGATGCATGGTTAATTGACTTAGGTGCATCTTTCCATATGACCTCTAATAGATATTTGTGTTACGAGTATGGAGAATTCAGTGTCGATAAGGTGTACTTTGGTGATGATTTTTGATTAAATATTGTTGGTCATGGGAAAGTAAAAATCAAGTTTTCTAATGGTAGAATAAAAAGGATTAATGGTGTGTTGCATATCCTTGGATTAGCATGAAATTTGTTATCTATGAGAAAAATAATACATAGGTAAAAGCACAAATCTATGTTACACTTTATACAAGAATTGGCCAACAACAAAACAAATTCTAAACTTCAACCATGTATAAAAGTAGTCTTTATGTTTTGAATTTCAAAATGATGTAAACTAATGAAATGTAGAACTCTTGATGAAGTTTATTCCTGTAATTTTTTAGATTTTTAAAAATTGTTTTAATTATTTTTTATCAATTTTAGTACAGAGTTTGGAATGCTAAAAATTTCAGGAAAAAGTGACATTTAGTTGACGTCAAGAAACAAATTGAAAAAACTTCATATTTCCTTAAAAAAATTTCTCCAAATAGGTAACTTCAATATCTAGTGCATGAACAAAAAAAATCAAAATTTGATGCATATTTTTCTCATAATAATGTTTTAAAGTTAAACTTACCAAAATTTGATAATTTTTATTTGACGTCAAATATTGTCTACTTTTTAAATCATTTTCAAAAAACAAATTATACCCTTTTGAAGAGGATTCTCTCATCTATTGCACCATATATTTTTCAATTTTTTAAAATTTGTTTTACTATTTTTTAAATTTCTAATCAACCTCTTTCTTAACTTTAAAAAAATACTTGCATTATCAAAAAAATTACATATTTGGATTTGTATATGTTGAAAATGAAAAACTAATTAAAACTATAACTAGATTCAAAACATTTTCAACATTAAACATCAATGAAGTTTTTCTAAATGAACACAAATGCAAAAACGTAAACTATGCAAAACCAAAACACATGCATTCAAAAGAAAACTAACTCCATTGTTCTCCTATTCACCAAGATCTTGATTTATGCATTTGGTGCTCTTAAATTTTCACAAGCACAAGTGCAACAAAAATCTATGATGAACGAAAGAAAGGATTGTATGATCATCAAAATTCAATATGCTTTTTTGGTGAGAAGAGAGGGTTTATATAAATGTCCTCACACAATGGATTCAAGTTATAGGATAGATGTGGGATAAAGAAGTGCAATGGAGAAATGAATAATTATCCCATATTGCTTAATCAAGTGCAATTGATTGAAATAAGAGAGATAAATGAGTGGCTTTATGATAGGGCATAGGTTTAGGAATTATATTTAAAGTGGATTTTTGAATTAATGAATGATTTAATTAAATGAATTTATATATTTAAATGATTTAATGAAATATGTAAATGGATAAAGATTAATGGGAATTGAATGCATGGATATTTTAATAATTATGCAAATGGAGTAATATGAAATGGATAAATGATTGATTATGCAAATGGATAATTTTTATAATATCTTAATGATTTAAGTGGATTAATGAAAATAGAGGAAGATATTAAATGAATTAATTAAACAAATAATAATATTCATTTAATTAATAGATGAAAAATAAGACGATTGTGAGGATGAATTTTGAGTGTCTACAGGATTCACCACTTTGAGCTCTATAAAAGGCTATTTTTCTTTTTTTCTTTTTAAATCATTCTAATTGAAGAAATACTTAGTTGAAGTTGAAAGTTTTAGAAAACTCTAAAAGAAATTGAGTTGGTTGCCAAGTAGGATGTCAACTAGACATTTTCAGCCAAACCATTTTTGGTCAACTAGTCGAGAGGTTTTAGGCCGAAACCCTTTCGATCGAAACATACTTGATCAAAAGTCTATCGGCCAAATATGTAAGCCCAAAAATCATCCATATATATATATATTCAATTCAAGGAAATTTGGGAAAATACAAAGGGACTTATTTCAACAAAAGAAGAGCTATTTTTGAAGTTACATTGATCTTCAAATTATAATTGATTGTCACTCTTTTCATGGGTGCATTTGAAGTTAGTTTTCACTATTTTTCATTTGAATATGGTTGAGAATTAGGGTTATTAGGTTATGGTGTACACATATAAGGACCCACAATTTTGGATCATTCAAGTTCACCTACAAACATATGCTTCACTTCACCTAGTGTGTTTTAGATAATCATTATCAATTTTAGATAACTATCTTCTTGAGGAATTAGTCATGTCCTCATTTTATGTGGTTTGCACAATCATGTTTTCCCTTGCACCTCTTCTCTTCTCTACTTTTCATTTATTTATCATGTGTGGGCTACATGCCTTGTTCTTGTCCATAAATCCTTCCTTGTAACATGATCTACTCTCATTTTTGCACCCTATCCTTTTACATAATGTTCCTTATCCAACCTATTGTGCCCCTACATCAAACTTCTTAGGTGTGAAATAATGCATGAATCCTTATTCACACATGAGATAAAGTGGTAGTTTTGTGCTCTTACAACTTCATCAGGGTATGTGTAGGATCATGGTGGGCCAAAAAGTGGCAATGAGGAAAAAAACACGTCTTTCATCGACCCAAAAACACGAAAATACCGTGTTGACTTTTTTTAGGCTTGGGTGTCAGTACACAACACCAAAGCAAACACCAATCCTAGTTTTGCATATTGGATATCCGATTCAAATTAGATATCCGATCCAAATTAGATATCCGATTCAAATCGGATATCCGATCCAAATCAGATATCCGATTTGTAAAAAGCATATATATACAAAATCTGTCATTGTTATAAAATCATTTCACAGTCAAAAACCTGCAGGCGCATAGTGAGAAGGCTCTTCGCATAACAAATATCCGATTTCGCCATTATCTGATTTGAAAAGGTAAGATTTTAGATTTTTATTTGCTTTGATTCAATTTTGAATTAGATTTGAATAATTTCAATTAGGTTTTTGTGGATTTTTTTTCAAAATAGGGTTTTTGATTGAATTTTTATGAATAAAATTGAGATTAGAATGGATTTTGATAAAAAAATGAATTTTTTGTGGAGTTTTTCTCAAAATAGGGTTTTGATTGAATTTTTATGAAAAAATTGAATTTAGAATGGATTTTGATTAAAAAAATGAATGTTTTTTGTGGATTTTTTTCAAAATAGGGTTTTTGATTGAATTTTTATGAAACAATTGAGTTTAGAATGGATTTTGATAAAAAAAATGAATGTTTTTTATGGATTTTGATTTAAAAATAGTGTTGCTTATGTATTTGTATTAAAAATTAGAGAATTTTATAGATTTTTGTTAAAAAGTAGGGTTTTTTTTGGATTTTTTTAAAAACTAGGGTATTTTTATAATATTTTCATTTATATTGTCTAATTTTAATTAGATTAATTATTTTTTAACTTTAATGAGGCATTATGGCTGTTGAGAATGAGAATGCACAAATTCCACCAGTTGAGAATGAAAATCCACCAGCTGAGAATCAAAATGTAGAAATGCCAAAAGCTCCACCACCTCCGCAGCCATCAATTGAAGACAATTCATGAAAAATTGGAGCAATTGAGGAGCATTTGTGATGTTTATAAGAAAATCCCTCGATTATCCTGTATGTCAACCACATTGACAGGAATAATTAAAAATGTAGAAACTCTCTCCACCTAACATAATGCCTTTCATTCGTGGTGAGAAACCATGAGGGAATATTATGCATGTGGATTGTCTTATCATGATGTGAAAATATCCAAATAACAAAATCGCAAATAGCCTCTTTATTTATTAACCCCAACACTAGTTTTCCAGTTAATGTTAACAAACCAAAACTTTCTATAAAATGGTGCACACATAGGGGAATAGTAGATAACTTTTAGGATCGTTGGTGTATGGTTTTGATAAACCACCCAACAATAATCTTGATGTACTTTATTAAAAAAATATGCTCCTTTAAAGGTTTTTACATTGGGGCAAATACCAGTACAAGGTTCTTCATTTCTCATGTAATATGGTGAAACATAATTTGCACTTAGCTCAATATTATGTTCAACATCTTCAATTCCAACATTTTCACCTTCAATTTGAATAATTTCATTCCCAATTTCAGTATCATATTCAACATCTTCAAATACAACATTTTCACCTTCTTGTGAAAATGAAGCTATCAATTTCAATGGTAATTTCGTTCCCAGTTTGAATATCATGTTCAGCATCTTCCGTTGGCTTTTTTTGAAAGCCTGAAGATTTTGAATATCAATTTGAAAATTTCATTCAATTTCAATATCATGTTCAACGTTTTCACCTTGTACATATTCAATTTCCTCTTCACTTGAAAGACCATAGGGCTCAGATTCACCAATATTTAACATACCTTGTCTTCTCTTCCTATGATCTTCATTATCTTTTTGTCTATATGCTTCGATTTGTTCTTTTGTAAAGCTTTCTCTTATCATTTATGTAGGCGACTAAGAAATGCTCCCATTATACCTCTTAAAAGATGCTAAAAAATTATTGCTTATGTGAAATTTGAGTAGAAGATGCTCCAAAAAGTTGAACTTTGTCTCTTCCTATCTGAAACCGCGCGTTTGTTGCCTGCAAAGCCTACAAAAAGAATATAGGGTCTGTTGGAATGCAAAAAATGGGCCATATGGGGTTTTGGTATGGCCCACAAATCTGATATCTGATATGACATTTTTTTAAAATAAAACAATTTTATAATGCTCTCTAACAACATGATTTTAGTGCTCCAAATCGGATATCCGATTTGTGCAT